>OW026456.1:82204022-82804022 GCA_932274525.1 Podabrus alpinus | reverse complement strand
GAACCATTTGCATTATGATCATTGCAAGCTTTAAAATTACCTAAATATGATATTTTTCAGAATCATATTGGAAATTGTGGTCACGAACCTATTTATTGTGAAAATAAATGTGGAATGAAAGTTCAGCGGCGCGTTTTAAGTCAACATAAAGGAGGAGAGTGTTTTAAACGTCTAGTCCCTTGCCGATATTGCAAGAAAGAATTTGTAGCAGATACGATGGCAACTCATCATAATAAATGCGGTCGAATTCCACTAGTTTGTCCAAATCGATGTGAAACTACAAATTTAGTCAGAGAAGATATGGAACTTCACCTCAAAGATCACTGCTCTTCGTCACTTTTAAACTGCAACTTTAAAGAAGCGGGTTGCAGATTTAAGGTAGTAATTTTAGCAATTCTTTAAATTATGGTAATTCACTGTTAAGTCTTTAATGTCCCTTGGTTTCTTCTATGGAGAGTATGCATCATGGTCATTGGTGTGTGATACACTTAAAAATATTTTCATTTCTTGTTTTTAAAAAAAAAAACGAAATTTTAACAATAACAAAAATATGTAGACCGTGGATGTAGACCTACCTCTTAACATTTTTAAATTTCGCAATAAATGAATGATAACAAAGATTTAAAAAATTGACTCTTGATCAAGCACTAATTAATACATAATACTTACTATATCGGTGCTTTAAAATAACCAATAAATATTTTATGCAAACCCTTTTCGGAACTAAATACAAATAATTTTATATGTACTATGTAAGTATTACCGTATTACTATATCTACAGTTGACTCGCGGTAATCCGACATTTGACAGTCTGACACGCTCGGTAGTCCGACGCCGCGTCGGATGTTAAAAGATATTCAAGAAAAAGCCATAATAGACTCTTTACGTAAAAAGAAACGGAAAACGATTACAGATTTTTTTAAGCCGTAAATATGTACTGTCAGTACATAGGTAATTGCTGCAATTTGTATTGTTTTATGTTATAAATATGTAATAAATTTGTATTATTCATTTTGTTTTATTCAACTTAAATTTTCTTGCCTTAGAAGTCAAATTCACTTTTAAAAAATCAACTTTTGGTAATCCGACATTTTGGATAATCCGACACCCCCTCGGTCCCGTAACTGTCAGATTATCGCGAGTCAACTGTAATTCTAAATTTACAGCTTCTATTTTGTTTATGTAATTCACAGGACATGTATTGTAATTATTATATTTATTTTCGTGAGAGTTTTTATATCTTTTTGTCACACTACAAACATTGTTGATGAGATAAATACAATAATAATTATACACTGAAATATTTACATTGTTATTTCAACTTTACAAGCTCCAACTGACCAAAGCATTCCGATTGCCTATTTTACAAAACTACCGTGAGTCCCAACACCAATGCATATCCCCAATACCGTTACAATCTCCTGTGATAAAAAAGTTACAAAAATGCACAAATAGATTGTGAATTTGCACGTATCTACTTATGTTTAAATGAATGTTTATTTCTAGGGACCACGATATTCAATAGAAAAACATATAGACGAAAATGTTCAACAACATTTAGCTTTAATGTGCACTCTCGTTACAAAACAACAACATCAAATAACATCACTAAAAAGTGCGATCTCTCGACTGTCATTAAATTATTCGGGAACTTTAATTTGGAAAATCAGCGACTTTGCAACAAAATTAGGCGAAGCAAAAACCAAAGAAGGAATGGAGTTGGTATCACCTCCATTTTACACTAGTCAATACGGATATAAACTTCAGGTAAATATTACTAAATGGAATTGTTTGTTTTACAATATTGGGTTTTTATACTTTAGGCGTCGCTATTTCCGAATGGAAACGGAGCTGGAGAGGACACGCACATTTCTGTTTATATTAAAATATTACCTGGAGAATATGACGCACTGTTACGTTGGCCGTTTGCTCATTCAGTTTCTTTTACATTATTCGATCAACTAACAAACTCTGAAAATGCCTGCAATATAATGGAAAGTTTCATACCCGATCCGACGTGGAAAAACTTTCAAAGACCAAGCAAGGAACCCGATTCTTTGGGATTTGGTTTTCCTAAATTTGTTTCCCATGAAATGCTAAAAAAAAGGCAGTTTATGAAAGACGACACTTTATTTGTAAGAGTTAAAGTTGATCCGAGTAAAATTATAGCAGTGTAAAGTTTGTAAAAAAAATTAAAAAATTTTATTTTTAATTTTTTTGTAAATAGTATTTTGTACAAATCGAGTTGAATATTTTGATAAATTATTTTGATACAAGCCAGTAGTTTTTATTTTTACCGTCGAATCCCTTCTCTACATGTAGGTAAATACAGTGCACCCTCTCTTAAGCGGACACCTGCCGTCGCCAAAAATCTGTCCCCGGTTAAGAGAAATTTGTCAAATAATTTTTCTTATTCACAATTTCGCCAAGTACCTTTGGTGCACTGATTAAACAATAAAAAATTCATTTTTAAATTTTAATTGAACTAAACGGTAATAATTTCTGGATGTTTTGTAAAGAAATTGAACTGTTGCTCAGCCTAGAATAATTAATTAGTAGGTGCAAGCCATCAATATCTAATCTTTCAGAGTCGCAAGTATAAAAGTATGCATTACAAATTATTTTTAGAACTTGGTATGCATTATAATAAACAAATAAAGCTATTAAATAGTCAAATTTCCAACACTAAAAAACACCACATATTTTTATTTTAACCTAAAAAACAATAAACTCACAAATTATTTAGGGAGTGACTAGCTCCACGTAATTTGGTACTTGCGCAGTTGCGTCTCTTTTGTACTTGGACAAAATTCGAATAATTTTCAATCGTATTTAAAATATCAAATTTTATTTCCGCGCAAGTTGGCGCATACTCAGTTTCACCAGATTATTAATTTGTGTTTATCAGTGTTAATTTATTAATTGTTATTGGTTCCTTGCTGGTTTGGTTTTGAATATGTAAATTTGCTTAACAGATAGTAAACTATTATTTATTTCTTAGCATTCACCATCAGGTTATTGAAAATGTTTACCTCTAACCTGACTTTTATCAAAACCAAAACAAATCTTGAAGACGAACGGAGGAAGTTGTAAATTCAAAAACTTTGACGATTTTTTACAATAAATTATTACTAATTATGTAAGTTTTTAACTTTTCTAATAAATTTTTTTTAATGTAATTTAATTTCTTAGCAACTTTTTCAACAGCTTCCACATAATCGGAAACTTCTTGGTGACATTTAACATAATCTAATTTGGGCAAGTTGCATTTTTAAAAATTAACTTACTTATTTTGATTTAATTTTGCAGGCGCAGGCTCTCACCTGTTACTGGACAACGACGATGTTTAATGATTTCTTCGCTGTCAGCATGCCCGGAGTTCATCTGCATAGATGCAACTTATAAATTATTGAACATCGAACCATCTCTCTATCTTATTTTAAATGTATATGGTAATGGTGAGAGAAATAATTTATAAGTTGCATCTATGCAGATGAACTCCGGGCATGCTGACAGCGAAGAAATGCCTGTAAAATTAAATCAAAATAAGTAAGTTAATTTTTAAAAATGCAACTTGCCAAAATTAGATTATGTTTTGTTACATACAGCTTGAATGTTGTTTTTTTCCATTCTCTTTCCATTTGTTGCAGGTTTTTAACGTCCTTCGATGTGATGCATTTATTAAGCCGGTTCTCTAAATCAGCACATAGCATAACATGTTTATTAACTTTCATTTGCGATAACTTCTTTGTATAAATGTCACCAAGAAGTTTCCGATTATGTGGAAGCTGTTTAAAAAGTTGCTAAGAAATTAAATTACATTAAAAAAAATGTATTAGAAAAGTTAAGAACTTACATAATTAGTAATAATTTATTGTAAAAAATCGTCAAAGTTTTTGAATTTACAACTTCCTCCGTTCGTCTTCAAGATTTGTTTTGGTTTTGATAAAAGTCAGGTTAGAGGTAAACATTTTCAATAACCTGATGGTGAATGCTAAGAAATAAATAATAATTTACTATCTGTTAAGCAAATTTACTTATTCGAAACCAAACCAGCAAGGAACCAATAACAATTAATAAATTAACACTGATAAACACAAATTAATAATCTGGTGAAACTGAGTATGCGCCAACTTCCGCGGAAATAAAATTTGATATTTTAAATACGATTGAAAATTATTCGAATTTTGTCCAAGTACAAAAAGGACGCAACTGCGCAAGTACCGTTGCACGTGGAACAAGTCACTACCATTATTTATTGTAAATTATGGGCAGTGCCACCTTGTGATATAGTTTCTGATAGTTTCTAAGTTCATGCCCTGTATAATATAAATCATCTGACATAACCTAAAATTCAGTGTTTATAATCTGAGTTTACAATAAACTATGAACACATGTGCATAACGAATTAGCCTACGACTTTTAATCTGTGAGTAATTTCTTTTTAATGGAAATGTTAACGATGTCTCTACCGCAAAAGAAATTTTATCGACAAAGAGCTCACTCGAATCCAATTGCAGACCACTGCTTCGATTAGTAAGTTATTTTTGGGAAAATTAAATTATTCAGCAAGAATGAAATGAATTGTTTTAGTCCCCAAACGCCAAACGATATGGATTGGTCGATATATTATCCTGAAATTGGCGATAATCGTTGTATAGAATTTGCGGATGTCGGATGCGGATATGGTGGTTTGTTAATGACTTTGTCCAAAATTTTTCCCGAAACATTAATGATCGGCATGGAAATACGTGTCAAAGTTTCAGATTTTGTTATGGATAGAATTGCCGCTTTACGTTCTCAATATCCAGGCCATTATAATAATATTGCGTGCATTAGAACAAACGCGATGAAATATTTACCAAATTATTTTAAAAAGGGACAAGTATGTGAAATAAATTGTAATAATACTTATCAATATTGGTTATTATTTTTTTAGTTGAAGAAAATGTTTTTCCTCTATCCCGATCCGCACTTTAAAAAAGCTAAGCATAAATGGAGAATTATTAATACTTGCCTTTTGGCCGAATATGCTTATGTTTTAAGTGTTGGTGGAATTGTTTATACGGTTACCGATGTTAAAGATTTGCACGATTGGATGGTTCAGCATTTTAACGAGCATCCTTTGTTTCAACAAATTGGTCAAGATGAATTGGTAAGTCTCAAAAATATTGAACAATTCTTCATTCTAAATTTATGATCTACCATAATGTCCACTCGTTTTATGGCACGTTTAACTTTCATGTTAATGGTAACCGTGCACGTATTGTGTTAATTTTTTGAGTTAAAATTGGAGCTAGGGACTTGGACCTGTATGTCATCTTAAAACTTGAAAAACATATTTAAAATTCCGTTTTACATTGTAAAAATCTGATGTGGCCATCGCATAACTTTCCGAACAGACGCAAATTTTTACATTATATTTTTAAATAAAATGGTTACATAATTTCAACAATAAATCGATGAAAAATTTCATATTTTGCCAAAATAGGAAGAAAAAAACTTTTGAATGCATATATCTTGCAAACGAAGCATTTTTGGACCCATGTTATTAGAAACTTTTCATCTTATTTTCGTTAGTAGAATGCGGTTTACTATTTTATTTACAAATACAAAAAATTTTTACAAATACAAAAATTTTTGAAACGCCCTGTATATTTTAGAGAAAAACTTGTAGGACAAAAAATGTAGGAAATTCCATACCGCTAATTTTTTGTTATTAATATTTTTACATATTTAATTTCGTTATGAAGCATAATGTCATAATAGCTCCAGGTAAACCCCCCTTTCCCGTTATACGATTTAAATTATTTTCATCTGGCTTCGTCCTACGACAGGAAAAAGCTTATATGCAAAATTTGGAATGATTTGCTTGCTTCGTTTAGACGCTATCGTGTTCACAGACGTACATACACACACACACACACATACATACAGACATCCTTCCAAAAATGATAAAAATGGATTCAGGGGACCTCAAAACGTGAACATCTGTCAAAAAATTGGGGGGTCAAATTTTGACTGATAACAATACTTTCCTTACCTAGGGGTTCGGAAAGTAAAAATATATGGACTTTCTAATTTTTTTCAACCATAAATGTCTTAAACTGGAAATTTAATTATTAGATAATTTTTAAAATTAGGAAAATGTAATAGCAAATATGCATTTATACAAATAGAAACTTTAAATTGAGAATCGTCATGGTAGTCCGGACGGTAAGGAACAAATTTACATTAGAACCTTGCACTTTGTGATAGAAACATGAAATTTGGCACAAGTGTAGATTCAAACCTCCTTTACAAAATAAGATGTGACGCCACGCCCCCTTCAACCCCTAGACGCAAAAACACCCCCCCCAAATTTTAGTTTATCCTATTTATTTCGTAAACCGCTCATCATACGGTAAAAATACATCAGATCAGAGCAAATAAATTTATAATTAAATTTTAAACAAAAAAGGTTCTAAGGATATTTATGATATGACTTACGGTTTCGATAGAATCATCACGTAAATGTAGGTCAAATATGGCGCGAACTGCAGAATTCGCGGATTTTCTCCTAATTCCTCATGTTGCGCCACTCGTACACAAAAATTACTGAAATAGAAAATTTAGAACGAACAATTATCTATCTGTGGTGTTAATTGCTATTCGTTAAAATATATTTTGGTGGGGATTACCTAACCCTGGTCACTCCAAATAAATTGAAAATTTCCTATTGCAAATAGGAAGGTTTATATAGTATACTGACATAATTTTCACAAGCGAAGATATAATCAAAATTTTGAGTAAATCGATTTTGAACTTTGCAAATTTACATGTAAAATTAACGAGATTCCCGCGCGTCGCTCATTAACACTTAGAGTATTTTTGCCTTCATCCCGGTTTGATTGATGGGTGGCGCCTTCTCGTATGTTTAGCTCTGCCGCGGAGCGGCGTACGCGAATGAAAAACCGCCCGGAGGGCCGTAGGGTAGGTTTTTTGTTGCGCCCAATTCTGGCCATGCCAGATTATATTTATTACTAATATCCACTAATCACACCCCCAATCTATCCGAATTTCAAAGAAAAATTCAAATCGGAAACCGGGATGAAGGCAAAAATACTCTGAGCGACGCGCGGGAATCTCGTTAATTTTACATGTAAATTTGCAAACTTCAAAATCGATTTACTCAAAATTTTGATTATATCTTCGCTTGTGAAAATTATGTCATTATACTATATAAACCTTCCTCTTTGCAATAGGAAATTTTCAATTTATTTGGAGTGACCAGGGTTAGGTAATCCACCCCCCTTGAACTTTGTAATAGAAGCATAAAATTTGGCACAAGTATAGATTCAAACCTCCTTTACAAAACAAGATGTGACGCCACGCCGGTCACCGCCCCCTTCAACCCCCAGACGCAAAAACACCCCTAAATTAGTTTATTCTGTTTATTTCGTAAACGGTTCATCATATGATAAAAATACATCAGAACAAATAAATTTATAATTAAATTTTAAACAAAAAAGGTTCTTACAATTTTTTTCATACGAGTTACGGTTTCCATAGAATCATCATGGAAATGAAAGTCAAATATGGTGCGCACTGCAGAACCCGACAATTTTTCCCAAATATGTCGTGCTTCGCCACTTTTAACATAAAAAATTACTGAAATAGAAATAAGAAAGGACAATTATGTATCTGTAATGTTAATTGCTTGTTTGTCAAAATGTATTTTTCATAAGTTTTTAAGCACTATTGTACATAATAAAACTAAGCATGTTAGACGAAAAATTTATTATTTATAGCTAAGATTTTGAAAACGACCGCCATAAATACACAGTTCAGTACAATTAATGTTTTGCTTTTATGCATTTGCACCGTAATGCTAATTGTTTTTTACATCCAAATTTTCTTACTGCAATTTTGCTGATTAGTCGGAAATATAATATTCCTTATTTTATGCGACATAACCGCGGTTGTCTATTGCTTATAGTACGAGAGATGGCAACCAAAATTTTTGACTCATAGCGTCCCGGCTAAAACCGCACGGAATCGATAGATTATATGACCCCGTACCCAGAAATCCGATTTTCAGACTTTTGCGCGTAGCGTCTGATCTGAGCGCATTTTCAAAAATGTCAACAAATCTGACCTAGTGACTCATAGCGGCCCGTCTGATTTCCGGAATGTAGTTAGATAATAGCCCTGAGATACCAATAACACAGTTTTCAGACACCCAGATTGTAGCGCGTACCCAGGAGACCAATTCAAAAAATAAAAAATGAGACATAAAAACAAACTTACAGCAGCCCGTCTGAAAATCATTTTTATAGGTAAAGTCGGGTCAATTGATGCGGAAAAATCAATTTATTTTTCACTTTGAATATATTTGTTGATTTTGCCTTGGATACGAAACATGAAAACATATTCATTTCGCCCGCGCGGGCATAATGATCCATTTCGCCCGCGCGGGCGAAATGGAAACAGCTGTTCTTATGTCAAATATAAAATATGGTATTTATTTTTTATATTATAATTTATTTAGAAGTTGAACATTATTTGGTACATTTAATATTAAAAGTGCAGTTAGTAAAAGTTCCACTGAAACTATCAACACCTGCCACTGAACAATTTCCTACATCTACTAGATGACTGTTGGAAGAACTATTTCCGCCAGGGTTACTATCCACTCCAGCAATTAAGCGAGATATCTTGTTCTTGGAGGCCATACTATCCACAATATATCCTGCTGCAACTGTATCACTTTTCCACTGTCCATGCCTCTTTAGTGTTAACATATATCTGCACCTGCATTTACAAGAAGAGTTGCTGACGTACGACGCAAACAGTGTCCCGTATATTTTGTAGCATCGACATAACCCAAATATTTGGCTACCTTTGACGGTATACTCCCAAAAGTATTTTTACCAACGGGCTGCGCAGTACATTTACCATTGCGATACGTCATAAAAAAACGCCGCTCTCCTGTATTTTTCGGTCGCAAAGATGCGTATTTTCGATAAAGTAGCAAAGCATTCATCTCATTCTCTTCGACAATAGTAAAACTTTTTGGAGTACCAGTTTTTGTGTCTGGAATTTTCACCACTACAACCGCTCCTCTATCATCTACGTCATCCACTGCTAATTTCACCAGCTCGCGTCTCTCCTCAATCCACCAAAAATACCCATCACCAGAACAACCTACAGTAAATATAAATAAATATAGGAAACTTAATGTCACCCACCGCATTAATACCTTTTCCAAAAGGTATGTATCGTTCGAAGCATCTTTGAAAAATTTTAAAACATCCTCTCGTGACAAAATCTTTGATTTTCTGGGAACATATCCTTTTGACGATTGTTTCAAAAAGGCTTCCAGGCGTTTAAAATTTCTTATATCTATTTTCCTATTAACCAGCAATGTTGACTTCAGCATTGAAGTAACAGCATAAGTAACAGAAACATCATTGAAAAAGCAACAATTCATACCAGTTCCTGAAAATATCCCATTAAAACTATTTCATTGACACTTTTCACTAAATTTTTGTTGGACCAGTCACCAAATCTTTCGAATTCTTTTTCGTAGAGCGATCGCGATTTCTTGGGTAATAATTCCCCGATGGCCTGTTCTGCTCTCGCAGCTATTATCTGTGGAATTTCTTCCATTTTAAATAATGTAAAACTCCGTTTTACAAAATGTCATTCGCAATTTACATTAAGCAAACGCCACCATGCGGGAGAATTTCAAATTAGTAAATGACGTATTAAATGAAAATAAAAATTCGTTCTTCAGGCTCAAAACATAACAAAATCAGCTAATTAACAAAATATATTATAATAAATTTAAGACCATACTGAAATGTTTGCAAATTTTCACCAGACTATGACTTTGAATTTCGAAATATACGTCTAAACACAGCCATGTTGTTGTCGCTGGTGGCGCCACCAACGGTAATGTAAATCGCCAATAGTGAATAAACAAATTGAAACAAAAAAAACATTACCAACGCTACCCATGTCTATTTGAACAAATTGATATTTAAGTTTATCAATTTACTAAATATCAATAGAAAATATTCGATACTGCTCCACCAAGCTTAGAAAGGACGCGGCAAATATGCCAACTAATTTGATAAAAATTTGAATGAACCAATGAACGTTGAGTTATTTCTCAAGTACACTCTGTTGTAAAAGTTACAAATAATTGCGTGTGTTTACATTTGTCGTGATTTTTTGTGTAATTCGATTTCGTGTTATTTCTATTTTGTGTTCTTTTCAGAACAAATCTTTATAGTTATATTTAATAAATCATTTTACTTAGTAAATTGAACATATTATTTAGTAAGTACTTTTTAGGTTAGAATACACTTATTTCTTCATCTGAGTGTACATTTTAAATTTTAGCAGCGCCTGACACGCCCTTCCAGGGCTCTTCTTAGCTTGGTGGAGCTGTATATACAAATAATATAATATTCAAAGTGAAAAATAAAACGTTATATGCACCACGGGCGATATAGGTTATGCCCTTGACTGCTTTCAACCTCGGGCCGAGGGCCCTCGGCTGAAACTTGCATCCGCGGGCATAAACATACCTATATCGCCCTTGGTACATAAATAACTATTTCAGACAAAAAACATGTCGCCTTACATTTTTGTAGCATTTCGAAAATGTCAACAAATCTGACCTAAGTGACTCATAGCAATATGTCTGAAATTCGTCGTCAATGATTGAATGCATTGCCCAGATGTGGAAAAAAATGATTTCAGACAAATTGAATGTAGCATAATATGACTAATCAGACAACTTTTCAATTTGTATAATTTACTTCAAATTCAAAGTAGGAAGCTGTATTCGATTCTTACCAGCTTACCTGAATCTGTGGAACTGAAACACTGGAGGAATTTCCAAATAAATTGTACGAAATGAATATAGTACGAGGATAAAGTTATAAAAATACTGTTTATTGACAATCGCACAAATTTATTTCAATTTTCAATCGCTATCTGACTCGTCTTCATTGTCATCGTCGCTTCCGTCTTCAATTTCGCTATGAAGGTCGTCGGAGGGATCATCAATATCTTCTTCTGTAAAATATATATTATATTATAAAAATTCTACAGTAAAGGCCATGACAAAAATACCTTCGGTGGGTGTTGATGACTCATCGTCCAATATAATGTCGGCCAGATCTGGTAATTGGTTCCCGGTGAACCACACAAAGTCCAACTGTCCCTCGTTGTTGTACCATCCGAAATTCGAGGGGTCAGATGTAGTTGGACATTTCTTGTGAGCGTTACTCCATACTTCTGAAATGTATTGCGTTCGCAATAGATGTTGTTGGAGTTCTGTTTTGCACGGTGGCAGATTACAAGCGTCGTAATTTGACAAATTCAAAGCGAGCGTAGACTCGTGCGCTTTTAATTTGTACGTTTGCATGAAAATTTCCGTTCTCGCCGTATCAACGTCGTTGATTTTTTTTTGAATCGAGCCAATTTTCCGAAAGCCTCTTGGTACCGTACACAGTTTTTGAGTGTGGTTAGAGGTTTCTTTTTTCCCTTGCGGTAAAACGCGGGATTGTAGTCGCAGCCAGTCATTGCATGAAAGCCGGGCAATGATCTGGCTAATGATGGTCCTAATACCCCATGCAGTCGAGAAACGTTGATATAACGCCTTGAATTACTGACACCGACGTCCATCGAGATGTCTACCGGAACTTTTACGAATTCCATGTTTCCCAGCATAATTATGAGAATGTCTGTGTCAGAACAGCGAATCGTCACTCGACATCGTTCAATAAGTTGACAAACGTGATACACGATTTTTGTATCCGCTTCCTCATGTTCTTCACAAGTCAAATTTTCGTTTATCACTTCTTTGACTGCACCATTGTCCACTGAATATTGGTAACACATGTCGTGATTGATGTTAATGGTTTTATCGCCGATGATACGGGCCATTTCCTGCTCTGACCAGTGGTTGATTAAAAATTTCACGAGAGCCTCTTTAAATCTCATGTTTTTCAATGCCTTGGCGAAATCAGAAGGCCGAACTTGCTGAGGTCCTGCGATACGAAAGTCCATTGATTCACCGGTCAAAACAGAACAGCCATCTTGCGCAGCAGTTGTGGTGAAGCGAGAGACAGGGACGTAACACGTAAATGGCCGTTCTTGACACAGGAGCGTAACAAGAGCCGGGGTATTTGCCGGGCGACTCCGGCACATTTTTTCGTTACAGGCGACACTCAAAATGTCTGAAAACAGTATTTTTGTATTCTGGGCATCCATACGAATGATTTAAAACAAAAATGAACCGAGCTGCTATGTGTCACTTAGGTCAGATTTGTTGACATTTTTGAAAATACACTCAGGTCAAACGCTACGCGCAAAATGTCTGAAAACGCAAATTTTAGTAATGAAATAACGAAATCTATGTACATTTTCAATATCAGACGGGCTGCTATACGACAGTCGACCCATTTTTTTTTACACAGCAGAAACGGCCCCCCGCGAAGATGCTACACTTCTGAGAGTTACTACTCACCAGTCGGCTCTAGGGTCATCTAATCTATCAATTTTACACGGTTTTAGCCGGGCTGCTATGAGTCATGGTTTTGGTTGCCATCTCTCGTACTATTACTGTGCAATCGGCTACATATCTGGTCAACTTTTTCATAATGTGTAACTCATTTTGTCATCTGTGCCCTTTGCATACAGAAGTAATAAATTATAGTGAATGTGATAAATTAATTAATATTGAACATAACCAACTGATGAGTAAATAATGTTTTAAGCGGTGATGGTCTTATAGTGAGTAAGGAGTGTTGGACAACTTGAATTACCTGTAATAATTACAATAATTATCAGCCGATATTTGATCTAATGAGATTCTGTATAAAAGAAATGTTTTTTTAACACACATCACCTTCAGTTATTAGTTTTTTCAAATATATAAAGCCATGGAGCGCATTTAAATTGACACCCGGAAAGTTATCTTGCAAAAGTTGTGTTCCGAAAAATTATCCCTAAGAAAACTTGCAAAAATTGTTAAATGCTGAAAGTTGGCGGTTTTCCAAATTATTGAAAAACTTGAGGAGTATAATACACTTGATGATTTTCCTAAATCTCATCATGGACAAGGGTCTATAAATGGTGTAGCTAAAGAAAACGTTTTGAAGCTGTTCCGTTTTGAACATCGTTTTTAAATCGTTTTGAAATCCAAAAAGTTCTTCTCTGTACGAAAACTTATCAAAAACGTGGCAGTTAATGTTGGTACGGTGCAAAATATTAAAAAAGACATAATATTAAAACTTATAAAACACTAAAAATATCTAAAAAGCCCGCGAAACAATGGCAAAGTTGAAAAAATGGTCCAGAAAGTGCTGAACGCCGTCCTATTGAGAGATGCTGCGCTAATTAAAGGATATGTAAAAAAGAATGCCCGGGAAGCTGAAACTGAAAAAATTTTAAAAATGTGGAGCGGAGCAAGTCGGAAAATTTGTGTTTTAAGTATAAGATGAAGGATAAAAACCATCTCCCATAATATAACTTTACTTGCTTAACTTTATATGCTTAAAAATTTATGAAAAATCTATTTTGACGAATAGCAATTAACACTACAGATAGATAATTGTTCGTTCTAAATTTTCTATATCAGTAATTTTTGTGTAAGAGTGGCGCAACATGAGGAATTAGGAGAAAATCCGCGAATTCTGCAGTTCGCGCCATATTTGACCTACATTTACGTGATGATTCTATGGAAACCGTAATTCGTATCAAAAATATCCTAAGACTCTTTTTTGTTTAAAATTTAATTCGAAATTTATTTGCTCTGATGTATTTTTATCGTATGATGAACGGTTTACGAAATAAATAGGATAAACTAAAATTTGGGGGGTGTTTTTGCGTCTAGGGGTTGAAGGGGTCGGCGTGGCGTCACATCTAGTTTTGTAAAGAAGGTTTGCATCTACACTTGTACCAAATTTCATGCTTCTATCACAAAGTGCAAGGTTGTGTTCCATAACGTCCGGACTATGGTAAGACATTAGTTAAATTAGTTAAATACCAAATTTATTTGTGCCATACAATTTGCACTGTACTGTGCAGTACTAAGGTGCAACATCACCTTTTTAAAGCTCGTCTTACATCAGGATATTTCTGACGCCATTTCTTGCTCCAAAAATAAAGCCTGTATTATATCAGGCCATTTCTTGCGCGGATTTTGCGCAGTAGGTAATTTTAGCAAATTACGTGAAACATTTTGTAGGCCAAATATACAGAACCTATTCTATTTTGAGGCAATTTTCAACGCAATTTGCCTGCGAGCGTGCGCAGTAAGATTAAACGAACGATAATTTAGTGTTGTACATTGTGAAAACTGTGCTACACATAAAAATTGAAATGAATAAAGAAAGCGATTTTATTGCAGAAAATGTGATTGCAGCAAACATAATAGTATTAAAAAAATTACTGAAAAGACGTTTGAAAAACAAACCAAAACCGAGGGTGCGAAAGAATTGGCAGGAAAAGTGGCTACATAGAATTTAAATTGAATAGAATTGTATTTAATAATTAACTGATTATATAAATTTGTTTGCTAGTTTATTTGACAATTCACATTTGACAATTACTACCAGCACATTCAATCTGTACTGCACACGTTCACAGGCAAATTGTTCAATAATAGAGCACGCGCTAAATATATTGCCTACAATCCGAGCCAGAACATTTTCCAAGACATTTGCTGTTTTAAACTAGGCAATTTATATTGCTCAAGAAATGGCGCAAGAAATGACGCCAGAAATGTCCTGATGTAAGACAAGCTTTAAAAAGGTGATGTTGCACCTTAGTACTGCACAGTACAGTGCAAATTGTATGGCACAAATAAATTTGGTAGATACGATGGCTTTGTTCATCATTCTTGTTTGTGCACATCAATTTAGCTTCTGTTACTGCAGCAAAAATATTTGTGTGTTACTTCTATTAAATACGAGATTTAAATCCAAATGTGATTTCAAAAAATTAACTAGTATTTTCATAACAACGTGACGTGGTACTAAATTGTACGCATTTGAACTAATAAGTATTGGATAAAATTTAATTATTTTAACTTTTCAAATTAGTCTTTTTGATTATTAGTCCAGGCAAGGAGGGTTTTTAGTTTGCAAAAAATCCGGGCAAGCTGAATTTTGGTAGAGATGTACATTGGAGTGTTCTAATAAACCCCCCAAAAGTCCCATAAAATCCCACGCCAGCGTCCCCCACAATCGGTGGTTTTAGCTCCTCCAACGCGATTTTTTGCCGATAACTCGCTTATTTATGCTCGTATGAAAAATTATGATCAGACCCTAATTGAAGTGCATAAAATTCTCTGTAAAATAGTTTTTTTTCATATTTTTCCATGGCACACTAATACTTAAATTATTGACCGAAAACACGACCCACCCTTAAAATGGCACAATATTGATTCGTTGCAGGGAGAGAAATGTTTTTGGGCACGGGAAATGCTTTTAATTATAAATTAATTGAAATTGTGGCGAAGGTTGGAAAATGAAGAGAAAAATAGATTTTTTCAAAATTTGCCAAATCTTCCTAGTCTATCTTCCCAGAGCGCTTTGGAAATACTTTATGTATTATTGAATTTGTTTACATTTCACTGGTTGTAATTTTTGATGATATCTTCCTAGTACCGAAGCCGAAATTTTGGTTTGAGCTTACCGAAGGTCCGGGCAAGCTGAAAATTGGCAAAGATGTATATTGAAGTGTTCTAATAAACCCCCAAAATGTTTCATAAAAATCCCAAGCCGGCGTTCCCTCAAATGAGAATTTTAGCCCCCTAAGTGCGGTGTTTCGCCTATAGCTCACGTATTTTTACTTTTACGAAAAATTACCATTAAAGAAAGTTAAAAATTTACCTATTACAGTATAAATATATTGTAGTACTACCTACTGCAACGTCACAAGTTATAGAGAATTTTATGTTCTTCAACTTTGTAAATAAACAAAAATAAACACATTTTTAGATTCCATTGTATGTTAGTATAGTATTTAGTAAAGCAGTTATGAAAAGTGGAAAATAACTTGAATTAAAAATTTCTAAAATTTTAGACGGCTGATCCAATCGTGGAAAAATTATACAGCAGCAGTGAAGAAGGTCAAAAAGTTTCAAGAAATAAGGGTGATAAATATTTGGCCATATTTAGGCGAATCGAAGATCCTTTTTGTTCAAGTTGAATTAATTTTGTTATTATTTGATTTTTATTATAAAACTTGAAAAAATTATTGGAGTCATTTGTATACAAATATTTTCTAAAAAAAAGACCAGTAAAAATCATCATTCTCACTCAACAACAATCTAAATTGTAAAAAGTTTGGTAAGTATTGCTTTATGTTTTGTTCTCTTGATTGCATTTGAAATTTTGGTGCCATGTCAAAAATAATATCAGCTTATTTAATTATTAACAAAAAAACTATAGTACTATCTAACATTGAAGTCCTTCAATTATGGAAATCTTTTATTCTATAAAATGGCCATGACAAGCAATGCACATTACTATATTTCTTAGCAAAGTAATGTGGATAGGCTGTTACCTTCCTGAATAAAGTACCGACTGTATCTGTATTAAAGCGATCGAAAATCATAACTACAGTATTTAGGTATATCAATTTAATATCGACTCGCCTTTGTAAGGTTTTGGTTCACCAATCGGGTAAATATTATTATGCTAAACTTGTATCTTTAATTTATATAAAAACAATAAAAAAATTAATATTGTTTATTTACCTAACTACAATATAACTAACTGTAAACATTTATGTAACAAAAGAAAAAAAATAACAAATAAAAATGCAAAATAATTTGAATTCATTTATATTTTAATTATTAGATCCTTTGAGATGTTTGCTGAAAAATACAATACCAATGTAAAAAATCTTAATAAAAACGCAATTTTGAGTTTATTAATTTATAACTGGATACTTGTGGTGCGTTTAATTAATACTTAAAAAAAACTTCTCGAAATAAAATAATAATGACTTGAAAAAAATGTCCATTGCAAAAATTATCGAAAAGTAGCTTTGAAAACAAAAAATATTTTGGGTATCTTTCAAACTCTCCTTATGAAATCAATCGATTTGAGAATATCTAGCAGTGGTTTTAAGTATTAATAAAACGCCCCACATTAGTAATATTAAATGTATTGAATTGAAAAATAATACTTGTATAATATATACCTAATTAAAGTTTACTATGCATTAACTCACCCGTAATAACGAACTGCTTTCATTTTAAAAGCAGTTGAATTTTCTTTACATTTATAAGCTAATACTTGTTTGATTCTGCTTATTTCTACTGTTGGAAATCTCATTGCGACATATGCTAAAATTACAAATGTTTTATTGAACAAATAGTATGAAAATGTTAGAAAGGGGATGACGATCGTGATGTAATTTTAAAATGCCTTTCAGCTTAAATGTTTTTATCCTATTATCTTATAATAAGCATCACATGTATTTGACTTGACCATTAGCCACCGTAATTAGATAAAAATTTCTGCTTACAAATGATAGCTTGGACTTTGGCACGATCTAGGGCAGGCTTTACAGGTCTTTCCCCATTTCCCGCGCGACTCCATCTTTGCCCTGTAACTGAACATGTTGCTAATTCTGTTGGACTAAACAAAATTGTCGCCAATCCTCTGGTAAGTTTTCTGTAATCACTCCATTTAACGCTTCGTAATTGATCCTCGTAAATTTCGATACCGTCTCCTAATTTTACCTAAACAGCAAAATTATTTTAATAACTTACCAACTAATTCTGAAATATTTTTAACAATCAGAAATGTGCATGGATTAATTTATTAAAAATATGATTATAACTTACCATTTGACTTGATTTATTATTTTCTTTATGTACATAAGAAGTATTTATTTTATCGGTGATATTTTGTGTACCATTTGAAAATGAAAAATATTCGTCAATCATTTGTCGTCTTCTAAATTTTCCCAAAGCTTGAAAGAGATCAAACAGAGTAACAAATTATTATAAATGTACAAATAATAAAACGAGTTATTTTTGATTTTACAATTTATGATCGGCACGTATATCATCTAAACGATTTTTTTTAAATCGTTTGCAATTAGTTCTGCTGTGATAGGAGTTTGTAAGTGGTCCAATTTTATTAGTGTTATGAAAGCTAATTATGTGTCGCCTTAAATATAGCTCGGTTTTGAATGTTTTCTTGCACATGGAACAACTAACGTATGTAGGATTATGAATCAGCTTTACGTGCTGGCGAAGATTTGACAAATTACTGTAGATACGTCCGCACTCTTTGCACGGTCTCGGGTCCAGGGAGTGACGCTTTTGATTGGCCGCACCTGCAACATATCACAAATCATATTTTTTTAGATCGTTGCAAGTACGACATCGTAACTGCGCTGCACCCGAGAAGAGCAAGTAAATTTTTAATATAAAAAAATTTAAAAAGGAATAAGTTGACAAATGGTGAAAATTTTGTTTAAAGGCTACATTGTTTGCTTATTCTCACATCACGGCAGTAACTTGGTGTGAATTGTAATATAATTATAATGGTCTGGCCAATAGACAAAAGGCTATAAATCACAGCGGTGGCTTGGTGTGAGTGTTGGTTGAGTTACAGCTCGGAAATTCTGGGTTCGAATAGTGGACCTGACAGAGTTGAGTTGAACATCAACACGCTGTGAATAAGTTAAGTTGTGAAGTAAAAGAGAGGATTGATCCACCTGAAAAAATGAATCATGAAGACTTTGCAGAGAAGCAAAGTAGCAATATTCCGAATGGAATGGAAAAGCTTGAATTGCATACTACTTGTTCTCACATCACGGCAGTAACTTGGTGTGATTTGTAATATATAATCGTCTGGCCAATAGACAAAAAAGATTATGAAAAGAAAGAGTAAATACTTGTTCTTAAAATGTGTGTAACCAAATTATTAATGTGCGAATAGCTTACGGAAGTTTATAATTTATGGTGCTGTAAAAAATTAAATACTTACTTGATAAGTTATCTAACGAAAATTCTTTAAGATTAACACCAGTTGGTTGAGTTATAATTTCCATTCCACCTAATTAAAACGATCTGATTTATTGTATTTTACAACTACGAAAAGATAAAAACTAGGTGCTCACCTGAAAATTCCGTAACGTCGTCGTCCATACCACAATCGAAATTTGAGAAAACATCTCGATCCTCTTTAGCTTCTTCGTCACTTAAGTAGTCTGGTATTTCAAGTTTTGGTTCAACATTTGCTATGTTACTGTTTTGTAGAGTAAATGAATTGACCTCGGGTAATTCGCTTTTCGATTCATCCGTTGCATTAATTGATAAAGCATCACTTTTTTCTGATTTGCATTGTTTATTTGAAGATGGCAAACTATCTGGACTCGAGGGAAAATCTTGACTAGAAGTTACTGCACTAATACATGATAATTTGGAATTTGTGGATTGCGATTTATTATCGGTTGATGATGAGCAACACAATTGTACTTTCGAAGGTGATGATTTTGTTGAAAGTGGTGTGTTCTGTAGAAATGTTATTATGAAAAAAATGGATCAAGTATAAAAGTCAGGGCCGCACCAAGTCTAAAACATCTTGATTATTGTTATTTCGTCAGCACTTAACAGAAATGTTGATAATATTTGTAAATATTTTTGACGTGACCCTGAAGTGTTCATTTTATTTAATTTTTAACACATACAAAAATACAGCCAAATGAATGTCTTAAATAAATGATTTCTTACGTCATCTTGAGTATTTAAAAGTGACGAATCGGTAAGACCACGTATTTTTAAAGATTCTGCAGTTTTTAAAAACGTAGAAAGCTGCGTTTGTGCAACATTAACTTCTCCCGCGTACATAAATTCCATTAACGCTACTATGTGTTGTGCTTCAACATCTCTCATGAATATAATTGGATGCGGACATGGATTACTCTAAAAAAAATTTTTATTACTTTATTAGTTAGTCCAACTATTTTTTTTAATCAATTTATAGGTTTATTTTAAACCGTGCTTTAAAATGCCTAGTTTTATAATTATTATGTTTTCCTTTATAATGAACAAATTTTAAAATATTGTCCTTTGTAACATGGATTTGCAATGGTTTCTGAATACCAAAAGGTTTTTAGAATCGAGTTTATTAATATACACACATCAACAGAGAATTTGTGTATTTTCCTCAATTCTAAAGCGGCTGCAATCCATAGTATAATACTTTTCAAAAATTTTGATAACTCGGCATTCAAAAATGTTTACCAAGTACCTATCGCTACTGCGCCCAATTATTGGCCAACTTCTTATTTAGTGCAATGTTCAACGCCGTACATTATATGCACAGTAGGTATAACCTATTTATACGCATTTGAACTTAAATTTGACGCGCCAAATTTTGTTCAGTGACGAAACACGTTTCTGGTTGAATGGGTATGTGAACAAGCAAGATTGCCGTATATGGACTGAGACAAATCCGGAACATTATCTTGAGACTCCATTGCGTCCATTAAAATTGACTGTTTGGTGTGAAATACACGCCAACGGCATCATCGATCCGTATTTCTTTCGAAATGAGGAAGGACCTACCGTTACGGTGAATGGTGTGAGATATAGACACATGCTCAATACATTTTTGTTTCCAAAAATCCAAGAATTAAATATCGACAACTTATGGTTCCAACAGGATGGTGCTAATACGAGCCACACAGCCACCGAAACCATCGATTTATTGAAAGGACAATTTGGTGACACATTATTTCAAAAAATGGTCCTACCAATTGGCCTCCAAGATCGTGTGATTTGACACCTCTAGATTAGTTTCTTTGGGGGTATGTTAAATCCATGGTTTATTATGCTTTTTTTGCTTTTTTTATGGTTTTTATGCTAACAAACCAACAACTCTGGAAGCATTGGAGGTCAATATTCAGCAAGCCATTTATGAAATACATATTGCCAGAAATATTGGAAAAGTGGTCAAAAATTGGACTGATCAGATGCGCTTCATAACGATTAGTCGTGGTGGTCTCATGCCGGATATCATTTTTAAATCATAAATGGCATTGGATTTACTTTCATAAAAAAATAATTAAGAAAACATGCCATCAATTTTTTAATGTTTTATTATCGTCGGACCACCTCCTGTAGTACTGATGCAAAAGAATTGGGTCCGTATTCTTGAAAATTTTCATACGTCAAGATGGATCGTTCTTGACGTCATCGTCATAGCCGTGTGACAATTTTTTTCATTTATTCATTTTTAGTTTTGTATCAAAATGAAAATAAATTATACTATCGCCAAGACAAAAATTAAGCCAACAGAAATGGCCTCAACACATTTTATTATAAAATGTATGGATTCTTAATAATCGCAATTTTTATAATAGTCGGCACACCGCGATCGGTTACACGACAAATTTTCAAAACGCATAAATTTTTTACATAATTTGCTTTTTCGAAATTTTGACAGACCAAATTATAGAAACACAGTTTTCATTGTATTTGCGGTTTCTGATCGATGAAAAACTATGTTTCTATAATTTGGTATGTCAAAGTTTCGAAAAAGCAATTATTAAGTTCAAAATTTATGCGCATTGAAAATTTCTCATCTAACCGATCGCAGTGTGTCGACTAAAATCGGGCAATTTTAATACACGAGTTAGTTTTACTAACTAAAATTACCATCTATGAAAATTACGATTATTCAAAATCCATACATTTTATGATAAAACGCGTAGAGAACATTTTTATTGGCTTAATTTTTGCCTTGGCGATAGTATAATTTATTTTCATTTTGATGTAAAATTAAACTAACACAAATGAATAAGTGAAAATGATTTTGTCACACGGCCATGAAGTCAAGAACGACCCACCTTGACGTATGAAAATTTTCAAGAATACGGGTCCTGGTCGATTGCTAGTTTCCTGATACAAAGAGTCAGCTTGGGCAGCCAACGAGTGCATGCCGCCTCAGTGCATGATCAATGCAATAGCGATTGTGAACGAATTCTTTCATCCTACAGGTTAATTATTGCAATTATTTTTTTGCTGTTCGTAAAATTTGTTATACAATATACATCTATATTATATTATGTACATCTAAATATATAAAACAGCTTGTCTGTTTGCGTGTTTGTTTGTTTGTTCGCTATACGTTCCTAGACCCTTGGACCGATCCCAACCAAATTTTGCACAGTTATTCTGTAGATCCAGGCGCAACTATTCGTGCATAAATGGAGAAGAAATTCGAGCGGGGAAAAAAGTTATTCGCTTTTTTCGATAAATCAAATCACAAGTCTTGCAAACAAAAAATTTAATTTGTCAAAAATCGAAATATTCCGACATACTGTCAACAGATGGCGGGATGGCGGCTTTAATTCGAAAAATGAAAACCACTGACAAATTAATATATTAGAATTTAGTAATTTCAACGCTCAATATAATACAAATAATTACAAAATCCGTTGACGGCGAAATATTTGAGATGGGGGTTCGGGGGGCGATGGAGAGAGAGCAAAACCCATCTCTTCCGACTTCCCAAAAACGAAGAATTTTAAAATTGCGTTTTTTTGAAAATCTGCAGCAATCTTTCGAAACTTGGAAATAATAGTGAACAACTATGGCCTTCACGGATCTATTATGGTCCGCCCTGTGAGGCCGATGGCCGAACAACTATGGCCTTCATGGATCTATTATGGTCCGCCCTGTGAGGCCGAAGGCCGAACAACTATGGCCTTCACGGATCTATTATGGTCCGCCCTGTGAGGCCGACGGCCGAACAACTATGGCCTTCACGGATCTATTATGGTCCGCACTATGAGGGCAAGAATTTTTGAAACACCCTATATATTTCATTTCGTTTCGAAGTTATGACGCACAATGTCATAATAGCTTCAGCCCCCCCCTCCTTCCGTTTAGGAGATTTAATTTATTTTCATGTGGCTTCGTGTTACGGCAGGAAAAAGCTTATATTCAAAATTTGGAATGATTTGCTTGCTTCGTTTAGACGCTATCGTGTTTACAGACACACACATAACATAATATATACAGACATCCTTCCAAAAATGATAAAAACGGATTCAGGGAACCTCAAAACATGAACATCTGTCAAAAAATTGGGGGAGGGGTCAAATTTTGCCTGATAACAATACTTTCCTTACCTAGAGGCTTGGAAAGTAAAAATAGTATGAATTAAGTTTAAAATCAGTAGTCAAATATCACTGCAGGTGATCATGCAGGGAAAAATCCAGGGAAAGAGAAGTACTGGCCGGAGGCGGACATCTTGGCTGCACAATCTGAGAGAATGGTATAAGTGTACATCCACCCAATTGTTCAGAACAGCCGTTTCAAAGATAGAAATAGCAATGATGATTGCCAAACTCCGTAGCGGGGACGGCACTTGAAGAAGAAGAAGTCAAATATGTGCCTTTTAAAATGCATCTTTTCTTTTGACGCGAATACGTCTATAAAATCGGTAGCGTGTTTAAAAATTTAATAAAAATATGTAACGAAAATTGGGCTACTATGCAATAAGTAGCCCCACTCAAATAAAATTTTCGTGTGCTACACACTAATGAACAAGGTTTATAGAGTAGATTGTAAAAATATTTTTCGAGAAAGGGGCCCAAACTTTTGAGTAAATCGAATTTGAACTTTACACGATTTAGTGGCGCGCGGGTGGAATCTCACCCATTTTGTTGACGGTGCGTGCAGAACGATATGGTCTTATACGAAGCGGTGTGCACACCGGCCACATGCAACACGTCTCCCTTACGAGTAACTTTGATGAAATTTTACTATAATTTTTGTTTTACGCGATTTTTGGGGGGTTAAACGTAATAGGGAACTGCCGCATACCGCGACTATACTTTTTAATGCTATTTCAAGGGTCTCTAAGCTCCCGGTTTCTTTTATCCCGGTTTTCTTGATGGAAGGCGCTTCTCGTATGTTTAGCCCAGTAAACCAGAGTCAAAACCGCCCTGGAGGGGTGCAGAGCGGTGCGGGGCGGCTCCCCGAAAGGGTGACTTTTGACGATGGATAAACCTCCTAATCGAATGCACACCCCAAAAATCGAATAAAAAAAAATTTAATTTTTTCACTTTTTCGGCAATACACGGGTTATTTTCCATTTTTTTTCTAATATTTATTACTAATATTTACTAATCACACCCCCACCTATCCGAATTTCAAAGAAAAAATCAAATCCGAGCGAAAGAATTTCACCCGTTTCGAAGGGAACGCCGATGCATTTGATCGCGTCTACCTGGCCTATTCAATGCTAATTTCCCTACTTTTAAAAAGTCGATATTGGGGATGTTTTTAAGGTTTTCTCGAAAATTATTTTTTCTATAGACTATATTAACCATGTTCTTTAGTGTGTAAGACACGAAAATTTTTTTTGGTCGGGGCTACTTATTACACAGTCGCCGAAAATTGTGTGTGTACGAAAAGTGTAGAAATGATGAATTTCGAATTGTCATTATTCAGCAAAAGCTTGGAAGTTGTTTGCATGTTTTCAAATGGATGTTATCCGATCGGTAGAACTGAGCTAAAACGGGTACCCTGCGACGACGTATTCACGTTAAACCATACGGCCATGTCCCCGAACCTAGCGTACTTTAATTTTTTTATTTTTACTACAATTTGAATTATCTGTCAATATCATAATGTGGGGTTCTGTAATAAATATGTTTATAAGGGACTCTTATTATAAACACCTTTTCATGAAATTACAATAGGCGTATTCTTTTTACAAGTTTTATTTCCATCTCAGTTACGCAACTGAGACGAAGTGAGCTGAGCCGAACAGAGATTAACTGAGTCAAAGTGAGAAAACCATAAGGTAAACAGAACAACTTACATATTACAAAATACATAAAACAAATTACATAACCTCTAAAAATACAAAATAGAAATTTATTGCAACCGGCAATTAAAATTAAAGAAGTAAAATAAGTACAATAATTAAAACCAAGATGTACGAAGAAGTACCTTCAGTAGATGCTAAAACGATTGCAGTAAGTGACAAGTTTAATTAAATTTTTGTAATTAAAAATTGTAATAACTACCTACTAGTAAACTAGAAACGTGAAATATTTATAACACATGATATAATTGGGGTGTTGTCGATAACAATAAAAGATTTATCGATGTATTTTGTGGGAAGAGGGAATGACACGAAGAGAGGAAGTATTTAGAAATTTATCATGTAACTAGATTTAAAAATTGTTCTTCCGTTCTGTTGTTTATTATTATAATTTTATTTTTTATTCAAATATGTAGGTATATACAAGATTAATTTAATAAATTTTAGTGTTCGTTTGATTTGTTAGTTATCCCTGCAATCTTTTCAAGGGCTATCCCTCTTCTCTCATCCAATTGTAGTTTGCGTTCTAACAATTGTAATTTTTTACTTTGCAACTCATTTTTTTCTTTTAATTTTTCTTTTAGTTCGTTCACTTCTTGTCGAAGTTTAGCATTGCTTAACTTCTTTGCTGGTTTTTTTGGAGCGACAACCGGGGTGCTACTTTCTGGCGGTACTTCTTCTAGAAAATTTTCAACTTCGATCATTTCTTCATTGTGCATTGGTAACATTGCCGTTGAATATGAAGAGGCAATACTTGGTAGTGATTCAAAGGCTTCGCCATTTATAGAATGTGGCGAAGAGAAATTTGGTTCCATACCAAGTATTGCCTCTTCATATTCAACGGCAATGTTACCATTGCACAATGAAGAAATGATCGAAGTTTAAAATTTTCTAGAAGAAGTACCGCCAGAAAGCCAAATTTAACCATTTTTTTCTACAATTTTCTTCGGAGAAAACAAATTGTTGACTAATCAAGTCGTTACTCACGTAACTCCAAACTTGGCGTCGTTTGGTAACGTGGTTTAAGTGATCCTTATTGTATACCTCGACGCTAGCAATTAGAGCTAGCGTTTCCTCATGAGTCCACATGACTCGTTTCCCGGTTTCCATTTATTTCTACAAAAAGTTATACGTAACAAAATAAATACATATGTTGGGATTACAAATTTAGGTTTTTGGAAGTTGTATTTATTAAAATAAAATGTTACGCTTATATAGAATAAGCTTGTTACCCATCAAAGATAATCTCTTTAATCTTTAATTTAATTAAATAAATTACCAAATGTTTATTACGAGTCTATTTACGAGTTTATTACGATGTTTATTACAAATTAGCTCACAAATTACATAACCTCCAAAAAGACGAAATATGACGAAAGAGATGACGTTAACCTTTTTAAATCGACCAATCCGAGCTATTTCCAACTTTATCTCAGTTGTAACACTTCGAAATAGCAAGATCAGTTAGTATAGGGTGGGAGGTAATTTTCTCAGTTTAAACTCAATACGGCACGGTACATTCGTTTGACGAATGTACAACGGTAAAAAGAACACACTTTTAACTGAGTCAACTGAGTATCTCAGTACATCTCACTTAAAATAGGTAAAAAGAATACAGCTAATTTACTGATTATTAAATAAAACTGAAAGATGTTAACAATCAATAAATATTTTAAATAAATGAACTGATCATTTATTCAACTGGTAACCTCAAAATTAATCTTTTTGAATTGAATTTTAATACGTAAGTCAATTACATTTAATGTTTCAATGTACAGTACAAGTTCGACATACTAATTTTACATTGTTACCTATTATTAATGTACAATGTTGGTAACGTACGACTTTTCTAGCTCTTTCCCAAAAAGACGTACAAATATTTTTGTTCTCTTTTTAAATAAATATAAACGACGTCATAAATAAATATATGCGGCATGTCATTTCTTAACCAGAAATTCGTCGTGCAGGGGCCAATTTATTTGATTTTAACTATATTTATTATAATATCTTCACTTCACTTCCGATGGCCGAATAGCTCTTTAAGAGCTTTAGCCTCCTCTATGATCCTATATGATCAAAATAAATATCTGAATACAATATTATTTGCAGACGACTAAGCAGTGATAGCGGCCACAAAAGATGATTTGCTAAGAGCAATACACTATTTGAATGTCTTGTCTAGTGAATATAAAAACGAAATATCTATAGCAAAAACGAAGATAATGGCTTTTAAAGGAAAAGATCCTCTTCGGTCAAAATATGTCTAAATGTCTGCCTGGAACAGGTTTTGTATTTCAAATACCTATGTAATAGGCTGCGACGTATCTTAAGAATATGACAACGATATCGCCAATAAGGTAACTTTCAAAGAATGTGTGGAACTACGTATTAAACGAACGTAGGAAAACGATGTAGACGAGAAACACAACTGAAGTTCTATTAGGTAATGGCGATTCGCACCTTATGATGAGAAGTGAAGACTTCAGAGAAGAGCCGCGGCTGCTTTCTATGGAAGAAAAAGTGATAGATTATAAACGTCAATGGAAGGAACATGTGGAAAGAATGGAAGACCAGCGGCTGCCAAAGCGTGCCATGGAGTATTGACCGGGAGGAAGAAGAAACATAGGACGCCCGAGAAAACTATGAGCTGATTAGGAACCGGAACAGGCCTACAGCATATACCGTGAAGCAGACGACGATGCTATCTTATTAAAAAATAGGTACTTATAATTATTAATAAAATTTACTTTTGTTCGGAAAGTCATTTCGATGGCCACATCAGATTTATTAATTGGTTACCGATGTCACGCAGATAAAGTGTAAAACTATAGTTTTCTTAATAAAAAACAACGGGTACAGCAGCGGCTTTTTTGGTGTGGTCGTTGGATGAGTTACGGTGCGAAAATTGTGGGTTCGAATTGCGGACTTGACGAAATTTCTTAGCACGGTTCTCCGGTGAACATCGCTGCTCTTTGCATAAGTTGAGTTGTAAAGTAATCGGGAGCTGAATTATTATAGTAAGTTGGCGTCAATCACTAAACTAAAATTAATCTCGTTTTCATTCGTTTCGTTCAATAAATTGTTAATTAATTTTTTCATTCCTATTGCAGTCTGATGTTTTAAAAGTACGTTTAAAATTTATCTACTCATAGAGTGACCGATTTATAATAATGTTTTTTTGGTTTCCCAAAGAAGAATAACGCCGGACAATAGTAGATACTATTATTAAGAATAATAAATCTGATGTGACAACACATTACTTTCCCATTTAGTAGATTCCACTTCATTTTATATTAAATATTAATAAAACAGATGTTAACTCAAAAAAATTTTTAACTCGATAAAATACACAAATTACTTTGAGATATCAAAGTTACGAAATTTAATTTGTAATTTAACATGGTAACTCATATTTTTTAAATGCACTTATTTTATATTTTCATTTTAACAATAATATAACATGTTTGCATTGAAAAATTTTTAAAATTGTCATTTTCCAAAAAAAATTAGAAATTTGCGGAATGCCGTGCCGTCTATGTGCAATCAAATTTTAACTATGGGCGTAATGACGTCAGAATTAATATTTTAGAAGTAATTAAAAAATTCGTTTAAAATCACTTGGACAGATCAAAATTAAACTAAGGCAAACCATAATTTTTTAAATTTGCCGTTTTTAATTTGTATATCACGATTACTCGAAACCAGTTCATTTTTCGAGAAAAAGTACATCTACAAATTTTGTCGGGCATACAGTCGGCTCGACGACGGTGTATTATTTTTCGCGATCCGTTCGACGCCGCCCGGCGTAACGCAAAAAACGGCAAAAACATGTAATTAAAATCGTCGTCTCGCTTAGCGCTCGAAAGCGATCTGTGACCTAGGCATTTTTTTGCAAAAATGCAAATCTAAATTCGAGAGGATCCAAATGAGACCAAAAAATCGAAACTTTAATCTGAAAATAAGCGAGCCAGGCGCAAAAACCTATTCAATTTTTACCCCCCCCCTTAAACGGTAGCGGGACAAAAATTGGAAAATTTGGCCATACCGATTGTCCGTTTTCGCCGCCCCCACCCCTAGAGCAAATTTCAGGTCGATCGGACAAAAACTCTGGAAGTAGATACAAAAATACGAAAAACCGCGAGGAGCCCTCTTGCCAAGCGCTGGAAAAAAATTTCGAAAAAGAAAAAATTGTTTCGCCCTCTCGCCCACCGCCCGGAGCTTCCTGAAAAATTTCAACTCTCCAAAGTGAATGCCGAAATTTTGTGACCACTTTGAAGCGCCATTTCACCCCTCCGTTACGTCCCATGAGAAACGGGAAAATTTTCCCGTTCAATCCTCATACAACCACACGGGCATGCAAAATTTCAACTCTCCACGACCCTCGTAGCTATACGCACTAAATTATGAATGAGTGAGTGAGTGATTTGCTCAAATTTATGTGTTTAATACAAAATTTGGATTAAAACTTGGATCAAAATTATCCAAGGCAAACTATATTTTTTTAACAGCGCTTATTGTATTTTTGCATTTTAACAATAATTTAAGAGGGAAATATCAAGTGTGGGGTATCATAAGATGCGGAAAAATAATCTCTTTCGATTGATATGAGTTTCAATCTCATATGTTCCACCGGGAAGCGGCAATGCTCTTTAACAATTTTCATTCCCCTAAAAAAGGGGTTAAAAATGGACGGTTTTCAACCAAAATCTAATCAGCTCTTTAGACAGTTACTTCAAACTAGTGTATAAAATTTCAACTCAATTGGTGCACGCGTTTGTCTGAAAACGTTGACGATAGAATAACCACACTTCATACATCACACATCACACTTCATACATCACACACACATCCGGATATCATTCCAAAATTGGTCTTAAACAATTCGTATGAGCTCATAGACCATGGGAAAAATGCTAACTCAAAATTTTTTTTTAACTCGATAACAATACTTTCCTTTAGGTACTACGTAAATGGGAAAGTAATAATTACGTTGAAATTTCAAAATCTAAAATTTGTAATGAATAATTATTATAAAATAAAATTTTAACGTAAGTAATTCAAAAAATAAGGACTGTGAAATATGTATGTATTTTGCTTTTCGCAATAAAACTCGAAACTGTCTGTGTATGTTTGGTTATGACTAATATAATGCTAATATGTAAAAGAATTTTCATAAGTTTCGCAAGTCGAATTTTACAGAAGTATATTCCGTAATATAAAAATAAATGAAGACATTAGCATTTTCACGAAGAAACTTAAATAATTAATTTGTAATGGTACTTACTTTAAATAATTCTTTAAATAAGGGACTGCATGCCGATAGAATAATTTTGTGTGCTTGCAATTGCTGCCCTTCGCAAGCAATAGTTACATCGGTAAAATCTTCTTCATCTCGTAAATTTTCAAATTGTGAGGTGATGTTTGCTTGAAAATTATTCCATCTTAGGCAAAACTGTTGATCGTCGATTTTAGACATCGCTTTTAGGAAACAATAATATGTCTTTACAAATAATCACCAATTGCGATTGTTCAATCGCTCAAAAACATTTACGTGATATATTTTAACTGATTCGTACGTTCCGTTGTGTCGTTTCAGTTTTAATCAATAAACCTCCTTATTCGCCAACTAAGGAAACATAGATTCCCCGAAAAATTATAACCTATATTCAAAAACTTTAAATATTTTTTACTTTTATAGAAAACGAAAAATATCAAATATTTATTTATATCATACAACGTGATATAACAATTTCGTAGCTCATAAATAATTTGTATGGCACCTTACAAATTTATCAAAATGTATTTTATGCTTATCAAAATTATAATTTGAGGAAAAATTTCATAAATAATGTACTTAAATAGTATACGAATTTTTACTATTGAGAATTATAATAAATTAAACTTTAAAACTTAAATAGTTAATATTGAAATTTTTTACTCTTCATAAGCTTATTTGGTATTTTTAGCAAGTATGCTGAAAATATGTTTCTCAACTTGGATTCGAACCCAGGCGTATTAGCTGTGAATACTAACTTGCTCAAACAACTACGCTGCCGAGGTGATTAGTTTATGTAATTCGGAACTTGTATGTATATTTTATGAATGATTCTAGAACCGCTACAACCTACTATGCACTACCGAAAGCTTATGATTAATAATAGTTATTTACGTATAAGTTACAGAAAACTATCCATTGCGAATGACCTTGCAAATATCAGAACGGATCGGAGACGAGTTCTGATAGCAAGTGAATTTGCAATGGATCGTGTCTGTACGTATCACGTATGCTATTTTTTCTCCAGGATAAGGCCCTACAGGACTAAAAAAAAGAAAAAACGCACAACATTTTTAAATTTGTAGATAGCCCGTTGTAAAAAAGGTTGCTCATCCCTGATGTAGACACTATTATACAGTTCGTTTAAATTCGAAAAAAATCTTTTTCGTTTGAACTTGAACTTATCAAAAGAAAAAATTCTGGCACCACCACTATACAACCCTACGAGCCGCCACTGGATCATATTATCATTTTAAGGCTATAGTGTCCACTAGAGACAAAATCTCGAGATTGGTCTCAGGGTGTTGTCCATTTAAAATTACTTACGCTCTCGAGACAGTTGTGGAGACTCGACAATCTCGTGATCATTTCGCACCCATATGATCACTTCGGCCTTGAGTGAGGCCGAAGGCCGAACAACCACGGTCTACACGTATGCGCTGCGTGAGTTGTTTGTTTTTAGAGATTCCTCAAGATGTACCAGATCCAAATGGCCTTTTGAGGTTAAATTTCATCCGACTAATTATGGGATGCACTGTCCCATGGCTAGGATGGCTCGTTTGGCCAATTATTTAAGTGATGTTCCTGGCATTGATCTGTTTAACTCTTCCCTTGCTTCATTTAGGAGGACTGTGTTCAGTGTTGACTTGTCTGCAGTTGCGGGGGTCTGATTTATTTTTTTTATATTGCGGTGTTCTGTTTATCATGGGGGGTGATAAGACGTAATTTGAGTCGATTAATCAAAACACCTATAATTTAAATAATTTAATAAGACCATAACAGGCAACTATTGGATTGTGTCTGGATCTTCTTTGATTGTAAAATTGTTGACTGCTTTTACCTCACTTGTCTATGAAAATGGAAACGTTATTAGAACCTGAAAAAGATGTGAAATTTGTAAGGGATGAAATATTGGTGGTTATTGATTCAATTAAATATGAAAAACAAATTGAATTCAGTTGGTTTGTTAGTTAAGTTAGGATTTTTCGATGAATAAACAATAAGTGATAATTTGTGAAATTTGCGAATGCGCGCGAGTGGATAATTGGTGGGGTGCGAAAATGATAGAAAAAGAAACTTAAAACTTCCAAGTCGGACGTCGACGAGAAAAGACGTGCTGATCGTTTAATTTGAGAGTAATTTTGGTATGAAACTTCAAAGTCAGCCGTCCAATAGTACAGACGCGCTGTTGAATTTAAAAATAGTTTTTCTTGTTTTGTATTGAAGATTCCTAAGCGAGCGTTTGATGATTAAAGACGCGCTAGTAATATAATTGAAAAATTAGTTTTTGGATTTGGATATTCTTTGATATTATTTGGAAATTTTGGGACCGCTGATGAAAATTGGTTTGATTATTTACCTGGAATTGATTATGCTATTTTGAAGGAAGAAAGGTATCCATTGGTCGTTCATACCTGGTTTGTTTTGGTTCAAGATTCGGAGCTGGTTCCAATCTCAACCTTCTGTGCTTGGATGCTACGACATCATATCGGCCGCATCGATAAACTCCAGAAAACATGTTCGGTAAGAGTTTTTATGAATCGCACTGATCAGTTTAAATAAATAGACAAAACGTGTGGAATTCGGGCGCGTAAATTTAATATGGGGATTTTTTGTTGATATCTAATTTTGTTAAATTTAATTTGTTTGGTTTTTATGTAACTAATATTTTGTCTTGAAAGATTTTTATTGTGTGGAATAAATAGCATTATATTTTGGTTCTGATAACGTTTGACTTTGATTTCATCATTTACGAGTATTAACAGTAGTCATAGGTTAAAGAATAAGCAGACACAAGTTCAAATTCGTTAGTACTATCTTTATGAGAAAGATCACAGGTTAAAGGTGACGTATTTAAGAGTGTTTTGATTAATTTACAAGGACCCAAGTTTCGACCTAAAATTAAAAGAGTCTCATGAAAGCTGGTCGGGTGCATTATTAATTAAGTGCCATCATCTCCCGCTATATAAATTTTTTTATTTAAACAGTAGCAATACATGGCAATATATTGTTGATTTTTATGTTGATATTGATTTTTGTATAGTGTTGTTGTTGGTTTTTTGTCACATTCAGTTAGTATTGTGTTTAGTTTTGTTTTTGTTAACTTGTACGTGTTTATTGTAGTTATTGTTATTATTGTAAAAGGTTTATTGTAAAAAGGTTTAGCCGTGGATGAAATAAATAAATAAGTATGGTTGCGATTTCCCTGAGTGAGGCCGAAGTAGGCCGAACAACCACATCCGACACGGTTTAGATGGCTAAAGGCGGCCGGTAGACCGCCTGTGCCAGCTAGCATTAGTATATTTTTGTAAAATAATTGACCTTTTTTAAATAATAAAATTTTCAATTGGGTATACTCGTAGATCTTTTAAATATGTTATTACTATTTTCCAACGTTTCGAAGCCATTATATAGATTTGACCCATTTTCAAGGCGTTTTGAAATGAAAGTGAAAGAAAATGAAAGAAAATGGACCAAATCGAATGGCCCGAAACGTTAGAAAGTAGTTAAATAACATATTTAAAAGACCTGTACCCAATTACAAATTTTATTACCTATAATAAATTATGATGTGCTCTATGAAATTTTAATTTACTTATGTCCAGTTTCACGAACGTTGATTAACTTTAAACCTGTGTTAAAAACTATTATAACCATAGAAACAACCTTAATAACAACAATTAAAAAGCATTGTATTTGATCATCACAGATTAGTTAATTATACCTTCATCGTTGATTAAATCATACCCCATTAATTAACGTTGGCGAAACTGGCCATTTATGTTATATTAATTTTTAATCATCGTACGCATTATTATTATTACTTTCTATACCTAGTTAAAGTTGATCCTGTTGAATCAATAATATTATTGAAAGTTTGCTGAAAACTGTAATGATTAAATAGAGGTAGGGATGCTTCAGCATGCTTGCGTAGTTACCGTTGTGATCGGTTGTGATTATTTTAATAACAATGAATAAAAAAAGTATGCGTATACAGTTGTACGCATCGCAGGTTATACACTTTGTACAAAATAATTAAAATAGTGACACAATTTTAAATTTTAAGAGAAAGTGCGATCTTAAGTAAGTATACTATGGCCATAAAACTACTTGACAAAAAAAATTTGTCAAGATTATGAAATTTTATCTAAATAGTAGTATGATAATATTTATATTAGAATATTTTATTGACTATTATTTAATTTAATTTGAATTGACTAAAATAGTTATACATCATTATACGAGTATATACATAGTATATGACTATACTTTCCATTTTCCTTATTTATACAAGTTTATACCTAGAGCCATTTGAAAATGGTTTTGTTTGTTTACAAATTTCGTTTTTTTTTAATCTATCAAGTGGTGTTATACCGGGTGACCGGCCGAAAACTGAACATAGGGAAATAACATGGGAAATTGATTTTTTCTAAATTCCTGCTTCCCATTATAACTGATATGAATAAAAAAAATACCAAATTAAAGAGATTTTTTTTCCGCGCCTAAAGATACCAAACACTTAATATTTTGTTTTTTAATTATTGTTAAAAAGTCGATAGTAAAATTAAGAAATAGCGCTTCTTAAAAAAATATTAGCGGGCTGGGTCGTTGCATTACGTCTAATGTGCCGCATTGCTATTGTTTTTAAACTTTTTAAATTTGTTTTTATTTTAAAAATAATAAGAACGCAATTTGAATATTATTTTATTATAACAAGTTGACCAATATTAAAAGTTAAAAGTAGTTTTATTTAGTCAACAAAACCCAAGAATAAGAAAAATATCAATTGGATTATTAAATACTGAACGAAAGTAACCAAATAATAATAATATTATCACAAGTATTCGAATAACCCTCCATTCTGCACTAAACAGTAACCCAATCTATTATAAAATGATTCTCTTACATTTGCTAGCTGTCTAGCAGTAATTTGATTGCATTCTGCAAAGATCGCGTTCCTCAAAGAATCAATATTTGGGTGACGAGTTTTATAAATTTTGCTTTTAATATGACCCCACAAAAAGAAGTCACACGGTGCCAGATCAGGAGATCAGGCTGGCCAGTTTATAGCACCACCACGACCAATCCATCGATTTGGATATGCTTGGTTTAAATAATCTCTAACGTTTACCCCAAAATGTGCTGGACAACCGTCTTGCTGAAACCAGACCTCATGGTGTTCAGAAGCTATTTCGTCTAACGCAGGACCAATATTATTTATAAGAAGATCTAAATACATATCTGAATTTAAATTTCCAAGTATTTCAAATGGACCAAGAACACGGTTATTATAAATGCCAGCCCAAATATTAATTTTTTGAGGATATTGTGAGCCGGTCATTAAATTTAGTCTCGGATTTTGTATAGCCCAATAGCGATGGTTTTGTACATTTGGCTCATTGTTTAATGTAAATGTACATTCGTCTGTAAAACATATTTGTTTCAGAAAGTTTCGGTTTCTGTTAGCACGTTCTTGCATTTTCTCACAAAATACAAGCCTGGATTCTTGGTCAAACAAAAATATTTCTTGATGACATTGATATTTAAAAGGATGGTACTTGTGCTTTTTTAAAATTGTTCGAACATTTTCTCTACCAACATTACACTCAGCTGCAATGGATCTAATGCTTACATTTGGATTCGCAGAAATTAAACCTAATATAGTTTCTTCCAATTCATGGTTGTTTCTCTGATATCCTATTTAAAAAATAATGATAAGACAACTTCAATTAATAATTTTGGTTAATACCTTTATTTAAATTTGTCCAAGTATTACCAGTGTCTTCAAATTTCTTAATTATATTCTGTATGGCCGATATTGATGGAATTTGGCTATTATTAAATTTAACAGAAAATAAGTCACGTATTTGGCGTAAACTATTACCGCTGTAATAATATTTTACCATGAAAACTTTTTCTTCAACAGACCATTTCATTGTTAACAAAATTAATTTTAATCTGTCAAAGTAACTTTTGTTTGTAATATTTGGCTTTCATATAATAGCAATGCGGCACATTAGACGTAATGCAAAGACCCAGCCTGCTCATATTTTTTTAAGAAGCGCTATTTCTTAATTTTACTATCGACTTTTTAACAATAATTAAAAAACAAAATATTAAGTGTTTGGTATCTTTAGGCGCGGAAAAAAAATCTCTTTAATTTGGTATTTTTTTTTATTCATATCAGTTATAATGGGAAGCAGGAATTTAGAAAAAATCAATTTCCCATGTTATTTCCCTATGTTCAGTTTTCGACCGGTCACCCGGTATAACCCCAAAGCTATATTATAAAGTTTGGGTTGTTTTGGCTGTAGTTATTGGACCCCATCATAGACCCCATGCGTCGTAAGACAAACCCCACAAACTTACCACTTTTACTCCTCGCAATACTTAAGCCATGTTCGGTCTGGCACTTTTTTTGCTTTGAAGCTCCGTCGAACATTTTTTGATAATTCTATTTGGAGCTGTTCTGCGCTTCCGTCCATTACGGAAGCTTTAAACACGTGAAGTTCTGAAATGAGAGCAGATAAAGCGCTTGAAAGCGTGGAAAAATCCTAAATCGAATTATCAGAATGTGTTGACGGAGCTTCAAAGCGAAGAAAGTGCCAGAGCGAACACGACCATTATAGGAGAGAGGTGTTAACAGTGGCCACCATTTTATTTAATTGGCAGTAAAAATGAATTATGTGATCTTATATGTAGGTATAATAATCATAAAAGTTTCTTAAAAAATTATTTAGAAATTTTCTATTCAACATATACAAAAATATGAGAAAGTGGCCACCGCAATACGTATGGGTTTAGTATATTATAGATACATATAGTGGGGGATCCGGACAATTAGGCCCGGCCAATTAGGCCCGGCCGATTAGGCGCGGACTCAATTAGGAGCGGACCCAATTAGGCGCCGTGCCATTTAGGTGCAGACCGTTTAGGTACAAAGCCAATTAGGCGCCGGCCATAAACAAATTAAATTGTTAATCTGTTATAAGTCTGTATTTATTTTTAAAAATCACAAATGTCCATTAATAATTAAAAACAAATAAATCTTCGCAAAAAGTTAAATCGGCCGCAAAGAGGTGAAAGAGGTGAAATAAATACAGACTTATAACAGATTAACAATTTAATTTGTTTATGGCCGGCGCCTAAATGGCTTGGCGCCTAATTGTATCCGCGCCTAAATGGCACGGCGCCTAATTGGGTCCGCGCCTAATTGGGTCCGCGCCTAATTGAGTCCGCGCTAATCGGTCGCGACTAATCGGTCGCATGTAATCGGCCGCGCCTAATCGGTCGCATGTAATCGGCTGCGCCTAATTTACCTAGACCCATATAGTCGCCATTTCAGAATTATACCGAAGTATTGTAATAATACTATGGCCGCAACTTTTTAGCGATATTTATTTATGGTAAATTATGAGCTTGCATTTCGATCAAGACAACTACGATTTGTTGAAAATATTTTTAAAAAAGACGTTGATTCTGAAGTGCCACCTGACACGACAACTGTTTCCACCTGTCCCCTACTATTTTCAACTTCTGAAAGACGAAAATTATATTATATCTAGAATGTTCGTTTCAATATTATTTGACTTTTCAAACAATTTGATTAATAAATTAGTACATTCTTAGTTCAAATATTGCAAGCGTATTTTTTATAAATGAGTCAAAAAGTATCTAAAAAAGCAGTTAAAAAAACTGTAACTGCTCACAAATCCATTCTTACGAACAAACAAACTGGTGTATTTAAAATAGTTTATGAAGGCCAAGATTTGACTCCCGAACCTCTTAATCTTTCAATTTTTGATAATCCTAGAGAAAAACAACTGAGCGTTTTTGAAATGGGTCGCGAAGGAAGTCAGACGGAATCTAATACTAAAATATTTCAGTCTCAATCCGCTTCTCGATTTCACACCGAATTACATCGACAGACAATGGAAGCCGAAAGCGTTTTTCGCCAGAGCGTTATCAGCACTAGTTACGGAGAAGAAGTGGTCATTGGACCCGAAAAGAAAGATTCGACCATGTGCAGTTTGATGGAAGACGACGGTGATTACATAGCCGAAGGTGCACCTCGAAAAGATGGTGTTTCATTTCAAATACCCAAGCATTTAACACTTGTCTTAACTGAAACAACTACTATATTTCTATTTGAATTGGCTAGTAAGACCGTAGAGAAAAATACAGAAGAAGGTAATTTATTATGTAACCACACAGGAAAATATGCAGAGTGAAATTTTACATTAAAAATGGTGCGTATAGGTCTAATTTATTGTTTTTCGTGAAAAATTTTACTCGCAAATTTACTTAAATATGCCCTATTTTTATTTTAAAATTTATCACATCTTTCGATATCAGGATAGGACCGAAACGGACAAAATGTTCGAAATAGGTCTCAAAAGTTCACCAAAACGTTGATTAACCGTTTTGTATGTTAAATTATCATAATTATGCCCAAAATATTTATTAGAAAAAATTACAGAAAATAATGTTCTATTTATCCTTATAGTCCAGTCAAGGTTTTGCTAAGCAAAAATTGCAAACAAGGTGAATTTTTGGATTTAAGTAAGATCATCTGTAGGCAGAGCCGTAGCAAGAGTGAGGCGATTGAGGCATAGGCGCCATCGCAATGGGGGCGCTAAACCTTGACAAAACCCAATAAATTATAGTTTAAAATTTTCTGAAGACTGAATTCCAAAATTTGACAACGATTTTATTTGCAACATCGCCTAAAATTCCCTGCTAGCCTTTTCCCCAAATGGGGATTTTAATCCTCTACCGTAGTTTTTCGTCTATAATTCCCTTACTTTCATTTTTATAAAATTATCATCAAATCAAAATTGAAGAGTACAAAATTCTCTATAAAACAGGTTAACAAAATTTTTTTATTTTTAAAAATAAAAAAGTATTTATGAAATAAAAAGAAAATCCAGAGAAAACAATTGAAAATAATTCTTATTCTGAATAAAAATTTCGTACATTTAAACTTCACCAACGATGGTGAACGAAACAAAACAAGGTTTCAGGATTTACTTCAGATCTGAAGTAAATTCTGAAACCTCGTTCTGTAGGGAATTTTCTCCTCTTCAATTTTGGTGCAATGACTAGGGGTATTCCAGACCCCCTTGGTCCTAAATGAGTTCCAGATAAGCATCCATTTGTTTTCATTACTCTAAGTCAGCGCCGCGCCTTAGCAAGGGTGATCGCAATGGGGGCGCTAAACCTCGACAAAACCCAATAAATAATAGTTTAAAATTATCAAAATGATAAGAATCTTTTGGGAGGGGGGGCGCATATATTCAAATTTGCCTCAGGCGCCAGAAGAGCTTGCTACGGCGCTGTGCGGGTGGCAATTGTTTGCTTCTTCTAACTTTAGTTTGTAATCCATCTGCATCAGATGGATAAAATTTAATCCAAAAAAAGTTAATATATTATTATGTAGGTACCTACCATGTATTAAAAACAAAATTTAATACTAAATAAAAGAAAACTTGTTTCACTTATTATTTGCAAGATCACAGACAGCAACAACTGTTGACGAAGGCTGATGCGGTTTGCACCTCATCGATTTAGGTAGATAGAGGAAGGGTTGGTAATATGACCCCCTACTGCATGGTACCCCCTCACTCTATTATTAGGTTTCTATACAAAGTATAACAAGAAGCCTTATAATCTGGCTCCGTGTCTGTACGTCCGTCTGTTTATATTTCTGATAACAAAATGTAGCGAAAAGTTACTAGGCTAGCTAAGGAAACAAGTTTAAATTAACAAAAGTTTTTCGTCTTGGCAAAAAAAACGATATTTCTCTTAAAAACAAATTATTAGCAATCCTTCCTCTGCATATATATAAATGTATAAAATTTAATTATATCTATATCATTGTTGATTAGCTAATGAGGTGGAAAGCGAAAATGCAAGATATGAATATTTAACACATGGTAAAGGTAGAAATCGCAAAATGGTTACCATAGAAGTACAAACTGCACCCATATTACTCAAATCGCGGTGCACGGAAGCAGAAAAGGTCAAACGGAAACACAACAACTCTTTTGCATCGATTTGGGAAATGTATGATACGTATAAAAAGCAAGCTAAAACTGCAACGGTTGTTGTTAAACAATTTATAGAAGATGATGTATACGTATCGGAATCTCTGCAATCTTTAGACAGTTGGTTAACGGCAGAAGAAAGGCAAATGATAAAATTGATGAAAAACGAAAAGTTTTTAGAAGCCGTTTGTATTGTTGAGCGTTTATTGGCAAACAATAACTTTAACGAACAACAAAAGCGTTTTAGAGGTTTATCTGACCCCAGTCCGTTCAGAGAAAATATCGAATACAATTATCGATTAGATTTGCTGTGGACCTTTGCTAATAAGGCAACGGATGGTAAGTTAGATGTAATATTGTAGGTAGTAGGTATACACATTGATTACCTTTTATTTTTTTTCCTATAGGTCGGTGTGTTTCTGCAATGTGTTGGAACGAAGCTAACCCAGACATTTTGGCCGTCGGTTATGGAAAATTTTATTACACCGAACGTGCCACGGGCATGATCATGTTGTGGAACGTGAAGAATCCCGTTCAGCCTGAACGAACTTATCGATTCGAAAATCCGGTAACGGCAATTAATTTTTCAAAAAGTAATCCCAACTTATTGGGTGTCGGATTTTATAACGGATCCGTTAAGTTATTGGACGTGAGTGCGAGAACGGAACGAGTTATTGGCATGAGTGCTAAGGATTCGCCTTCTTTTGAACCTATCTGGGAAATTATATGGTATCGTGGTAGTGATTATTTTAAAAACGAAGAACAAATAATTACCACGTGTCAAGACGGGCGCATTAGCTATTATAGAATGCAAGATACCACCGAACTCATTTATTCTCAAATTATGCGAATAGCAAGGCCGGAAGGAAAATTGAAAGGAATCGAAACGTTACGTCGTTGTCACGTCCCGGGCATTCCTATTTCGAGATATGCCGCCGCTTTAGTGATTCAGCAACATCCTGCAAATTTTAATTTGTATTACGTGGGAACCGGCGAAGGAACAATACATAGATGTTCCAGAAATTACTATCATCAACATTTAGACCTATTTTTAGCACACGACGGTCCACTTTACGTTATGAAATTTTCTCCATTTTGCAAAAAAATATTTCTCACTTGTGGAGACGATTGGCATGTCCGAATTTGGGTGGACGGTACGATGATAAAATAAATAATAAGGGTATTCACGAGGGCGTTGGTAGTTGCGTACTTGTGTAGTTTGGTACTTGCGTATGACAGCCGGTAGTTTATTTCTTGATTCCTTGATTGTGATTGGTTGTTTAAAGTACGAATGTCATATTATGGCTGTCATACGAAAGTACCAAACTACGCAACTACCGACGCCTTCGTGAATACCCTTAATAATTTATTATCACGAATTAACCTATTATTATTCTAATTTACTTATCGTAGGCATTCCGGAACCTCTATTTGAACTAACAAAAATGATGCAATCTGTGCAAGGTGCCGATTGGAGTCCCACACATTCCACCATAATTGCTAACATTTGTGGAAATGACATTTACATATGGGACTTGCAACGAAAAACTTATTATCCTCAATCCATTACCACAAATCCGACAAACAGCAGGTTCACTATAGTTCAATTCACTAAAAGTGGTCGATGTTTAGTTGTGGGCGACATCGAAGGAAATGTACAAATTTATGCTTTGGAAGATATGCCGTTTCCGGCATTTTTTCAAGACGATCTGTTGGCTGATTCAATTTTTAGAGGTTTAATTACGAGACCAGATTTAGTTAAGCAATTAAAAAAGATTGGCAAATTTAATTATTGAAACAAAAAAATTTGCACTCAACATTTTTTTATTATTACTAGTCCAGGCAACGAAGCCGAAAACTTGGCTCAAGCTTGCAAAAAATCCGGGCAAGCCGAATTTTGTCAGAGATGTACATTGGAGTGTTCTAATGAACCGCCTAAAAGTGTGGGCGTCCCCCACAATCGGGGGTTTTAATAGCTCCCCAAACGCGATTTTTCGCCGATAACTCGCTTATTTATGCTTGTATGAAAAATTATGATCAGACCATAATTGAAGAGCATAAAATTCTCTGTAAAATAGTTTTTTTTCATATTTTTCCATGGCACACTAATACTCATAAATTATTGACCGAAAACACGACCCACCCTTAAAATGGCACAATATTGATTCGTTGCAGGGAGAGAAATGTTTTCGGGCACGGGAAATGCTTTTAATAATAAATTAATTGAAATTGTGTCCAAGGTTGGAAAATGAAGAGAAAAATAGATTTTTTCAAAATTTGCCCAAGTTATAGTATCTTCCAAGTATAACGAAACCGAAATTTTGGTTTGAGCTTACAGAAGGTCCGGGCAAGCTGAAATTTGGCAAAGATGTATATTGAAGTGTTCTAATAAACCCCCAAAATGTCTCATAAAAATCCCAAGCCGGCGTTCCCCCAAATGAGGATTTTAGCCCCCTAAGTGCGGTGTTTCGCCTATAGCTCACATATTTTTACTTTTACGAAAAATTACCGTTAAGCAAAGTTGCAGAACATAAAATTCTCTATAACTTGTGGCGCTGCAGTAGGTAGTACTACAATACACACTGTAATAGGCAAAGTAAACTTTGTTTAATGGTAATTTTTCGTAAAAGTAAAAATACGTGAGCTATAGGCGAAAACCGCACCTAGAGGGCTAAAATCCTCATTTGGGGGAACGTCGGCTTGGGACTTTTATGAGACATTTTGGGGGTTTATTAGAACACTTCAATATACATCTTTGCCAAATTTCAGCTTGCCCGGACCTTCTGTAAGCTCAAACCAAAATTTCGGTCTTGTAACTTGGAAAATACTATAACTTGGGCAAATCTTGAAAAAACCAATTTTTCTCTTCATTTTCCAACCTTGGACACAATTTCAATTAATTTATTATTAAAAGCATTTCCCGTGCCCGAAAACATTTCTCTCCCTGCAACGAATCAATATTGTGCCTTTTTAAGGGTGGGTCGTGTTTTCGGTCAATAATTTATAAGTATTAGTGTGCCATGGAAAAATATTTAAAAAAACTATTTTACAGAGAATTTTATGCTCTTCAATTATGGTCTGATCATAATTTTTCATACAAGCGTAAATAAGCGAGTTATCGGCAAAAAATCGCGTTGGGGGAGCTAAAACCCCCGATTGTGGAGGACGCCGACGTGGGATTTTATGGGACTTTTGGGGGGGTTCATTAGAACACTCCAATGTACATCTCTGCCAAAATTCAGCTTGCTCGGATTTTTTGCAAACTAAAAACCTTCCTTGCCTGGACTATCAACATTATTTTATTATTAGATATTTTAATTACTTAATCATAAATTATTATTATTATCATCTTATTTATATAATGTAAAAAAAATAAAGAAGAAGTAATATAAGAACGCAGAGGTTTTTTTCGTCGTGTAATGTTGGAATTTGAATATTTGCGCGCTTAACCCCCTCCATCATTACAATTACGTTACTCTACTATTTTGTGAAATGACATTTTGTGTCATGTGAATGTTTCTTTTGGATAATTTTATTAAGTTCACCAGTTGAATGGAATCGTGAATACAGTGGAATTTCAAATATTACATAAATTTTAGTCGACGTTATGTCGTAATAACAATAATTATAATCGATCACATGTGAGTACTGCGTATCTAAAGTTTTTGTTGGTAGTATTAACACTGTCACCACGTCATTTTATCTGATTTTGTGCCAGTAATATTATTTATTGACAACTTTTGACATAATCAAATTTATACCCCCTTTTATTTTCAATTCTATTATAATAATAATAATTTAATTAATTTGAGTAACAAAATTGACCATCGCTCGCAGTATTTAAGATAGAAAATGTGAGATGTCGTCTAGTATGAATACACCGAGTAGTTCCAAGAACTTGAATCAAACTAACGCACCGAGTGGCAGCGGTTCCGGTGCAACGGATGGTGAAGAAAAGAAGGAAGATCGGACTTTTGAATGTAACATATGTCTCGACACCGCAAGAGATGCCGTCGTTAGTATGTGTGGACATTTATTTTGGTATTGTTGATGGAGTAGAGGTGCAACAAGTTAGAATAAATCTAATTTATATATTCTTCTAGTTGGCCATGTTTACATCAATGGTTAGAAACGAGACCCACAAGACAAGTGTGTCCGGTATGTAAAGCCGCAATAAGTAAAGAGAAAGTTGTTCCTTTATACGGACGTGGAAGTACCAAAGAAGAAGATCCTAGGGAAAAAGTACCTCCGAGACCTGCGGGACAGCGAACCGAACCGGAAAACGGTTCAAATTTTTCTGGTTAATTGTTTTAAAAGGAGGAATTGGTGATAATTACATTTTTTTTGTTGTAGGTTTTGGGTTTGGCGATACAGGATTTCATATGTCATTTGGAATAGGAGCATTTCCGTTTGGATTTTTTACTTCCACTTTTAATTTTGGCGATCCGCGACCTAGTGCAGCTCCTCACGGTACTCCACAATATTTAGAGGAACAATATTTATCTAAACTATTTCTTTGGCTGGCTATAATATTCATCGCTTGGTTGCTCTTTGCATAAAATGGCCAACATTAATTTGAATAATTTGTTGTATAATTTTTGGTAGTAATTTTAAATGTGTATATTTTCGATGACGTCCTTAATTTACAGCATTGGTAGTAATAATTATTATTATTGGACACACTAGCGGCATTCCATGGTAAATTACACATTTTGTTATAAAATATTGTACAAAAATCTGGATTTTAACTTTATATTAAAACAAAATTATTTACTTGAACCAAGTTTTATTGTCGATATTTGTAAATTCAAACATTGAACTTTGTTTCATTGCTATGTGATGACTCAAAATGTGGAAATCTACTTATTTTAGTAACTTCATTAATTTTTTCCAAGGTAACCAGCATTTATTTCTCATATCTACATATTATTTGATCATTCTTTTGTTGTTTTTCTACAAACTTTATATTAACAATTTATACATACAGGAGTGTTTAAAATAAATTAAACTGATAGTTATTTATCTGCTTAACGTCCATAATTAGAAATTTATTACTTTCCGAACCCCTAGGCAAGGAAAGCATTGTTATCAGGCAAAATTTGACCCCCCAATTTTTTGACAGATGTTCCGTTTTATATAAGCTTTTTCCTGTCATAGGACGAAGCCAGATGAAAATAACGGGAAAGGGGGGTTTACCTGGAGCTATTATGACATTATGCGTCATAACTTCGAAACGAAATTAAATATGTAAAAATATTAAGAACCAAAAATTACCGCTATTGAATTATCTACATTTTTTGTCCTACAAGTTTTTCTCTAAAATATACAGGGCGTTTCAAAAATTTTCGCCAAATTTTGCGAACGTATTCTACTAATGAAGACAGCGCCGTAGCGAGCTCTTCTGGCGCCAGAGGCAAATTTGAGTAATGCAGTCCCGCTTCCAAAAGATTCCTATCATTTTGAAAATTTTAAACTATTATTTATTGAGTTTTATCGAGGAGTAATGAAAACCAAATCGTCGCTATCAAAACGTAAAGGCGTATCTCGATTTTCCTCACTTTACAGGAGACCGAAATAAAGAAAAGTATTACCGTTCTTATTTTCTTCATAACTAAAATACTATTGATAATTGCATGATGGTCGTTTCGACCAATCAGCGTGCGTTATTTTACATTGTAGATATACGGATACAATTCGTGCACCTAGCGAAATATCCAGTTATATTGAAATCCTACGAATATATTTCAAATAACTATTGGTCAATTTGAATATTTTAAATTGTTTTGATAATTGTGTACGTTCTTTATATCATGTGATACATTTTTTATATGAAATAAAAATTCGCCGTCGGGAAGATTCGAACCTCGGATATACACATTGCTAATCATGTACTATAACTATTTCGCCACGGAGCACAGTGGGGTATTTGGCCTCAAAATGTGGCATAAAATACAAAAATCAAATGCTACATTCATATTCCCTATTATGATTTTTGTAAACTACACTATCTTGGGCACCATTATGTGAATTTATAGGAACATTACTCGTTCCAATTTTCCACTACATCGTCAAAAGATGCTAATAATTTGCTGAGGGGGGGGGTAACACATTCTTTTCAAAGATTATTTTTGCTAGAAATCGTTATAAATTGTAACTTTTACTTATGGAAACAATAAGTTCAAATATCTTACATAAAGTCTGTAATAATTGATCTTGAAATAAATATGGTTACAATCATATAATGCATTGTATTAATTTTTGTGAAAGATTATCAGAAAAAAAAGAAGATTTGAATATGAAGGAAGGTCGAGAAAGTAACTATTTTTTTTTAATGAATAATACTGATACTTGAGACTTTAAAATAAATTTTTTGGCTGCCGAGATTTGCCGGATTCTCTTTAATTCGCGTTTTACTTGGAGAAGTCAAAAATTTCTAAGTCACCCTATATGTTTTTATCAAATTATTCGGAGGATTTCAAGAGATATCGTGAACATAACTCGAGAAAATGTAGCCGCGAAAGTTCAAACAGAGACGTTCTAAACAGATTTCTTTTAACCTCTGACCCTGTTATAACAAACAAAAGAGAATTACCAAAAAAAAATGTTCCGATACTTATCTCAGCAGGTATTACATTTATTAAAACCCCCTACTGACCAAGTCATTGATAATCATAAACAGATTTCCGAGAGTGACGATGACGTGATGATGCGATCGATGGATGATGACTAAGAAGATGACCAAGACATTATTTAAAATGTTTGCTTTATTTTTACTTTTAACGCTATACTTGAAAAATAAATATAAAAATTATTAACTACTTCTCTTCTGAATTTTTTAATTCGTATCCATTAAATATTTGTTGTATTGTGATATCACAACCTGTATTTTCGGATAAGTGTATATTTACATGATATTTACACATATCTTCCAAAAACTATTTCTGTGTTTTTTGCTGATGATGTTAATTTTTCAAAGTTTTTCAAATAAATTCATTTTCTTAATAAATAAATGCACCAGAATTATGCAAAGTATTTTTTAGATACTACTAAGCGTTGGAATAAGGGCTTAAATAAAACTCGGTTAATATAAGAGAACTATTTATTTTAAAAAGTAACGCAAGTAACCACCTTCTTCTCTGAAGGTTTATATCCAACTTTTAAACAACAACCGCATTTTCTTTATAATGTAATTTTGCTTATTCGCATAATTTATTTTTAAACCATTACACAGTGACTTCATTTTAAACGTGTCGGCTTGATTGTGTCGGTGAAAACGATATGCTAACTTAGCTTGTTATAAAAAGTATCTTTTACACACTTACTTTAAGTTTTGTAATACATTTTATTTAATATAATCTAATGCTCCCACTCAAAAATTAAATGTTTAGTTAATAATAATTGTAAAAAAAAATTAAAATATGCTTAACACTAAAAAAAATATCAAAATAAATTTTAAAGTTAATAATTGCAATAACAAATACATATGTATTAAATTTGTTATTTAAGTCCAATTTGGAATTTTATTTCCATAAATTTAATTGGAGCAATGGATTTTGTAAATGCGTCAGCTAGTTGTTCACCTGTGGACAAATATTTTAATTTTATATACTTTTTATCAATTTGTTCTCTTATAAAATGGTATTTAATATCTATGTGCTTTGTTCTTTTGTGATAGGATGGATTTGTAGCTATATGTATACAACTTTGATTGTCTTCATATATTAGAATGGGTTCATCATTTAATGTTAATTTTATACTATTTAACAATGATTTTAGCCAAATGGCTTCTTTTACAGCTTCAAATAAAGCCATATATTCACTTTCAGTTGAAGAGGTTGCAATTGAGTTTTGCCTTTTTGTATTCCAACTGATTGTACAATTTTCGAAAATTTTAAATAAATATCCAGTTGTACTTTTTCTAGTGATTTCATCAGAAGCCCAATCTGCATCTACATATCCAACAATCATTTGCACATAGTTTGGATTTTTAGTGTACTTTAGCTTTACGTTTATTGAGCCTTTAATATATCTTAGTACCCTTTTTAAACATTTCCAAAGTTCTTTATTATTTTTACTTTGGAATCTACTTAAAATATTTAAAGCTACACATAAGTCTGGTCGTGAGCATAACATAGCGTACGTACATTAAAGATCCTATTAGATTTCTACATGGTGCATCATAAAATTCATCAGAATTCAATGCAACATAATCTAATTTAATTGGTAATGGTGTATTAATACTTTTACACTCATTCATATTAAAGTTTTTCAGAACTGTTTTTAAATATGAACATTGATTTAATGTTATAGTATTTTCAGTTCTTTCAACTTTTATTCCTAAAAATAATTTACATTCCTGTAAATCGACCATACTAAATTGCTTCATTAGGAATTGTTTAAAATTTAATAATATGGTTTTATCACCAGTTGCAATTAGTAAGTCATCAGCGTATAATATTACGTAAATGTTTTTCATTATATTATTGTTATTTAAAAAATATAAACAGGAATCAGCTTTAGATTTTGAAAAATTTGCACTTGTTAATAATTGATCGAATCTTTCGAACCAACAACGTGCAGACTGTTTTAGACCGTAAATGGATTTGTTTAATTTGCATACTTGATCTTCTTTTGCAAAAATTCCTTTTGGAACTTTCATATAAATTTCTTCTTTTAAGATGCCGTTTAAAAAGGCAGTTTTAACGTCCATTTGGTGAAGAAATAAACCAAATTGATTTGCTAATGCTAGAATAAATCTAAATGTAGAAATTCGAGCTACAGGTGCAAAAGTTTCGTCATAATCAAGAAGATATTGTTGACTAAAACCTCTTGCTACTAATCGAGCTTTGTATTTACTCGGATCTCCATTAACATCAATTTTTAATGAAAAAATCCATTTACAGTCAACTATATTTTTATTCAGGGGTTTAGGAACAAGTGTCAAAGTATTATTTATTAATAGTGAGTTTAATTCATCTTTAATTGCTTGCTCCCACTGAAGTTTATCATCTCTATCTTTAATTTCCTCATAAGAATTAGGAATTGTACACATTAATAATTGTGCATTCATTAGATAGTTTGATAGATTATCTTCATTATATGAACTAAGAGGGCGATTTTTATTTCTTTCGCTTCTTCTTAGTTCTGGAGCAACTTGTTTATTCAAAGTAGTATCACGGGCATTTTTATTTTGTAATGTATCTGAATTTATTTTAAATTTATCAGATTCTAATATTATTTGCTCAGAGATGTTTGAGTTTTCTGACTTTTGGATGTCAGATTGTATTTCACCTGATTTTTGCATATCAGATAATAATTCTGGATTTTGCACATCAGTTATTTTGAAATTTTTAATAGGAACCTCAATTATTTTATTCCCTTTTTGCTCTAAAGGCCTTGAGGTTTTAAAATTTACCTCGTCTACTATTACATCTCGAGCTATTACAAACTTGGCAGATTCCGGATTCCACACCTTATAACCATTCGGTTCGTATCCTACCAGGATTCCTTTATTTGATTTTTGATCAAATTTAGTTTTCACTGTTTTAATTAGGATATAAGCAGTCGAACCAAAAATTTTTAAATGTTTTATTCTAGGGCTTTTATTATGCCATAGTTCATAAGGCGTTTTATTTTGCGTGAGAGCTTTAGTAGGTGTTAAGTTAATTAGATAAGTTGCAGTTAAAACTGCTTCACCCCAAAATTCTTTGGGTAAATTTGCACCTATTACCATTGACCGAGCTTTTTCTGTTATTGTTCGGTTCATTCTCTCTGAAACGCCATTTTGGTCAGGTGTGTGCGGAACTGTCAAGTGATAAGTTATACCCTTATTAATGCAATACTCTTTGAATTCATTTGATAAATATTCGCCACCATTGTCGCAGTACAAATAAACGATTTTTGTATTAAAACGAGCTTCACTTTTAGCTACAAAATCTTTGAAGGTATCAATTACCTCTGATTTACGAATTAGTAAATACGTAACCGTATAATGCGTATACTGATCGACAAAAGTGACAAAATAATTTTTATTATCTAAAGTAGAAGGTGTTATTGGTCCACACACATCAGAGTGTATGATATATAACGCTCTACTTACATGATTTTTATTTTTTACTTTTGCAAACGGAAGTCGGGCCTGTTTTGCGTATATGCAGGCCTCACATAAATCTTTAGTTGGGCTTATGTGATTTATTAAATCCACATCTTTAATCATATTTTCTTGTTTTAATTTCAAGAATTTTTCTTTTCCGATATGCCCTAAACGGTCATGCCATATTTTATAGTTATTATTATTATTATTAATAATTGTAGCATTAGATTTATGACTTCCATAATTAATCATGTTTTGTTTACTCACTTTAAAATAAATAATAAATAAGTCATTTAAGGGCTTACCTTTCATAATAACTTTACTTCCCTGTTTTATTTGTACCCCTTTCGGATTGAAAATTATGGTCATTCCTTTTTCTTGCATCCTTCGTACAGAAAGAATGTTGTGTGGAACTTCCGGAGAGTAAAGCACATTTTCCAAAATACCATTCACACCGCAATTTGTTTGCACTTTTAGTGTTCCACGTTTTATAGCACTTATTGATACTTTGTCTTTTGCGACTGCAATTTTAAGTGGTATAGTAAGATCTTCATAAGTATCAAAACATAAGGGATCGTTTATTAAATGGTCAGTTGCACCAGAGTCAATTAAAAATGCAATTTCACCATTGTTTTTATTTTCATATTTGAGATTTGATAGCATAAAAGTAAAACCACTTGTATTTTGAGTTTCAATAGTTTGCAGTGTGTGTGTCCTATCATTTGAATTTTTATTAACCATCCTTTTGTAATAATAACAGTTTTGCATTGTATGATTTGTTCTACCACAATGATCACATTTTATATTAGATGTTCTATTGTTTGATCTATTTTTATTATTCGAGTTGAATTTTTCACTTTGATGATTATTGTAAGTGTTTCGTTTAAAATTATTATTTCCTCTATTATAATTTGTGTGTTTTTGATTTTTCTTCCACTTGTGCTTCATATTTGGTTTACTTCCCTGATGAAATGTGGATGTACGTTCAGTACTTAAAACCTTGGCACTTGTATTTGCTGATTCATCTTTCAGTTTCACTTCATGATCTAGTAGGGGAAAGTGACCTGTGACGGCCCTGCGCCTGTGTCGGCCCTGTCACTTTATTTTCTGTTCTGTACCTCTGGTTGTCTATTTTATTTACTTGGTGCTTTCGATATTCGCCGGTTCGTCTGCGAAACAATTTTTTAGTTATAACTGTGTTTAATGTGGCTGCTATAAAAAAAAATGAATCCGGCAAGTAACTGATGTAAAAAATTAGTATTTTAAAATGCATATTGCGTTCGTATCTAAAAGGATAAACGGATACAATTTGGAGAGAGATATTTTAGTAGTATCTTCGTTAGATATTCGGTAGTAATTTTAAGGTCATGTTTTCACATGAAAAGTTTTTAGTGTTTTACCGTTACATGAAGTTTTGCCTATGATGGCCCCATAACAGTGTTCCTATGATGGCCCTAAAGAATTCTGGGCTAAAGTGTCAGAACTGCAACGGCTGGTGTCACACCGAATGTGCTGGTGTTCTTAGGTCAACAAAGACTTTTATATGTGATGTTTGTCAACTACAAAACCACAAAAAGACTAACTGTCATTTAATTGAAAAATATAAGTATAATTTTGTTTATAAAAACCGCCTTTTTACAATTTTTATGAAGGGGCCATCATTAGATACCGTTTGCCTATGATGGCCCCTTGATTTTTTTTTATATTTTAATGTTTTACTCCAAACTGGAAGTAAGTAATAAAGTTTATTATTTAGCAATGAAAACAATATATTATAACAAAACTTTTCACCAAAACTAGTTTTCATTTTTCAATTGGTTTTAAAGTTATAACAAAAAAGAATAAGGGGGGCCATCACAGGTCACCTTCCCCTAATCGTGTTTTCACAAAGGATATTGTTAATTTGTCTTCCGCAAGTGTCTCTAATGCCGTAATGACACCATCGTAAGATGTAGGCAATGTAAGTAATAAATGGGACACTTTGTCATTTTCTTCAAGTCTTGCTCCTGCCGAAATCAATCCCGTTACAAGATCGTCAAAATTTGAAAAATGCTGGAGCAAACCAACATCGCCTTGCAATTTTAAACTTAATAGTCTTTTTCGTAATGCAAGTTGGGTTGCTAAACTTTTTCGTTCATAGATTTCATCTAGTTTTTGTAGTATCTGCTTAGCAGTTTTATTTTCTTGAGCAAACCCCAAAAACGAGTCACTTAAGTATTCAACTAGTACACTTATCGCGGTGGATTCATTTTGCTTCCAAGATTTTTCTTCCTTGGGAGTTGAAAATTGTGCTGGTGGGTCACTCTCGATTACGTTCATAATGTTTAATTCCGAGAACAATGATTTTATGCGAAATTTCCATATAGCGTAGCGTTCGCCATCAAACGGTTTTATATTCCGCTTTTGAGTGTTTTTTAATTTGTCCATTTTTATGTTTTTATTTCGCACTAATCACTTTTATAATTTAATAATGCACCTTTTTAATTTATTAACGTATCTGGGCCCATAACCCGTTGGAATAAGGGCTTAAATAAAACTCGGTTAATATAAGAGAACTATTTATTTTAAAAAGTAACGCAAGTAACCACCTTCTTCTCTGAAGGTTTATATCCAACTTTTAAACAACAACCGCATTTTCTTTATAATGTAATTTTGCTTATTCGCATAATTTATTTTTAAACCATTACACAGTGACTTCATTTTAAACGTGTCGGCTTGATTGTGTCGGTGAAAACGATATGCTAACTTAGCTTGTTATAAAAAGTATCTTTTACACACTTACTTTAAGTTTTGTAATACATTTTATTTAATATAATCTAATGCTAAGAGCCCTGAAAATAAATATCCTACTTAGAAATCCGTTGGAATAGTATTTAATTTAATGCCACCTTTTGAGGCCAAATACCCCACTGTGCGGAGCTGACATACAAGGTAATGCTTTAAATTGTCAAATCTGCTACATAATAACCATAGAAACACTACTTTATTTATATTTAACCTCCAAATTCTAATGCGCGCAATAGTCATAATAACCATAGAAACACTACTTTATTTATATATTTTTTATTTCATATAAAAATTCGTTTTTATTCGAAGTTGTGTCGTTTCTTCACGGAATTATCATCCAAACAGCAACGCGGGTTCCGACAATATGAATCTTTGAAAGCTGAATCTTTGAATATTGTGAGAACCCTTGTGCTGTTACATACGAATATATCGTATTTCTTTTTACACAGTTATTGCTAACAATAATGATAATCATTTCTAATATTTCAAACTGTGATTGGCTTTATTATTAATGGTACTTTTTAGCGTTTATTTGAGATTGGCCTGGAACTTATTTTTGCTATAAAATACAAACGGTGCATAATCGAGATGTGCCTTTTCGTCACATCACGGAGATCATTATCCAGCAAGTAATGGCATATATAACTCATTTTTGACAAAAAATGAGATAGTACGCCTTTACGTTTTGATAGCGACGAAATGGATGCTTATCAGAAACTCATTTAGGCTGCCGGGACCGGAGGGTATGGAATACTCCCCAGGTACACTTAATTTATAGCGAAAGAAAAACTTTTACATCCCTTGGTATTAAGAAGAAAGGTACTGAGATAGTTATACAAAATATCACCTGCTGCCCCCCCTCCCGGATTACAAACTAAAATTGCAAAATATTCAACGAAAAATAATAAATTTTGATGGTTCTGAATAATGGCAAATGTACCTGGGGGGGTATTCCATACCCCTCAGTCGTGTAATATAGATTTTTATCGTTGGGAACTTCTGAAGATCTTATAAAAAATACGCATAGTATGTCAGAATCACCGTTTCACCCCCCAAATGGAGATTATTTTTATCGGTAGAAATTTTTCTTTTGAATTTAAATATAGGTATTTGAAAAACTTTCGCGATGATAACGTGATAGTTTTACCGGTTACCCAGTCCCAAAGGGAAATGAAGAAGAACGCGGAGTTGGAATCAACTTTCCTGAAATCCCCTGTCTTATCATTGGACCAAATTTGAAGAGGAGAAAATTCTCTACAAAACGAGGTTACAGGATTTACTTCATATCTGAAGTACCTAAATCCTGAAACCGTGTTTTGTTTTGTTAACCATCAATGGTTGTCTAAATTTCAGATCAGGTGGCAAGAAGTACCCGTCTTAATTTAGGTGAAGTGAGAACCACTAGAGTTGTAAGTTCTAATGATTACTCTAAATTAGGAAGGTGGCTAGAAGTACCTTTCCTAACTTATTGGTTTGAATAACATTTAAGTCGTAAATTCAAATGCTACTGCTTTATTAAGTTTTATATACAGGTATTTATACAAAAACTTAATAGCTAGGTTATCACATTCCAATTAAATTAAAGGTATTAATCTGATGACTTATGATATAAATTTTCCATAATAATTTTAAATGCATTACTTGCTGATTATTAATTGTTTTAACTGTTGACAATGCGGAAATGAATTATTTTATTGACCTACTGAAAAGTGTTATTTTGCATTTTCGCTTTATTTACACTTTTCTAATAAATTTGTACAATTTTGCATATTTACTTAAATTATCAATATACAGGATGGTTCTAAACTAGAACTCACCCAACCAACAAAAACCTGTTTGATTTCTAAATTAAACAATGGTAAAGTTTAAATGTACGAAATAATTATACAGAATATGAATTATTGAAAACCTTTTTCAATTGTTTTCTCTGGATTTTTATTTTAGTTCATAAATACTTAGTATGATGTACGCAAATTTTGTTAATCTGTTTTATAAAGAATTTTGTGCTCTTCAATTTTGATTTAATGATAATTTTCTCTAAAAATGAAGGTAAGCGAGTTATAGGCGAAAAACTAGTATAGTGGATTAATATCCCCACTTGAGGAAAAGGCTGGCAGGGAATTTTAGGCGATTTTACAAATAAAATCGCGGTCAAATTTTTGAATTCAGTCAAATTTGAATATATGCGCCCCCCCCAAAGATTCTCATCGTTTTGAAAATTTTAAACTATTTTTTATTGGGTTTTGTCAAGGTTTAGCGCCTCCATTGCGATGGCGCCTGAGGCAAAAGCCTCAGTCGCTTCACCCTTGCTACGGCGCTGCCCCTGCTTTGTAATCATTTTATTCGTTTAACAAAATTAGGTATTTCAATTCTACATACATAATAAAATAATTTGTATAAAATTATTACATAATTCGTATAAAATACAAAAATTAATATTTTTCTGGCACCAGCTACGGCGCTGAATGAAGATATAGGCATTCAAAAGTTTTTTTCTTTCTATTTTGGCAAAATATAAATTTTATTACCAAAAATAGTATCTGCTAATAATTAATATTATATTAAGGCTGCCGTCCTAAGCGTGGGCGATTGAAAATACCATTAAAGACAAATGAGCAATAAACCGTAAGAAGTAATTCTGATATAGAATAGACAAACTATTTTAACCGAGATCCAACTAACTTCGTTAGAAATGCAACAGAACTCTGCTCACCATTTCAAAAAAATCCTTCAAAATAAGAAAAAATTATTATTATTTTCGGACGCAGTATCTTCTAGTAAAATGGATATAATTCTACCAAAGGGTCATTCCATCTCAAATCAACTGAAAAATAGGCAAAATTGACTCGACCTCACCAAATTTGACGAAACTTGGTACACACCATCCTAGTAAGAAATAAAAAATACAAATTTAAGGATTTGTCCAAAAAGACATTTGTTTCCTTGTTTTGGTTCTTCAAAAAGTCGAAAAGTTACTGTGTAGACTTGTAGAAAAACGACTGTAACTTCATCCACAGTGGTCTAAATTTAAAAATAAAAAATGTTCTGTAAAGGTAAACGAACGCTCTATTCAAATATTCAACCACATTTTATTTTTTCAACCCCTAACTGGATTAATTTTCTAATAACCCTATTGCAACCCCTACTTCTAAAAGGGTATTTTTATTTTGTTAATTTTTTTACTATTGTTTTGTGCAATTGTGCTGAGCATGCATACCAAATTTGGTCATGGGATGAATATGGGTTCAGTTACTAAAAATAAATTAAGTATAGCGAGAAACGGACAAAAATCAGGTTTTCGCCGATTTCTCAAGTTTCTTTGAACTTTATGACAAAATAGTTTAATATAAAATTAAAGCTAATTAAACTCTTTACAAAAAAACTTCTATACATATTTTTCGTCAGATTCGTAGTCGCATAGTAATAACCGCGCAAAGTAAAGCTACCACCGTTATATTTATTTAAAAAGGTCGGAATCGATTTTCAATTCATTGTATAGATTTTCATCATAAATATTTATTATCTGAATGTAAGTTTACCACATCATCTATAATTTTGATAAAAAGTTTTTTTTACTTTTTTTTTTACTTCGCCATTTTTTACTTCGGTATGAGAATATTGAATAACTTTGGAAAAGAAATCCAAAAAACTTAAAATTGAGTTGTTATCATTTAATTTGGACCTTTACAATTTATTTGGATCAATTTCCGAATACAACATCAATTAAGTGACCGCCCCTATTGGTCACGGCAAAATGGGCTTTTTTTGCGGCATTTTCCATCACTTTTTCAAGCATTTCGGTCGGTATAGCAAGCATTTCGGCACGGATGTTGGCTTTGAGGTCGTCCAGGGTCTGAGGCTTATTGGCGTACACTTTGCTCTTTAAATATCCCCACAAAAAGAAGTTTGAAGGCGTTAAATCTGGAGATCTCGGTGGCCAGGCAATATCGCCATTTTTCGACATCAAACATCCGTTGATGTTGAAGAAATAAGGCCCAATGATGGTTTTGGCGCGAACGCCAGCCCAAACAGTCACTTTTTGGTCATGCAATGGTTGTTCATGGATCACGTGTGGATTTTCGGCACCCCAAATGCGACAATTTTGCTTATTAACGCCGCCAGACAGTATGAAATGAGCCTCATCGGTCATCAAAATTTGCTTCCAAAAATCAGGGTCAGTGTCAGCCATTCGAGCGACTGTTTGGCCGTATTCCAAGCGACGTGAATGGTCAGTGCGCAATATTATTCTTTGTGTTAATTGCACTTTATACGGAAACAATTGCAAATCGTCCTTCAAAATGCGTCGCAAAGCTATTCAATGTTTGCATACCGAAGTAAAAGATGGCGCACCCCGTATTTATGATGAAAATCTATACAATTAATTGAAAATCGATTCTGACTATTTTAAATAAATATAACCGTCGTTGCGCAACTTAGCTCCACTTTGAACGGCTATTACTATGTGAATACGAATCTGGCGAAAAATATGTATAGACGTTTTTTTGTAGAGAATTTAATTAGCTCTAATTTTATATTAAACTATTTTGCCATAAAGTACAAAGAAACTTAAGAAATCGGCGAAAAACTTATTTTTGTCCGTTTCTCGCTATAATTAATTAATTTTTACTAACCGAATCCATACTCATCCCAGGATCAAATTTTGTCAGCACAATTGTACAAAACAACAGTGAAAAAATTAACAAAATAAAAATACCCTTTTAGAAATAGGGTTAATATTAGAAAATTAATCCAGTTAGGGGTTGAAAAAATAAAATGTGGTTGAATATTTGAATAGAGCGTTCAATTACCCTTCCAGAACATTTTTTATTTTTAAATTTAGACTGCTTTGGATGAAGTTACAGTCGTTTTTCTACAAGTCTACACACTAACTTTTCGACTTTTTGAAGAACCAAAACAAGGAAACAAATGCCTTTTTGGACAAATCCTTAAATTTGTATTTTTTATTTCTTACAAAGATGTTGTGTGCCAAGTTTTGTCAAATTTAGTGGGGGTCGAGTAAATTCTTCAGTTGATTTGAGATGGAATGACCCCAAATTTTTTTCAAATTAGGTCAAGCATTTGTCCTGGATGTGAAACACTTTTCAAGTTTGTAATTATAACTATAATGATTATAAAAATTATTGCACGGTCACCTTTATGGCCTGTGAAATAGAGCATCTTTACAGCAAAAATTTGAATATTTCTAATTTTCCGATTGGAATTAAAAATATATCAGATCCAAGGGCCAAGTTTTAGCTTTACAATGATCATAAAATGGTTGCCTAAAAGTGCATACTTATTTACCTAGTGCGTCCGCAATCTCGACAGATTTCCCATATATATTAAACACTCTCAGGACGGCAGCCTTAAGACGGTTAAAAAGTTTTTTACAAATAATGTAGCCTGCAAATTTCTAAATGGAAGTGGATAGGGTTCTAAATTATTATATAGGCAATTTAGTATCTATACTTTTTAATTTCCTGAAAAAATTTATAGTTATTACTTGAATTAAAAAAGTTGCACAAGATTAAAGTTCTTTATCTTTAATTTTGAAACCATTTTTTAAAAGCAAATCATTACACTGTTCCCTATTGTATTCACGTAATGATATGCGTTCCAATTCATCATCATTTTCATTTAGAAACACCACTTCTGGTGGAGCCCCCTGAATTTTTTTAAATTCTACATTTTGGTATTTAGGAACGTCTTCGTATATAAACTTTTTAACATCCGATAATCTATTTAACTGACAACCAGGACAGCTCTAAAATTAAAAAACATAGGAGTATAAAATAAACGGGCCTTTATTTAAACGTTTACACGCTCAATTTACCTCTATCCTAGCTTTCGCAATCAAGTTGTTAGAATCGCAAGAAATTATCGGAGCAAGAAGAACTAATGCACCAATTGTGAGCAAAAGCATAATTATTATTTTATAATATACGAAAATATAAATTTTAATAACTTGTACGTTTAAACAAAATCACAGCAAATAGTGTCTAGGCGAGCTTGTGACCACGAACCAAACCCTATTCTTTAGACTTATTGAGAATTGGAATAATTGAACATTCTAATTATTGGTGGATTTTGCAACAAGCCATTATTTATTTAAATAATTTAATTATGACAATAATTACAAAGTAACACACATTATACAATTGGGTAACAATTATTTAAATTCTAGACAGGTTGTAAAATTTAAGGCGCGCATAATTGAACGCAAGTAGAGTCTGACGGTATTTTGTGGATGTGCCTCACAAATGTGCGAATAGGTGCGAATGTGCCTTTTTTAATATTAATATCAGCTGTTTGTCGGTTTATATTAAATATTTAACAATGATATTGTAACATACGTACATCAATATTTATTAATTTAAAATGAAGTCGTTTCGCCTTATTGTACATCAAAAAGCCTTCAGTGGTAAGAAAAATTGATAAAAACTTCTTTTTCTTTGTAATAACAAAATTTTAGAGGAAGATATACTTATTAGTCCTAAAGATTATCCAGAATTAAAGGAAGGAGACATTGTCGAAATTTATCATCCTCAACCGGAAGAGGAAAACCCTCGCCTTCTGTTACAAATCAATAGTTATAAGGATGATCTTCAAACCAAAGGTTTTTATTTGTGCTACGTAAGATTAAATTTTAAAACTTAAATTTTAGATACAATTAGTGTGGAGCAAAGTATTGCAGCTGCATTTAGTTTACGCACATATAAAGATGTGTTGGTTAGGATTGTGAGTCCGAGCGATGTTGCATTAGATTCCGTTGAATTAACATTTAAGGATCAGTATATGGGACGTTCTGAAATGTGGAGACTTAAAAAAAGCTTGGTAATACGAATTATTTCATTTAAGTTATATCAAACTAATTTATAATGCCTAATAATAATCAACGGCTTTCATTCCTCTTGGAATATACCAACTTGCAATAAAGTTCTTCTGCTTTATTTCACGAGGTTAACTCCTAATCGCTCCTCCTTCCTATTTTCTAATTGGATTTAGACTAATTACATTTTTACTAATACAGATATATCGTAATTAGTGCCGTTGGATTTTGAGCTACTATGGCCTTGCCCAAAAAGACAATTCTGGGCATAATAATTTGATAAGTACAACGACTCAAATTATTACCACATGAATTGATGTGTTGGCCGCAATTGAAAATCAAACTGCACTAATTGAGGGAAACCTGCAATGTTTACCTAATCTTAAAAATAATATTTGCAGGCAGATAGTTGTGTTTATATAAATAAGAAATTAGAATTTTGTGGTGGAGCTATACGTTGTCAAGTGTACGAAATGTGGTCACAAGGTGACCGAGTAGCATGTGGTGTTATAACCGATGACACTAATATTGTCTTCAGATCGTCGACCTCGATGGTTTACTTATTTATACAAATGTCTTCAGAAATGTGGGATTTTGATATTCACGGCGATTTATATTTTGAAAAAGCAGTTAATGGCTTTATGGCCGATTTGTTTCAAAAATGGAAACGAAACGGCAGTAATCATGAAGTTACCATTGTTTTATTTTCGCGAACATTTTACCATGCTAGTAATTTAGAAGAATTTCCTGAACATATGCGGGAATGTTTGCAACAAGATTATAGAGGCAGATTTTACGAAGATTTTTATAGGTTTTTAGAAGCCGTTTTTTTTTTAAAGCGGTCATTTTATGCAATATACAATTTTAGGGTAGCCGTTCAGAATGAAAGATACGACGATTGGAGTGGAATTCTGGTGCAATTGCGACGACTATTCTCTGGTTATTTAAAAATTGTATTGGAATATCATTCGAGAGCTGGCATAACAATTCCTTCTGCCAGTAATAGCACTGCCACTCAGGGAAATTTTCTCGAAGTGTTAAACATATCCTTAAACGGTAATAAATTTGAAATCTTTTAATAATTAATATTTACTTATTAAATTTAGTTTTTGAAAAGCATTATTTGGATCGAAGTTTCGATAGGACCGGTCAATTGAGTGTAGTTATAACACCCGGCGTTGGTATTTTTGAGGTAGATCGTGAACTCACAAATGTTACAAAACAGCGTGTAATTGATAATGGCGTTGGAAGTGATTTGGTTTGCGTTGGAGAACAGCCTTTACACGCCGTCCCGTTATTGAAGGTGAGAATTCTGAAGAAGAAACTGTCAATTTAAATTTGTACGCATGTTCTTCTTTGATGATTTTTTGAAATACTTTTATTATAGTTTCATAACAAAGATAATCAAATGAATATTCCGGATGATTATTCTATGCCTCACTGGATAAATTTGTCATTTTATTCTACAAATAAAAAGATTGCTTATTCTAACTTTGTGCCCAGAATAAAATTGCCACTTTCCACTCGGGAAGAACAAACTAGATACAAAGAGATACCAAAGTCTAAGTTATTAGCAGAGACAGAATATATACATAACTCTTTTTTTGATTACGATGCGTATGATGCTCAAGTTTTTCATTTACCGCCAGTTTACGGAGTAGGGTAATATTTTCAATAATTTTATATAATCAGTCGGTCAATTTCTAATTATTTTTTTATTTATTAGTTTAAGGCAGCAAACTTCGACTCATTTTAAGAGATATTCTAGAAGTTTATTAGATAATGACGAACAATTGAAAAATCATAGGAAGTTATCTGATCCAGATGTACGTCATTCCTGTAATTTACCTACTAATTCTGCAGCCATCACTATTCCTTCTGGTGCTATATCTACAAGTCCAATATTATCGGCTAATAGTAAACAAAATGAAGGTTGGAAAAGCAAATTTATGTTGCAATAAAATATTTGTATTTATAATGTTCAATTAAAGATCAATCTGCCGCAACATCACGTCCCATCGTTGGATCTGCTGGTTCATCGCCGACCATAAATTCCGCTTCCGTTGAGGTTCGACGCCGCAAGGCTTTGATTAATCCATTCGATCCTACTCATGTTACTATTAAATTAACTTCAAATCGTCGTCGTTGGACGCACATATTTCCAAAGGGTTTGTTATACATTGTTTAATTTATGCAAATTAATTTAGATTAAATTTTTTTTTTATCGTATTAGGACCTACCGGAGTTTTGATACAACAACATCATTATCAAGCAGTACCTGCTCAATCGGACATTAGCACGACGATTTTAAGTGACAATTCAAGTATAGATCAAAGTATTGCAAATTCCACAACACATCCTGTATTAACTGCGGCACTTTTAGAATGTAAGTTGTAAGATTTATAACAATAATATAAAATAATAATAATAATATAATAGCACTACAGGCCTTGTAGACCCATGGCTTGTTTCACCACTGTGGACCATGTCTTCCTGTCTTTGACTATATCTTTCCAATCTTTAATGCGTAGTGTATTCAGGTCCTCTTGCACCTCCTTGCTCCACCTTGTTTTTGGTCTACCTCTCCTTCTTCTTACCTTCCCCATGTTCATCCTTAACATTATTTTGGGTATCCTTTCCTCGTTCATTCTTTCTAAATGACCCAGCCATCTAATCCTATGCGACTTAACTACTCCAACAATAGTCGCATCTCCATACATCTCATATAACTCCTGGTTTGTGCGTCTTAACCATGTCCCATTCGTGTACTTTCCTCCCAATATCCTTCTCAAGATTTTCCTTTCCCACACTCTCAACATCTCCTGTTCTTGTTTTCTCAATGTCCAGACCTCACTTGCATATGTTACAACCGGTTGTATTATTGACTTATACACTCTAAGTTTCGTTGATCTGGAAAACATTCCGTTGGAATAAGGGCTTAAATAAAACTCGGTTAATATAAGAGAACTATTTATTTCAAAAATAACGCAATTAATCACCTTCTTCTCTGAAGGTTTATTTCCAACTAACAAACCAACAACCGCATTTTCTTAATAATGTAATTTTGCTTATTCGCATAATTTATTTTTAAACCATTACACAGTGACTTCATTTTAAACGTGTGGTCGGTGAAAACGATATGCTTTCTTAGCATGTTATAAAAAGTATCTTTTACACACTTACTTTAAGTTTTTGTAATACATTTTATTTAATATAATCTAATGCTCCCACTCAAAAATTAAATGTTTAGTTAATAATAATTTTAAAAAAATTAAAATATGCTTAACACTAAAAAAAAATATCAAAATAAATTTTAAAGTTAATAATTGCAATAACAAATACATATTGTTATGGTCCAAAAGGTCAATAATTAATTACAATAGAAAACTAGATAAACACCCGTGAAAGCAAATTACAAGAACTCTTATGGCAGTAGGAAGTTCTGAAAGGTATTTGAAAATTACTAACATAGTCAAAACATTATAAAAGAATGGGTGATCAAAAGAAGTGCTTCACCAATGATACGTTTTGAAAAGGGACATTAAAGATTAATTTGTTTTTTCATATAAAAAAAAAAGATTGTTTCATAATTAATTTAATTTTAGTTTTGTAAATAATAGGTAATATTAAGAAGTGCGAGATAAATAAACGATATCACCGGTAATAAGATACTTACATTTTAAATCAAAAATTATCAAAGAGTGATGATATCCAAGATCAGAAAAAAAAAACCAAGGTAACGAGAATAATAACGGAGTTTGGCTAACAGCGAAACGGGAGAGGCACGTTTTTGAAGTGCTCCCCAGTTTATTAAAATAACAGAGTGTTTGCGAATAGAAAAAGGGGAGAGGCACGTTTTGAAGTGCTCCCCAAGTTAACAGAAAAATAAATAGAAGTTTCTCACGCGAACGCCGTGCGCAAAGCAAGTAGAATTTTCGGCTCCTAAAAAAAAGGGTTTCTTGATTGATTATAAATCAATAAGAAAAGTGTGCAGACCTAAAAAGTACATGATAATTAGCAAAAGTGAAGAAGAAATCGAAATGAGGTTAATTAAAAAGTGAATCATACTTACTTGGAAATATTTGGATATGATGGTATGTAATTTGGATAAATCAATCTTATAAATGATCACTGGAACACAGATGCACTGATCCAAAAGCGATATATGCAGAAAATTTATGAAAATTACTGGAGATTTGGATAACGTGATTCTAAGCGAGAATTTAATACAAAGAGAGCCACATCTACGGGTGGTAAGAGAAACTTTGATAATTTATTGCAACGCGAGTGTGAATTTTGAAAATAACGTTAAAGCGGATTATACGGCAACACGTAATCAACTTTTGGAACGCGTAGAATTAAGGATTTATTTGTTCAAATTGTTTAATTGTTTAGTTTAAGTTTTGGGGTTTTGTTTGCGATTTTATTTAATTTAATTCATGTTTGATAAAATAAATTTGTTTAAATCTATCCAATTTCATGAGCGTATCATTGGGAAAACATTTCCTATACATTTCGATTTCAGGTATAAGCAAAGAATTAACCCTCGAGGAATCCGCTACTGCGATAAGAGTATTTTCATGCTAATTAAAATTACATTGACAACTGAGCTAGCAATTGAATCAATTGGATTTCAAAGTTTACTTTCAATTTAAATAAAAGTGCATGTGGCCCCGCCATAAGAGGTCGGCACATAGCAATATGTATTAAATTTGTTATTTAAGTCCAATTTGGAATTTTATTTCCATAAATTTAATTGGAGCAATGGATTTTGTAAATGCGTCAGCTAGTTGTTCACCTGTGGACAAATATTTTAATTTTATATACTTTTTATCAATTTGTTCTCTTATAAAATGGTATTTAATATCTATGTGCTTTGTTCTTTTGTGATAGGATGGATTTGTAGCTATATGTATACAACTTTGATTGTCTTCATATATTAGAATGGGTTCATCATTTAATGTTAATTTTATACTATTTAACAATGATTTTAGCCAAATGGCTTCTTTTACAGCTTCAAATAAAGCCATATATTCACTTTCAGTTGAAGAGGTTGCAATTGAGTTTTGCCTTTTTGTATTCCAACTGATTAAACAATTTTCGAAAATTTTAAATAAATATCCAGTAGTACTTTTCCTAGTGATTTCATCAGAACCCCAATCTGCATCTACATATCCAACAATCATTTGCACATAGTTTGGATTTTTAGTGTACGTTAGCTTTATGTTTATTGAGCCTTTAATATATCTTAGTACCCTTTTTAAACATTTCCAAAGTTCTTTATTATTTTTACTTTGGAATCTACTTAAAATATTTAAAGCTACACATAAGTCTGGTCGTGAGCATAACATAGCGTACATTAAAGATCCTATTAGATTTCTACATGGTGCATCATAAAATTCATCAGAATTCAATGCAACATAATCTAATTTAATTGGTAATGGTGTATTAATACTTTTACACTCATTCATATTAAATTTTTTCAGAACTGTTTTTAAATATGAACATTGATTTAATGTTATAGTATTTTCAGTTCTTTCAACTTTTATTCCTAAAAATAATTTACATTCCTGTAAATCGACCATACTAAATTGCTTCATTAGGAATTGTTTAAAATTTAATAATATGGTTTTATCACCAGTTGCAATTAGTAAGTCATCAACGTATAATATTACGTAAATGTTTTTCATTATATTATTGTTATTTAAAAAATATAAACAGGAATCAGCTTTAGATTTTGAAAAATTTGCACTTGTTAATAATTGATCGAATCTTTCGAACCAACAACGTGCAGATTGTTTTAGACCGTAAATGGATTTGTTTAATTTGCATACTTGATCTTCTTTTGCAAAAATTCCTTTCGGAACTTTCATATAAATTTCTTCTTTTAAGATGCCGTTTAAAAAGGCAGTTTTAACGTCCATTTGGTGAAGAAATAAACCAAATTGATTTGCTAATGCTAGAATAAATCTAAATGTAGAAATTCGAGCTACAGGTGCAAAAGTTTCGTCATAATCAAGAAGATATTGTTGACTAAAACCTCTTGCTACTAATCGAGCTTTGTATTTACTCGGATCTCCATTAACATCAATTTTTAATGAAAAAATCCATTTACAGTCAACTATATTTTTATTCAGGGGTTTAGGAACAAGTGTCCAAGTATTATTTATTAATAGTGAGTTTAATTCATCTTTAATTGCTTGCTCCCACTGAAGTTTATCATCTCTATCTTTAATTTCCTCATAAGAATTAGGAATTGTACACATTAATAATTGTGCATTCATTAGATAGTTTGATAGATTATCTTCATTATATGAACTAAGAGGGCGATTTTTATTTCTTTCGCTTCTTCTTAGTTCTGGAGCAGCTTGTTTATTCAAAGTAGTATCACGGGCATTTTTATTTTGTAATTTATCTGAATTTATTTTAAATTTATCAGATTCTAATATTATTTGCTCAGAGATGTTTGAGTTTTCTGACTTTTGGATGTCAGATTGTATTTCACCTGATTTTTGCATATCAGATAATAATTCTGGATTTTGCACATCAGTTATTTTGAAATTTTTAATAGGAATCTCAATTATTTTATTCCCTTGTGGCTCTAAAGGCCTCGAGGTTTTAAAATTTACCTCGTCTACTATTACATCTCGAGCTATTACAAACTTGGCAGATTCCGGATTCCACACCTTATAACCATTCGGTTCGTATCCTACCAGGATTCCTTTATTTGATTTTTGATCAAATTTAGTTTTCACTGTTTTAATTAGGATATAAGCAGTTGAACCAAAAATTTTTAAATGTTTTATTCTAGGGCTTTTATTATGCCATAGTTCATAAGGCGTTTTATTTTGCGTGAGAGCTTTAGTAGGTGTTAAGTTAATTAGATAAGTTGCAGTTAAAACTGCTTCACCCCAAAATTCTTTGGGTAAATTTGCACCTATTACCATTGACCGAGCTTTTTCTGTTATTGTTCGGTTCATTCTCTCTGAAACGCCATTTTGGTCAGGTGTGTGCGGAACTGTCAAGTGATAAGTTATACCCTTATTAATGCAATACTCTTTGAATTCATTTGATAAATATTCGCCACCATTGTCGCAGTACAAATAAACGATTTTTGTATTAAAACGAGCTTCACTTTTAGCTACAAAATCTTTGAAGGTATCAATTACCTCTGATTTACGAATTAGTAAATACGTAACCGTATAATGCGTATACTGATCGACAAAAGTGACAAAATAATTTTTATTATCTAAAGTAGAAGGTGTTATTGGTCCACACACATCGGAGTGTATGATGTATAACGCTCTACTTACATGATTTTTATTTTTTACTTTTGCAAACGGAAGTCGGGCCTGTTTTGCGTATATGCAGGCCTCACATAAATCTTTAGTTGGGCTTATGTGATTTATTAAATCCACATCTTTAATCATATTTTCTTGTTTTAATTTCAAGAATTTTTCTTTTCCGATATGCCCTAAACGGTCATGCCATATTTTATAGTTATTATTATTATTATTAATAATTGTAGCATTAGATTTATGACTTCCATAATTAATCATGTTTTGTTTACTCACTTTAAAATAAATAATAAATAAGTCATTTAAGGGCTTACCTTTCATAATAACTTTACTTCCCTGTTTTATTTGTACCCCTTTCGGATTGAAAATTATGGTCATTCCTTTTTCTTGCATCCTTCGTACAGAAAAAATGTTGTGTGGAACTTCCGGAGAGTAAAGCACATTTTCCAAAATACCATTCACACCGCAATTTGTTTGCACTTTTAGTGTTCCACGTTTTATAGCACTTATTGATACTTTGTCTTTTGCGACTGCAATTTTAAGTGGTATAGTAAGATCTTCATAAGTATCAAAACATAAGGGATCGTTTATTAAATGGTCAGTTGCACCAGAGTCAATTAAAAATGCAATTTCACCATCGTTTTTATTCTCATATCTGCGATTTAATAGCATAAAAGTAAAACCACTTGTATTTTGAGTTTCAATAGTTTGCAATGTGTGTGTCCTATCATTTGAATTTTTATTAGCCATCCTTTTGTAATAATAACAGTTTTGCATTGTATGATTTGTTCTACCACAATGATCACATTTTATATTAGATGTTCTATTGTTTGATCTATTTTTATTATTCGAGTTGAATTTTTCACTTTGATGATTATTGTAAGTGTTTCGTTTAAAATTATTATTTCCTCTATTATAATTTGTGTGCTTTTGATTTTTCTTCCACTTGTTCTTCATATATGGTTTACTTCCCTGATGAAATGTGGATGTACGTTCAGTACTTAATACCTTGGCACTTGTATTTGCTGATTCATCTTTCAGTTTCACTTCATGATCTAGTAATCGTGTTTTCACAAAGGATATTGTTAATTTGTCTTCCGCGAGTGTCTCTAATGCCGTAATGACACCATCGTAAGATGTAGGCAATGTAAGTAATAAATGGGACACTTTGTCATTTTCTTCAAGTCTTGCGCCTGCAGAAATTAATTCCGTTACAAGATCGTCAAAATTTGAAAAATGCTGGAGCAAACCAACATCGCCTTGCAATTTTAAACTTAATAGTCTTTTTCGTAATGCAAGTTGGGTTGCTAAACTTTTTCGTTCATAGATTTCATCTAGTTTTTGTAGTATCTGCTTAGCAGTTTTATTTTCTTGAGCAAACCCCAAAAACGAGTCACTTAAGTATTCAACTAGTACACTTATCGCGGTGGATTCATTTTGCTTCCAAGATTTTTCTTCCTTGGGAGTTGAAAATTGTTCTGGTGGGTCACTTTCGATTACGTTCATAATGTTTAATTCCGAGAACAATGATTTTATGCGAAATTTCCATATAGCGTAACGCTCGCCATCAAACGGTTTTATATTCCGCTTTTGAATGTTTTTTAATTTGTCCATTTTTATGTTTTTATTTCGCACTAATCACTTTTATAATTTAATAATGCACCTTTTTAATTTATTAACGTCCTGGAGCCCATAACCCGTTGGAATAAGGGCTTAAATAAAACTCGGTTAATAGGTATAAGAGAACTATTTATTTCAAAAATAACGCAATTAATCACCTTCTTCTCTGAAGGTTTATTTCCATACTAACAAACCATAACCAACAACCGCATTTTCTTAATAATGTAATTTTGCTTATTCGCATAATTTATTTTTAAACCATTACACAGTGACTTCATTTTAAACGTGTCGGCTTGATTGTGTCGGTGAAAACGATATGCTTTCTTAGCATGTTATAAAAAGTATCTTTTACACACTTACTTTAAGTTTTTGTAATACATTTTATTTAATATAATCTAATGCATTCTTCCGTTCATTATTACTTTCATAGCATACGCGCTTTTGTTCCCCGCCGCAATTCTAGCCTTTATCTCTTCGCTGCTGTCGGGTTCTCTCGTTACCAGCGTCCCCAGATACATGAATGTTTGCACTTCCTCGAATTTGAGCGTTACATTTTGTTTTAGTTGTATTTTCAAAAAGCCGCCCCTTTCGAAAGGTCTACCATCCCACACCATGTATTTAGTTTTTGTTTCGTTAACATTAAGACCCATTTTGTGCGCTGCGTTCAATATATTTTCCGTGGTCTGTTGCAATTCGTATTTTGTTCTTGTTATGATTGTCATGTCATCCGCATAGGCCAGACACTGATGTCGGCTTCGAAATATTGTATTTCTTCCGTTAGTTTTGCTGTTTCGCAATACCCATTCGAGCGCCAAGTTAAACAACACCGCCGAGAGCGGATCTCCTTGTCTTAGGCCACTCTCTATTCTGAACTTTCTCGATATTTTGCCATTCATTTTCACTTTGTTCGTGGTTTCATTTAGCGTCATCTTTACGAGCCTTATCAATTTGTCTGGTATTTCCAATTCTTTAAGAGCTAGACAGAGCTGGTTTCTGTTAATACTATCATACGCCTGTTTGAAGTCGACAAATAGCAGATATGACGATAGACTGTGTTCATGGCTTGTCGCCTGAATTTCTCTTAGAACATAAATTTGGTCTGTCACCGTCCTACCCTTTCTGAATCCGCTTATGTATTCTCCCAAAATTCCTTCTGTGTATTGACATAGTCTATTTTTAATACATGTGGCCAGGATTTTGTATACAACGTTCAACAGTGCTATCCCTCTGTAATTTTCACAATTCACCTTATCGCCCTTTTTGTGTAACGGGCATATCACTGCTTCTCTCCATGATTTTGGCATTTCCTCCTTATCCCATATCTCCTCAATCAGATCGTGTACCATGATTCTAACTACTTCTCCACCATATTTGATCATTTCTGCTTGGATCTGGTCTTCTCCGGCACTTCTATTATTCTTCAGACTGTGTACTATTTTTTCTATTTCCTCTAGTGTTGGTTTTTCAACATTTAGCTCGTTTACATTGTTATCACACCCTTCTTGTTTTTCATTGCCGCCGTGTGTTGGTTTGTTTAGCAACTCTTCAAAATACTCAGCCCATCTCTCTATCACTTCGGCTTGTCCACCGACTAGGTTTCCTTGTTTATCTCTACATATCGTTGTTCTTGACTGGTATCCTCTTCTGATCTTTTTGACTCCTTGATAAAAATTTCTGATCTCTCTTGATTGATATTATAATATTACAATTATTACAATAATATTAATAAACATTTAATTCGGTAACGCTATAGCCTGTCACCGTAATTAAGGTTTCTTATTGGTTCTTTGTATATTACCAACTTAAAAGGAGCGTGTCCTATAAGGAATTTAATGTTAAGATCGCAACACCACTGTGGTTACATTCGAACATTAGTGAGACAGACACTAACAGTACATTTTGAACGTTGTATGAGTTTATATGTGTAAAGTTAGTGCTATAGCGAGAAATTTTAATGTTATGTTATTATTATTGTAACATATTCGCATTTCGATTGGATCAAAGGATCAGATTAAAGGATAAACGGTTCAGGACCATGATACTACAACTATTATTATATTAACAAGATATGATACTCCGAACGCGCTAAATCGTCGGTCTTTGCGCATGACGTCACCCAGTGTCAACGTTTAAATACGCTAATGCTATTATCACGAAAAACACTTCTAAAGTATGAACTTCTTAACTTCTTCACATAAACTTTTTTAAAAATCAAAAGCGAAATATTAATTATTAACTGTATTTATAAGATTGATAAGATAAGATACATATTGAAATAAAAAAATCTGATGTGGCCATCGCATAACTTTCCGAACAGACGCAAATTTTTATATTATATTTTTAAATAAAATGGTTACATAATTTCAACAGTAAATCGATGAAAAATTTCATATTTTGCCAAAATAGGAAGAAAAAAACTTTTGAATGTCTATATCTTGCAAACGAAGCATTTTTGGACCCATGTTATTAGAAACTTTTCATCTTATTTTCGTTAGTAGAATGCGGTTTACTATTTTATTTACAAATACAAAAATTTTTTACAAATACAAAATTTTTTGAAACGCCCTGTATATTTTAGAGAAAAACTTGTAGGACAAAAAATTTAGGAAATTCCATAGCGCTAATTTTTTGTTATTAATATTTTTACATATTTAATTTCGTTTCGAAGTTATGACGCATAATGTCATAATAGCTCCAGGTAAACCCCCCTTTCCCGTTACAGGATTTAATTTATTTTCATCTGGCTTCGTTCTACGACAGGAAAAAGCTTATATGCAAAAAAATGGATTCAGGGGACCTCAAAACGTGAACATCTGTCAAAAAATTGGGGGGTCAAATTTTGACTGATAACAATACTTTCCTTACCTAGGGGTTCGGAAAGTAAAAAATAACTCTATTTCCGATAAGTCCGATTGTAGGTATAGTTAAACAGCTCATGTAGGCTTGCATTTACCATTTGACCAGATATAACAAAACCACTGTCTAAAAAATAATTTCGAAGTAATTTTATCCAAATGTGGAGCATCACCAAAGACATGTATTCGTTGCTTTGTAACAGGATTTTCAAACCAAGGCTTCGCTTCTTCTATCGATAATTCATTCCAAAATCCTCGGTTACCGCCACCCAAATCAGTTATTAGACCGACAACGTGATAATTTATATTTTCCAACTTCTCAATTATTTTTAAGACAGTTTCATTTGTCAGTTTGCAGTCATAGTTATAAGATAATAACTTTATATTTTTTGAAATTATAAATAGTAAGTCCTTGCTTATAATAGATCGTTTGTTTCCAATTACCAAAAAGACCCCTTGCCATAAAAACTTGAACATAATTTGCAGGAGCCATTGTGGTATCTTTTTTTGTCATACTCGTAACTTTGTTGAATTTTCATTTCATCTGCTGACAATATGCACAGTTTCTGTAGATCACAAAGGTTCGCATTTTTCATTACAAAAACAGTTTCTAACATTCCTGGTTCCAAATTTACTTTTGCGGCGCACTTTCTGAAAGTTGATAAAGCAGGAAGAGGGTGGCCTTTTTTTTAATAACCCACGATAAGCACGCGGACCCGCTGCGTGCAAAGCAATGGCACTAGAAATATCTTCCACGCCCCAAGTTATTCTTTTTTTGTCATTTTCCAATTTTTTTAATTGACGAGTGCTAAATATTTTTGTAACGGATTTAACCAAAGTATCGTATTTATCTTTTTGTGTTCTTAAAATATTAATTTCATTTTCGTATTTTAATATCGTATTTTTCAATTTTAGAACTTCATTACTCTGTTTGTTTAATTCTGTTGACTCAAATGACTGAACATTACAAGTAATCGCTAAACGTTTTTAACTGATTTAAACTTAGCGTACACACACGAATACCTAAATGTAATTTATTTTTGATAGTAAAGGCGCGAAAAAGTTGTAAAGTGTGCAAAACATAAAAATGTAGGTAGGTAAGTTGATACATGATATTATGGTATCATCGTAATAATAATTACATAAAAAAATTTGTACCTTGCTTTTATACTTTAACTAATTAAAATAGGTAAAGTTATACATTTGCATAATAATATCTAAGCGCACCTTATAATATTTATTAATTATTACTATCTTCCTATTAACATAATATAAAAGTAAAAAAGACCACAGCCTACAAGTAAATTTTTGTCAGTTTTACATTATTAGATAATTGGGTAAGTAGTAAATGTAAGTTACTAAGCATTTCACATGGAAACATAAACATAGGTATCATAATTCTTAAGTGATAGAAAAAATTATAATTTAAGTAATTCACGCTATGAAAGAGATGCATTTGGTCACTGCACGACGTCACGATTGTTAGAGTGAGACAGAGCAGCATGCGCAAGAGCATATCTTGTGTATAGTTATAGTATCATGGTTTAGGACTCTATGTAGATCGACAATTTTATTATTAGCCTTAGCAATTTTAAATTTTTTACATTTCATGGATTTGGCCAGAGAAAGGCAGCATGTTCAAGTTGAGGAACTCTTGATACTTTGCAAAATGAAAGCATAGAAGCTCTCATTAGGGACGAATTTAACGATTGTGTTGAAGAAGGCAAGAGCCTGGTAGAAAGATGACGTAGTTTGACCCGAGAAAGGCTTCAGAGATGACGAGTAAGTCACAGTCAAGAGCAGCGCCGTAGCAAACTCTTCTGGCGCCTGAGGCAAATTTAAATATAAATATGCGCCCCCCCCCCCGCCATAAGATTCTTATCATTTCGCGGCGCAGACTTAAGAGTAATGAAAACAAATGGATGCTTATCAGGAACTCGTTTAGGACCGAAGGGGTTAATTTATTGCGAAAGAAAAACTTTTACTTTTACGTTCCTCGGAATTAATATCTCCTGCTGCCCCCCCCCCTCCCGGATTACAAACGAAAATTGCAAAAGGTTCAACCAAAAATAATGCATTTTGATGGTTCTGAATAATGGCAAGTGTACCTGGGGGGGGGGGTATTCCATACCCCCCAGACCCACCGGTCGTGTAATATCGATTTTTATCGTTGGAAACTTCTGAAGATCTTATATAAAATGCGCATAGTATGTCAGAATCACCGTTTCCATGGTAACGTAATGGAATCCCCCCCCCCGAATATGGAGATTATTTTTATCGGTAGGAATTTTTCTTTTTAATTTAAATTTATTTGAATAACTGTCGCGATGATGACGTGATAGTTTTACCGGTTACCCAGTGAGTTAAAGGGAAATGAAAAAGAACGCGAGGTTGGAATCAACTTTCCTAAAATCCCCTATTTTATCATTGGACCAAATTTGAAGAGGAGAAAATTCTCTACACAACCAGGTTTCACCTTGTTTTGTTCACCATCGATGGTAAAGTTTAAATGTAGGAAATAATTATTCAGAATATGAATTATTCAAAACCTTCTGCAATTGTTTTCTCTGGGTTTTCTTTTTATTTCATAAATACATACTTAGTATGATGTAGGTAAATTTTGTTAATATGTTTTATAGAGAATTTTGAACTCTTCAATTTTGATTTGATGATAATTTTCTCTAAAAATGAAGATAAGCGAGTTATAGGCGAATAACTGCTGTAGAGGATTGAAATCCCCACTTGGCGAAATGGCCGACAGGGAATTTTAGGCGATTTTGCAAATAAAATCGTGGTCAAATTTTTGAATTCAGTCAAATTTGAATATAGTATGCGCCCCCCTCCCAGAAAGAATTTTATCTGTTTGAAAATTTTAAACTATTTTTATTGGGTTTTGTTAAGGTTTAGCGCCCCCATTGCGATGGTGCCTGAGGCAAATGCCTAAGTCGCCTCACCCTTGCTACGGCGCTGCCCCTGCTTTGTAATAATTTTATTCGTTTAACAAAATTAGGTATTTCAATTCTACATACATAATAAAATAATTTGTATAAAATTATTACATAATTCGTATAAATTACAAAAATTAATATTTTTCTGGCACCAGCGCCGTAGCAAGCTCTTCTGGTGCCTGAGGCAAATTTGAATATAAATATCCCCCCCCCCCCCCGCCAAAAGATTCTTATCATTTCGCGGCGCTGACTTAAGAGTAATGAAAACAAATGGATGCTTATCAGGAACTCGTTTAGCTTAGTTGATTCACCTTACATTTTTTCAAGCAAATGTTTTCAATTTTAATCAGCGAATTTGTTTGGAAAATTCAATGGGAACTCTGAAAAAAATATCTTAAAATTTCGATTTTTGCTTTCTAAGCTTGGGAGTTTTAACTCGAGAAATCTTAGACTTTGGCCTAACACCGCCCCCCCCCCCATGTAGGGGAGGATTAAGACATGTTCATAATAGTTTTTAATTCTTTTTTATAGTCTAAATGTGACCTGCTCGAATGCTCTCCTTCAAGCATTCCATAGGGTTCTCACTGATGGAAAAGTCGGGGAATTTTTAGAAAAATTCAGTGGGAATCCTATTATGGAAAATAAAAATTGAAATGGTAATTATAATATTGTAAAAATTATAATGTTTAAAAGAGCCCCCCCAATGCCCGGTCTGTCACTCCTAGGTAAAAATACTTAAAGCCTGTTTACATTATAAAATTTTGTTTAAAATTTTGCTTAAAATTTTTATAAGACAAAAATTTCACAGTTTACACCTTAAAATTTTCCTTAAAAGAACTTTTAGAAAGAGCCTGGTAGGAAGACGACGTAGTTTGACCCGAGAAAGGCTTCAGAGATGACGAGTAAGTCACAGTCAAGAGCAGCGCCATAGAAAACTCTTCTGGCGCCTGAGGCAAATTTGAATATAAATATGCGCCCCCCCCCCCCGCCAAAAGATTCTTATCATTTCGCGGCGCTGACTTAAGAGTAATGAAAACAAATGGATGCTTATCAGGAACTCGTTTAGGACCAAGGGGTTAATTTATTGCGAAAGAAAAACTTTCACTTTTACGTTCCTCGGCATTAATATCTCCTGCTACCCCCCCCCCCCTTCCGGATTACAAACAAAAATTGCAAAAGATTCAACCAAAAATAATACATTTTGATGTTTCTGAATAATGGCAAGTGTACCTGGGGGGTATTCCATACCCCCCGGTCGTGTAGGTAATATCGATTTTTATCGTTGGGAACTTCTGAAGATCTTATATAAAATACGCATAGTATGTCAGAATCACAGTTTCCATGGTAACGCAATACTGTATATGGAGGTTATTTTTATCGGTAGGAATTTTTCTTTTCAATTTAAATATATTTGAATAACTGTCGCGATGATAACGTAATATTTTTACCGGTTACCCAGTCAGTTAAAGGGAAATGAAGAAGAACGCGAGGGTTGCAATCAACTTTCCTAAAATCCCTGTGTTATCATTGGACCAAATGTGCAAACGCAAATGACTCAAATATGTACCGTCGATATTTATACCCTTATTTTCTTATGAAAATTTTTTGAATATATTTTCAATCACCAAAGTGAACAATCTTGGCGATATTGTAACTATCTCCCTGATAAATTCCAAATTTAAATATAAAAATATGTAGGTAACATGTGTTGTTTTCAGATTTAAAAAAGCGGCCTAATTATCAAAGTCCCGGTCATCACAACTACACCTCCAACAAAATAACATCAAAAAGTTTAACATTTTTGTGGGGAGCAACCGGAGAACAAGAATGGACTCCAGCAATTACAACGGGTATGTTGTTTTATTACAATTATTTTAATAAATGAACAATTTGAATGGTGATTACTTGCTGATATATTTAAATTTTTTATATTTGGTGTACAGTATTCAAAAAAAAAACATAAAAATTATAAATCGTTTTATGCTGTGTGTAAAATATCTAATTATTGTGCATTTTATGTATTAAATGTAGTGTTGTGTATGACGTGACTCACAAAAAATTGTACCAGTGTAACTTGTATAGGCAATACTTGTTCAAGTTTTAAGCCAGCATTGCTCACTTATATTAATTAATTGCGTGCAATTTTCATATCAAATTACCATATAATTTGGATAATTTGTTGGCCCAGATTTATAGAGGTACTACTCTTTTTCTTAAGATAAAATTTCCTCTAATAAGATCTGAAACGCCCACATAAAAAAATTAAAAACTTGATTATGTACTTGGTATCTTCTGACCTATGAAGGTTTATTTAAAAACGTTTCTCTAATTTTTCTACAAGATCTGAAGGTTTAGTAAATGACTAAAAAACTTTTATGTTTCGTTTTAAGTAAACACAAAATTTAATTAACTTGTCTGCCATATTCATATTCTGTTTTTCTAATCTTCCTATCCCAATGTGCAATCAAAGTAGGTTAACACAGGTATATTGGGTAGTACATATAAATATTTTTTGTTTCCTATATATAAAATTCATTATCATAATAATTATGTTCCAGATGTATTAAAACTTATATTCTACCATATTCATGCCTTGAAATTGTGCTTTTTCATTTTTCTTCTTTATTGTATTACTTAAAAAGTAAAAATTTATATACTTGAAAAATATTTATTATTTTTTAAATTAATGTAATCAGTTGTTTATTTCCATGACATTTCTATGATGGATCGGTGGCCAATGCAGTCAACGAAGTGCTTATAGGTTTGAGTTATTTTTGTAATTATTCGTAGAACAATGTATTAGCCTAAATGGAAAGTTTTTGCTCCTTTAAGTGAATTTGAATTTTCCATTTTAATGAAACATCTAATTTATTGGAGTAGTGTACTCTAATTAATATTTATTACAAGAATCTCGAATGATTTTATTACTCAAAAAATGGACGTGGTTTTTATTAAATTTGTTTAAAGCGTGGGTTTAAAGTAAATTTTGGAAAACCAATAAATTTTTTCTGTCATTCACATATTTTTCAGAAGATTAATCTTCATTTTAGCATAATGTTACGTGAAAACAAAATTATTTGTGATTTATTAATTATAAATTTAATAAAGTGCAAATTGTCTTTCTAGTTCTAGTAATTGAAGTACATTATAAGAGTTGCTGTAATTGATTTGGCAATATAAGTAAGTGCAAAAGCTTTCCATGGGACCTATTGTCTCTATATATTGGCCAACACGTATTTCTTTTCTTACTTTTTCTACTTTCTATTACCACCCTATGTAGATTTGCATTAGTTTAATATTTCTTTTACTGGATATGTACGTATTAGAAATAAGGTTATTCTGCTAGTAGGTTGTACTTGTGTACATATTTCTTTGTGCATGCTTATTTCAACATCGTTATTGTGCAGTAATGTTGCTTGCAGCAAGTAGAAAGTGAAAACTTGTTTTTAATATATTTTTGTAAATTATCGAACAATTACGGACAATGATCGTACCGCATTGAATACACTATATTTGGACACGTCTAGTACTTGAATGGATGTCATCAAAACATTTGGTCAGGTTAGCACCCTACTAGAATGAATAATTTATGTACTTAAAGTAACAATAATGCCACGAGTAGACTCAAGAGACCTTCTTGTTCTTCCTCTTAATATAGGTCTATGGTCTATTCTTTTTTAACTGTTCTTTAACTAATTTATTTCATTAGTTCTATGAGCATTCGGTTTTTATATTTTAGGTAGCTTCCTAGGCTTGTCTTCGATGTGCCTGCACTCTGTTTTTTTGTCGGTAACCCATTAAGCTCACAGAACTAATTTGAAAGAATTGGTACAGAACAGATCTCAAAGAGGTTGAAGAAGAATGGTTTCTATTTTGACCACAAAATTTGTAGGTAGCAGTGTGCTACAGATAGAAACGGAGCCAGTAGAACCAGATCGGATCGTGTGTAGACCCTATTATAATAAAAATGTATTTAACGTCCAACTGCCATATCGTCCATTGCTAAAGCGGCAACATGATGTATGGTGGTGTGTTGCGCTGCACGAGAACAATCACTTCCACTTACAGTGCTTTTTGCTTCAACAATAATCTCTTCTAAATAGACTAATCTTTGTTCCACAACACCAGGACCTCTAACATGTGGAATTCGCATATTAACTTTAGCCCAAATCTTAATTTTTGACCAAATAATCTTAATGGAATTTAACATTGGAGAGTAAGGTCCCAACCTTAATAATGTTGCTGACGTCCCATCGATAACAGTTTCAAGTCTTGAATGGCAAGGTGCATTATCACAGACAATAACTAAATCTAACAGTTCATTCCCCATGTCCTGCCACGTTTCTAATAATCTTGTAACCCAATCATTGGCTAAAATTGATGTGAATGAACCTCTCCGACGTTCCATTGCAACAACACCTGTTGCCGAAATTGCTCCTATCAAATGAACATTTGGACCTCTTGCTGCAGGAAGGATTTGTACTGATCTGGTCCCAGCTAAAGAGCGACCTCTCGTTTTACGGCAAAATAAATTAAAATTGGTTTCGTCTATCCACACGATTTGTTTGCCCAGCTCTATATATTCGTTAAGAGTCCGAACATATTCTGCTCGTTTCCTTTTATTTTCTTCTGAATTTATTGTAACTGGTTCAACATGAACCTGCTTTACAGTGAAAAGTTTGCTTTCAAGATAATTTCCAATAGTTGCCAAAGATACCACTACTTGAAAAGTATCTCTCACTTTTTCTTTCAACTGTTTTAATGTATAACCACTATCTTCTTCAATCCATGTAATCATTATATTGATCTGTTCATCGGTAAGAATTTTTGGTTTGAGGCCCCCTTTTGGTAACATTTTCTCACGCCCGGATCGCACCCAATGAAATGCAGTCTTATAGTTAATATTCAATGTCCGACACAAAGCTACCCAATCGTTACCTACATATTGCCATGATTCAATCGTCAATAAAGATTGATAATCATAAGTGATGCAAACAAGCAATTACAGGTCGCATGAAAATTCTTTTACGATTTAGAAGGTTCTCCGACATTACGTGAGACTCGAAAAAAGAATACAATAAATTCGGTTAATAATAAAAACAGGTAAGGAATGGGAAAATCCAAGAATGATATCGAAAAGTACAATCTAATATTCACAAATTAATTCATTAAAAATTGTTAATTGTTAAGAAATTGTTATTAAATAAAAAAAATGTATAATTATGTTAGATTAAGTTGTGCGTCAAAAGAAGAAATTACGTGGGTTTTTAAAATCGGTTGAACAATAATGCAACGGTAGTTGTCCGAGACATTCAAAATATCGTAGGCGGGCGATCGCAACGGCAGACGAATCGAACGATGAACGCTAAAAAGAAAAACAAAGATGTAAATAATTTAATGACACTTAGTAAATTAATCAATTATCAAAAGTGCAAGGAAACTTACCAGTTTCCAACCCTCATAGTAAGTACTTACCAGTTGTACATTTATAGAATGGTAATTCTTTCTATTCACATAAATGTTCTCCACTTCTGCATTTGGCGGAAAAATTGCCACATGTGTGCAATCTATTAAGCCAACTACTCCAGGAAACTGGAATCTCTGATAGAACCTGTACCATTTATTATTGAGGATTTGTTTGCATATATTATTAGACGGTAATTTTTATTTAAAACTTACTGCTCTCTTATAATTTCAAGTTCCTTTAAATTTCGAGGGAAATAAATCCACCGGTTAAATACCGCAGGTTGATTTAATGCATTCACGACTTCCTTAATGGCACGGGATACCGAAGGTTGACTAACAGCTATATAAATATTACATCCTGTGTCCATTTGGTAGCTCCCACTGGCAAAGAATCGTAGGGCAAGAAGAAACTAAAAAAAAAATTATGTATTTTTCTATGGAAATAAAATATTTCCTAACCTAAAATTTACATTAAGCATAATTTTAATCCATACAGTTAACATTATTTTAACTTGGTGCAATTTTACCCACGACCATAATCTTAACATAACTACATTAAATTGGGATGGTTTTAATTTTATGTATTAAAATTAGGCTTTATGTAAATTTTACGTCTCACGTTTTTTGTAAAGAAGCACCAACACACCTTTGTTGTAACATCTAATGCTGAACTTCTGGACGGTGCTTGCATAAACGGTTCAATCATTCCTATAACTTCTCGAGCTGTATCTTTACTTAGGCGAAACAAACGAATGAATTGCTTTTCTGATAAGTCGAAAGGATCACTTCGATGATGAAACCGTCTACCTAATCCTTCTGCTGCAATTTCTGCATCTTCCACCGCTTCCACCGCAGCTAACATTGCTAATTCATCAAAACTTGCCATTTGATAATAATTATTTATAATAATTACTCGCTACAATACAAACACGATTGCAAAAACAGATTCACAAATGTCACTTTTAAGTATTAAAAGCGCAAGCGCAAGATTCGTCATCGCACACGACCAAATTTTCTCATGCGTAAGTACCACACGTTGTAGGTCGTGTAATTTTCGTGCGCAAATATTCGTAGACGATTGCTCGAGAATACGAATTTTTGATTCGTATGCGAATGAATTCTCACGAGTTCTAGAATATGAGCCCAGGTAGAGAAAATATCAAGTACCTAGGAATAAAAGGGATATTTTCCAAATAACCTAGCAACGAGTAGGTAAATAAACGCTTCTCCCAAGAACGCCAAAGCGTGGAGCACGTATTAATTTCGTCTCCGAAAAAGTGTGGTAATTAATTATAAATTAATATACAAAGAGTTGAGATCTGAAAAGAAGTGATAATTAACACGTGTACAAATAAAAATAAGTGTGGTTAGAAAAGAACAACAAAACTTACCTGGAATTATTTGGAATAAATGGTATGTTGATTGGATGAAACAATCCTATAAAAATAATTGGAATCTAGATGCACAAAAACTGGAATCAATAGGTTTGTTCGTTTTAGCAACACTTTTTACACTCGAGTGTGGCCGAGTGTAATTTACACTCCCACTTTTTTCCGAAAGTGTGCGTTTAACACGAACGCAAAAGTGTAATCCCTCCTTGAGAAGCAAATCAAATTTGTGTTGGTACCTAACCTAACTTGTTGCCATCCACTTCACAACGAAACACATCATGTTCGAATGTGATTTCAGCGCTAACCAGTTGAAATAGCGATCCATCTATAATATAATAGTAAAATACTATAAAAAAAAACGCCAACAAACTTACCATCACATATACAAGTCACAAAGCCGTCTGTGTTTGGAATGTCTCCGTTCGCATCTCGAATTAACCACGCTGTTTTAACATTAGTACCCATTTTATTGAATAAATAAATAAATTATTGAATAAATAAATAAATTATTGAATAAATAAATAAAATATATAAAAGTTGAGCAAGTTGTAATAAATTAGAGACAAACTACTAGGTTTCATACAGTAGGTATAAGACATTTTTAACGGTTTACTTTTATTTTTTTAGGTTTGTAATTTGTATTTTAAATGTTAAATAAATTTTAAAAAATAACTAAATTTAAAATAAAATTTTAAATAACTTACCGCCAATAACAGCCAATCAAAATTAAGTGTTAACTTGCAGGTGAGCAGGTGTGGAAAGTGTCGAAAAGTACAACTAAGTGTAGCTACACTTTATAACACGAACAGAGCGCTCTGCTAGCACGAACAGAAAAGTGCACACTTTGTACAAAAGTGTAAAAAGTGTTGCTAAAACGAACAAACCTAATAGTAGAGGCAAATTTCTGGATCCTTTCGAACACTCTTGGACCACGAGACAAAAGGCGAAGTCGGCTACGCAAGGAGCGACATCTATGTGTGGTATGAACAATAAAAACTTAAATTTTATAACGCGGCGTGAGTTCACGAGTTCAAATAACATTAAACCGATTCCGGGAAAGAACTAGAGTAATTTTGGGGCAGAAGGATAATTTAATAATAAGAATTTGTATTAACATGGTTAAAATTGTTTATTACGTTAGATGTTATAAAGGTCAATATTTTTCTTAACAAATGAAAATAAAATTAAATTACAAATTGTATAAAACCATAGTCGTATCATTCGGGGATTTTTCTAGCCCGTCAATAGAGATTCCATTTCAGAATAAGAGCGAAGGAGCAAAATCGCAGAACCGACTACTAGAGATAAGGGTTTTCATGCGAAAGGTAATTATACAAAGAGCTAGCAGTGGTAGAACCACAATAAATTAAAATTAACAAAATTCAACACAACAATAAAAAAAAATATCGAGTGTATTGGTCAGTATCCCCGCCGTACACCGTAATATGTTGGCGCACGCTACTATTCTTTCACGATCTTGATTGGTATGTTTATCATAGCGTTTTCTTTCAACAACCTCACTTCCCATGAGAGAAATTTCGCAAATGGAACAAAACGTCTCTTCTGGTCCATCAATATTATAATTTGAGCAATTTCAGCGCATCTTCTATGAAGAAGGTGACTGCATGGTAGTAATCGTATTATTTCCGTTCTTGCCGTAGAAACTTGGCAAATTGCACAATTGTCTTTCATATCCATTTAAACTGTTAATTAACTTTTATCTTATGTATGTTATATTACAATATTGTTACATAGAATTATATAACAAAATTTAAATCCGATTATCTGATAATAATTCCAGGACAAAGAGATTAACTTATGATCCAACCGCTTTAACAACCTAAGTCTAAGGTTACATTGGATGCATATGCGTGCGATATTTTAGACGTGCGTGCTCGTACGAGTGAAGTGGTTACACTGACACTGGTTTTAAACACGTCAGTGCACTTGTTCTACCCAAAACTTTACGAATTTTGCAAATTGTAACTGCAAAATTATCACCATTTTGGTAATGTGTTTTCACAATAAGTATACGTTCGTCGATCATGTAACGTTCCATGATCAAATCACGTTATTTGTAGATAACGCATTTCAAATACGAGCGCTGTCAAATCTATAAGGCAGAAATGCCGCGCAATTCAAAGTTACAACTCTTATTGAATCGCTCTTCATAATTATCAAAAAGATCCTTTTTGAAAATTTTTCTGCTTCCCACTCGAATAAACTCCCATTCGGCACCGAACATGATTCCATCGTATTGTAAAATGATTATCGTACATTCTGTAAGCTGCCTTTTTTTAAAAGTGCTCGTTTTATTTTTGCATTTTTAACAATAATTAAAGAGAATATTATCAAGTGTTTGGGTATCTTCAGATGTGGAAAAAATTCCTTTTGATTGATAACATCTTCATTCTTGTCCTTTACAATGGAAAACAGGCATTTCAAAAAAAAGACTGATTTACCAGGAGTTCTTTAAGTTCGGATTTACAACTAGGGTATATAATTGCTTGCACATTTATCATTTTAATAAAGTCTTGAAAAAGGTGAGTTTTCGCTTCAATGAAACTTACAATCTTTGCCAAAAACTTGTTTTCTTTGTTCTTGGCACGCTCCACTATCACCTAAGTTGTATAAGTTTTTTTATCAACAACCGTTGTAGCAAATGAAATTAGAATTTCCCTAGTATTAGACCATCAGTGTTTGTCAAATTCTTAGCATTTTTTTATGTTAAAATTAATAAACCCTACAAACATTAAACTTATTTGCTGGTAGAAATTCCAATTTTATTATTTTTTTTCCATAAAACAATATTGAATAAAAATTCTATCGGTACTCTACATGCACTCGAATATTTTATTTGTGTAGTTTAGAATTATTGCTTGCAATGCTTTATTAATTCTTAATCATAGTATTTTTGTTATATTCGCATTGTTTTTATTCGTCACGTCAAATTTATTCACAACTATTGAATTGGCATGAGGAATAAAAATGTTTCATTTGGCTTTGGCAAAACTTTTATCTATTCACTAACGACATTTTTAATTTCTCAATTAAATTAATAAAATATAATTTTGGTTATTAGGTGTTGATTGGAAATCCTTAACAATACCAGCTTGTTTGCCAATAACCACCGATTATTTTCCCGATAAACGGGCTTTACAAATCGATTATGTTGTGTCTTTGTACAATTTACTGCCCGATGATGTAAACGCTGATTTTGCTCAGCAACGTGCAAATTATAAAAAACCATTGACCACAATTGAAGTTTTTAAAGAATTAGTTTCTCAACGCTTGGCGCAAGGTTTCCAATTAATTCTTTTACCCGATTCTTTTGAGCAGTCGTTGGGAAAATCGCAAGTAAGTGGAAATACTAATTCTTTATTAAGAAAGAGGATGGCCGAATCGGAATCTTCCGAAACTTACCACTTATCTATCGGAAGAATCTTTCATAAAATATCTTTAAGTGGAAATGCAATTACCGTCACGAGATACAGGCCCAGGTAATTATTTTGTTAAATATTTAATTGCATAATTTTTGTAATAGAAATTATTTTAGGCATCCGTATCCTCCTTTCAACATTCATTATATATACAGATTTCAAGCACCTTACCATGACACTTACGAAGTGTCTTGGGTTAGTTTTACAACGGAAAAATTGGAGAACTATAATTGGAATTACTTAGATCATTACATTTGTACGAGAGGAGACACAGACTTTGTTTTAGTAGATGCATTAAAGTTTTGGAGGTAAGATTTTTCAATTCAAGTTCATGCGTGCGTACCTACCTGGCTAACCGCATAATTATTTATATAATTTAGATTTCGACTTTATCTGCTACCTTTAAATAATGCAGCCACAAAACGAATAATCGAAGGTTCTCCGCACTGTGATATTTATGGGTCCGCTACTCACGTGGAACACGGTCAAATGGTGGAAGGTTTTTTAAAATTTATAGAAGCCGTGGTAAATCGAATTAAACGTACCAATACATCTAAGAAAGCTAGGGTTTGTTGATATTACTTTTACTTTAAATTTTGCAAAAAATAAGCTTGGTAGTTTTATATTATAATTGCATGTTTTTTTATCAATTCATATGTTGCATGTTGTAGATGTCCTTGAGCATACCTATTTCAGCAGGCTATTTAAATCAGCCACGCCGCCATAGCATGAGTATTGTAACACAAAAACTAGAGGTACTTATCGCCGTTAATGGTGAAATATCTCCTATGCGATGTAAATTTCAAAATCACAATTTAGTTATTTTTATTTTATTTGTTTATTACTTTATCGGAGGAAAATGGGTGAAATAATTCGGTAACTTGGGTCAATATTTTACAATATCAATTTTGAAAACTTTACAATTTCGAACAACAGAACAACCTTCATCATTTAAGGATGTTGTTGAGGTAATTTCCTTTTTGTTTGTATTTTTGCCGTGTTCCGTATATACCTACACTGCTTGCGAAATTGAAAAGTTTTTGTAAAATGTTGCATTATCAGCATAAGAGGTTTTTCATCGTTAACAACTTTAGATAATAAATCGACATTCATAATTTATTTTTTTAATTGAAACTAGTAGGTATAGTACAAAATAATGAAAGAAACTTGTAAAATGAAATCATTTATTTTTCTGTAGCTTGAAGTTGAATATTCTTTAATTATTGTTGTTTATATAGAGTTTGTCTGTTTAGACTAATTTGTTTTCTATATTCAAAAGGATATTCAAAATATCCTTAATGAGTGACGCGTTTTGATGTAACGGTGTTATCCATGTTTTATGCAATTGATCTCCGCAAACTTGTACAAAAAAACATAAATTAACTTACTATGAGTACTTACAAAAATCCTGAAACTTAATCCCAGTCACAAAGTGCTCCTGTGACGACATACGCCGCAATTTTTCAAGCTTCACCAATGAAATGAAAACATAAGTTCTTTTCTGTGGATAATTTAGTCGGCTTTATTTTTAATAACTTGATATTTTGTTCTAAATATTTTGTTCAAACCAAGATATTAACAAATATTCATAAAAGTGTGTCGCGTGTGTTTACCTATGGCCACCAAATCCGGAGTCGCTAGAGCAATGGTTCCCAAACTTTTTTTTCGGTAGACCCCCTGCTGCTACATTTCTACTGTATTCCCAAAATTCCTAAAAAATATCACCCAAAATTGGGGGTGTTTTCTTTTTCTGTTTTCTTTTCACGTCTACGTGGACCCCCGTGTGGTCTCCTATGGACCCCTTTGGGAACCACTGCGCTAGAGGGTGCAGAATTAGTACGTGTTTTTAAAGATTCTAATAAAAATAATAAAATTTATTCCAGCTTGCTCCAATTTTTTTTTCACAATGGCAGCTCGTTACAAGAAAAATGCAGTAAAATAAATCCTCAATAGGTTTTGTCTTAGGATGACACTTGATATAAAATATGTCGCATAAATACCAACTTAAAAACATGCATTGGGCATATTTTAGAACCCGCGGATTATCCATGAATGCCATTATTAAATAATATATACCTCGCGCTCTGATAGCTGTAACTCAGTAATGGATCAATTGATCAGAAGAAAAAAGTATAAGATATTTTCAATAACTTGACTGTTTGCTCTCAAGTGCATCCAAGCCGAGATATTCACGAATATTCGTAAAAAGTAGTTCTTCGCGTGGTTTTTCCACTATGGCGGCGAAATCTTAGGTCACCAGAAGGTGCAAAATTAGTATGTCTTTTTTAAAGTCCAAATAAACTGGCCTATATAGGACATTCTGAAATTTATTATTTAATACCTGATCTAAATGTAATAATGAATAAGATTTTTAACACAACAATGTTAATTTATAGCATGCTGCTTTAATTTAATTATATCTCTTAACAACCCACTTGCGTAACGAATTTATTGCAGTAGCACTTTTGCATTATTAGTATTAACATAAATGTGACAGTTCACATGGATCAACCCTGAAAGTTAAACAATGGCAAATGTATTTGCTCTGGAAGTGCGGTTTTTTGGAAATCAATCAATTTTAGAAAATACAAGTAAAATACTGTGGTTATTGTCAATACCACTTCCCATTGGAAGTTAATATCGATTTTATTTTTAAACAATCTGATATTTATTTCGTGATTGTGTAATTAAAATTTCGCGCCTTTTGAGATCTGCAACTGTTTTGTAATTCTTCTTCAAAAGCCATATTAGGTCTCCTGACGTTGGCGGCCTTTTATCCTATGTTTATGTTTTGCGTGTAAGTGTTATCACACACATAGGGGACGTACTGCTTGACGTGGACTCTGGGAAATGTAATATATTTCATTTTGAAAAATGCACTAGGCCTATTACACCTCGTTGTAATCCAGTTTTGCTATTGCCTGGCAAGGAAAGCTGGTCAGAATATAGTTCTTTTTTTTTATTAGATTAGCATTTAATGCAAAAAATAATCGCTAAACTTTATTTATCGAGCGCTCATCAAAGTGTTTTTCCTTAAATAATTGTGAAAGTTATTTGTATGATTGTTTAAACAATCTTGCTTAATATACATAATATAACCAATAAAGCTAGAGAGTATTTAAATAATGAGTTGGAAACAAAATTTTACTGTGCTAAAACTAATGGATTTCATTTGCTCTTGGAAGTTAAAGAAACTCATAAATTAAAATCGTGAAATTGCTTGATCACTATCACACTGATACTGATACAGCCATACCAGCATTGTTACAGTGCGTAATTGGTCTATGTCTGCTTATGATTGTTTTTGAAAATTATTAATTAAAATTTTGTATTAAGAAAAGTTTGTAAAAAACTAAACAATGAATTAATATCACTTATTTTGTAGTACCTAGCGACAAAATATTCATATTTTTTATAAATTCACAAAAATTAATTAGATTTTGGTATGATTTTGATTGAAAAATAAAATTCCATTGCTAAAATTTCCAATATCTCTTAAATTGAAATCGATTTAAGTGGGTCCTTTCCTAGTGAACTGCCACATATACAAAAAAAAATTGAATCTCAAGCAATAAACGTAATTTTTTTACGTAAATTAACTTCGCTGATTTATAAAAGGAAAAAATGATTATTCCGGTTTAGTTATGTAATTCATAGATATGTATTTGTTTAAGTGGAGTAAAAAATTAATTTAAATAATTTAAACTTGGCGTGGTGTACATAATTTGTTTCAGAATACAGTTGGCTGCCATTCGCCATTTCGAGAACGTCTTGGTAGTAACCGACTTCCAGATCGTCCTCGACCAAGGTTCGGAAGCGATTTTTTTTTATATTTTTCAGCTTGTAGGATAGTGGATGTGGTGCACTATTATTTACTATTATTTATTGATGGCCTCGTATCATTATCATAATGTTAATTGATCTATTTTGTTACTTTATTGCTTGCATTTTTGCAGAACACATCTATTCGTACTACCGAGAGGTATTTAGCATCTAACTTTAGGTTTGTGATAGATTTTTTTTTCTATGTTTAATTTCCTCACTATTATTTTCTCTCTCATTGAATTTCACTTTTACTGAAACTTGTAATAGGAGAGACCACGAGATTGGGCGAGCGATTTTAATAAAACTTTGTTTAGGTTGTGTAAAACTAAAATCCTATTTTTTATGTTTATGCCATTTGTCAATACTTTTCGTGTTTTAAATTCTTCATCTGCTCATCGGGAATAACAATTTTTCAATGTAAAGAAATGAAGTTTGCTGACTAGTAATTTTTTGAAGTTTCTTTTTAGTGTAAAACAGGAACCTTACATTTTTTACTACTTTAAACAGCCGTTTAGCTCTTAAACTAACATTGATAAAATTAATATAATAATGTTGGTGACTAGTCGACTACTCGAACATAGGGAATTAACATGATAAATCAATTAGTTTTAATATTATGCCGTTTTAAAAACGAGTTAGTATTTACATTTTTAAATTTACTATCGATTGTCAATACACAAGACAATAATGTAATTTAAATCGACGCGATTGTAAAAAAATTAGAAATTTGATTTTATAAATTAATGTAAACAAAGTTTTATTTGAAGCTCATCCAATCTCATGGTCTTCTCTTAACGACAAATTAGCGAGTAAGAATTTTAATTTACAGGCATATTCTGTAAACAAATTTCTTTGAGTGCAACATGTCCCGTATGTTTAAAAATGAAATCTATTATTAAATAATATGCAAATTTATTGACCTATTTTTAATCATTTGGCCATCGTGTACTTGAACCATTCATTGACTTATTGCGAGGTGTAGGAGCTTCTTATTTTTAATTGTTTGTTATTGCGATTTTTAAGCATGCTTTTATTTTTGCAATCCATAGGCCCAGTTGAATTGGATCATGTCATAGAAACAGGCGCTCCATTAATTTTATAATGTATTTCCTTTATCTCCTGTTGTGATGATTAAAGAATAATTGGCAGAAAAAGTACATTTCTAAGTTTTCCACTTGAAAATATATGTCTCCAGAGAAATCAATAGCTGAAAACCACAAAAATGACACTTAATTTAGTTATGTTAAAAATAAAAGGTCGCTATCGACAAATCTAGCTTGAAATATTTATAATAATATTAACTTTCACACTTTTAAATGCAATACTTTGTTAAACATAAAAGTTAACTTTAAATATATAATTTCAATAAGCTAAAAATTAATTCATTAATATTAACTTGTATTATTGAAAAAAATTTAATCTAGAAATGGAGATATTTCGGTGGTTAGCTTGCAATGCCGTTTTGTGTCATTAATGTTGTTGCCAATTTATTGTTTATTTCTCACAAAGGGTGACCTAACCTACTTTGTTATAACTACTATCAGTATTTTTGATGATTAATTACAATAAAATTAGTGAAGCGCCTAGATGTAATTTGACTGATGAACCTATTTACTACTTGATGGTGCTGGTTTAATTTTAATTAGTATGTAATAGTTACTTGTTTACTGCTAGTCCAGGCAAGGAATATTTTTAATGCGTAAAAAATCCGGGCAAGCTGAAATTTTGCACATGTATACATATTTTCAAGTGTCCTAGTGAACTTCTCAAAAGTTCCCTAAAATCCCATATCGACGTCTCCGCAATTGGAGGTTTAAGCTCCTAATACGGTTTTTCGCCTATAGCTCGCTTATTTTAACTTTAAGGAAAGATTATCATTAGACCAAAATTAAAGGCAATAAAATCATATCTTTTTTTAAATTTTTCTATGCCATACTATTCCCAAAATAACCTTCGCTGCCATATTGAAATATTGCGACCAAAATCGTATTAAACATTCATTTTGGAAATCATCCGTATTATCAGAAATTGTTTCAAACAAGAAATATTTTATGATTAAAAGTTTAGTTGAGTATAGGTCTAATTAAAAGTTATTGAATTTAACTTACATAAAATATAAAAGGTAGTTTCTGTAATAGAATTCCAAATATAAACCTAAAGTGAACGAAAATAGAGTTTACTCTAGTAAACTTTTAATCATTAAATAAATAAGGTCAGCTAATACTCCATAAATAAGAAATATTTTACATAATATCATCTACATTGTTTCTAATTAGCAGTTTTTTTAATAAAACTTACCATTTAGCCATAAATTGAGTTGAAAAATAACACAGTTATCCAGACAATTTTAGGTAAAATTGCTATGAAACTTTGAAGAAATTCATGTAAAGTCAAGGTAATGTTGAATTTTTGTTTAAAGACTATTTACCACAAGGAAAGACATACTAAAATTTTCGGGTGTTCTCGTGTCGGCGTCATAGTATTTTGATATACTCTATACCTTCATAGACCACCAGATTGTGATAGTGGAAGATGAGCAGGATGTGAGTTATATGATCAGAAAACTAGATGAGGAATATACAAAAGTCAAATTCACCAGGAATTTGAATAAGTGCGAATATCTTGCAATGACCTCCTCCTAGAGGAAGAAATAATAAAAGGGGTGCCTAAATGTAAATATCTGGGAGTCGTACTGAACAAGGAAGGAAACAGTAATGACGAGGTTAAGGGCGGAAAGGCTATAGGAGCACTAAATTCAATCTTGTGAATATAAGGGAAGAAACAAAACAAAGAAAATACAAATCCCTAGTTCGAAATGTGGGATTTAAGTGTGAAACGAGATTATTAGAAGAAACATGAATATGGAGAAAAACACGGGAGAAGAAGTAGAAAAGAAACAACTGTTCTTTTTACCAATTTATCTTTTTAATTTTTGGTGTGATGGTAATTTTTCGTAAAAGTAAAAATAAACGAGCTAGGTATAGGCGAAAAATCGTATTAGGGAGGTTACCGGCATAGGATTTTAGGAGACTTTTGGGGAATCAATTACGACACTCCAATATACATTTCTGCCAAATTTCAGCTTGCCCTAATTTTTTGCAAGCTTAAGCCAATTTTAGGGCTATTTTTCCCGCACTATGCCCTATATTTCAATTTTTAGTTTAACATTGAATTTATTATTAGGGTAAGTTACACCAACCTCAATAATAGCTAGTTTTATAAAGCAAAGCCTTAATAAGGCTGTGTTAATTATAATTAGGTTGTTGGTGCAACCCGTCGGTATTAATTGTATCTATAATTAATGTATTCCGACTGGAAAAAGAAGAAAACAGCAGAAAAAAGGGCGTGCTTTAAAAAACTTTTTTTAAACAAAACGAGAAGTGGATTAATGGTTAAACATACTCTTAGGGCCATTTTTTTTAATACACAGAACCTAACCAGAGTTCAACCGAGCATTACTAATAAGTAAAACAGCTCTTAGAATCCATTTTTTAAAATTTAAAATTTATTTAGTCGAGTTATTGTATTTGTAATGTTGTAGAACTCTTATATTTGAAGTAAATTTTATTATTAGCTCAAACTAAAAGTTGAAAATTTTCTAATTAGTGGTTTTCACATTGGAATTACGAATAATGACTTCATTTTTAATTGCGGTATCAAAATTATATTTAAATTTACTATAAGCTTAAGGTAACTATCATGTTTATTAATAACAATATTTCTTATTATAGATCTGGCTCAAAAGTAATGGACAGGGGTAGAAATTCACCTGCAACTGAAATTCAGCAATCTGTTACATCAGAAAATAGTCAATCACAAACTGATATTGAAGACAGGTACGTATTTAATTAAATTATTAAGTAATAGTATTTTATCTGCTTCTTTGAGATAATCATCAGAAGCCTTCTTCTTTGTTTTTTGTACCTATTTGATTATTACGTGCTAACTTGCAGGTTACTAGTTTTTTTTATTGTCTGCTCAGCTATACGTAGGTAGGCACACAACATTTTTTGGAATTTAAATTTTAAACGATAATTTACAATGGCCCTAACCAAGTTAACAATTAATTTATAATTAAATAATTAGACAATCTTGTGGTGGAGCCTTTTCTTTAACTTTGAGAAATCTGTCTTTTCGCCTATTTTGAAGTGCACTGCACCCAAACATTCTTCGTGTTTTCTTTTCTTCGTGCCGGTACCTCCAAAACTTCAACCAAAATCTAATCAGATTTTAGTCAGATTATAATATTTTTAGTAAATATGAAATTTAGTTTTCAACTTCTTATTGGTCTTTGAGTTATAGCTCAAATAACAAATAGAGAGTTAAATCCGTTAAAATGTCAATTGTTTTTCTACACTATCACAATACTTTTCCATACTTCCAAGGTTAAGTAATAAATAATTTAAATTATTTGCATTAATGTCTCTGTATCTCGGAGAGTATGTAAAGCCGTCGGTCCCTCTGGGTTAATGATTTGCCTTCATAACAATAAAAAAAACAGGGTAACAGGTACATCGAGGGCCAGCTTAGCAAGCTACCCAAGATGTAAAAACCAAGTATGCTCACAGAACTAATTTGAACAGATCAACGGATCTCAAATAAGTTAAGAAGAGGCAGGAAGTATTAATTTGGAATTTTAAATTGTTTTAGTACGACCACGCCCGAACCCCTGTTAAGCAATACAGCAACTTTTTCAGAAATATTGGATGCAATGAAAAATTCTACAACGGGAGTAGGATTTCTTTATTCTAATCAAAATTTACCATCGAGTACATTTGTATCAGCCGATGCCGTTAATTGGCTCATGTGTCACATGGAAGGTGTTTCTACTACAGAAAAAGCTGTTCAAGTAAGGGATATCCACAAGAAATATTATGTGCATTCAAATTTATTTTAATATTAAAATTATAGATAATGGAAGCTCTCCGAAAAGATCGTTTAATATGTCATGCTTCGGGCGATTTTGGAAAATTGTTTGTGTTTGGTTTTTATCTTTTTTATTTCGTACCGACCGAAAAAGGTAAAAGATATTATGCAATGCAATAATCATCGCGTAGAATACAACCTCTTTTAATTTTAGATGAAAAGGAATGTTTTAATCCTCTGGGCGATTTGCAAAGTTTTGAAAACGAATGGCTCGAAGTAGAAATGCGACCGCCATTAAATTGGGGTAGAAATTTCACGTCGGGAGCAGTAAATATTCCCAATACTTATTGTAATCGCGAAGTTGGAGTTCCATATTTTTTGTGCGATGACATTGACGCATCTTATTTGCAAGGCGATATTGACAACGATTGTCCGGTATATAAAAAAATGCATTTAGAAATTGATGTGTCTAATAAAAGCGATCGAATCGAATGGGGTCATGCACGTTATCAAAGTATTTATAGGCCCGATCAAGCATATGAACTTGTAGTCGAGTGGCTCGTTGCGTCTGGTTCTATAGTTTCGGAATTGGTATTAAAAAACCAAATGATTTAGTTCCTCTATAACGCTAAAGACTTTTGTTTTAGTTACTAGGTTGGTTTAGAAAAGCTCAAACTTGCGGTTTACAAATGGTTCCAATTCCTCACGATTTATTAGCTTTACCGTATTCTAACAAATCCGATCCGTTGAGGGGTCCTTTCTTTGTTCCCTTAAATATAAAATGTCTAGTGAAAAAGAATAAAAATTTATTTGATGGCAAGTTTCATCTACTATACATATTATAAACTTGTAAAAAATATTATTTATTTGATTTTTAATAGAGTTTCGAGAAGATACTTGGATGGATCGTATGTTTTTATTTCAAGAGGCAATTGTATCTCGTTTCGGTTTCATTCCATGCATGATAGAACCGATGCACGGTCGAGACAGCGGTGCAATATTTCACGAACATCAATATGTACATTGTACGGGTACCATTTTTATTCTAGTCCCTAGTCCTATGCCACGTTTGCGTAATCGATTGCCTTCGGTTAATCAACGCCGCACCGGTAGTCGTTATCCGGGTCACGTAGATGTGAAACCCAGTCCACATGAGGCTTACATTACAAGACACGTCAGTGGAAAAAATAAAGACGATTATGATAATACTAGAAGGGTTATTATTTTTCAAGTTTTTATTTTTTCAGAATGTAATTAGCACTTGTTTTAATTTTAGATGGGATTTTTGTGGTCGTGGAATCATATGGTGAGCAAACGTTGGAGAACCAATCAAGCAGTGGACACGAATTTTCAAGTGAGACTTTTGAAAGATTTTAGAGAATTTTGTAATAATCAAGATGACAGATTAAGGAACTTTTGGGACCAAAGTTGGGAATTAAAAGAGAATACTTGTACTAGATCTTAGCAAACAATTATTATTATCGATAAATATACATACATTATTTACATAATATTGTCATAATTTTATTTTCCTTTACCACAAAAAATACTTTTGCAGCTAATAAAATGAAAGGACTTTGTGTTAAAACTATGGGGCTTATAATCGTAGGGTCATTCCAGCTTGCAACAACTGAAAAAATGGTCAAATTGACTTGACCCACACCAAACTTAGTACACACCATCATGGCAATAAGTAAATTTAAGGATTTGCCCCAGAGGCCTTTGTTTTTTATGGGTTTGGTCGTTGAAAGCCCCATCCACAATGGTCTAAAATTAAAACTCTAAAAAATGGTCTATATAGGTAAATGCGCATTAAAGGCCGGTCCAGACGCTACGTTTTGCACAACCTTTTGTCTGCACAGTTCAAAACGTTGCGTGTAGATGGGAAAAGTGCGCAGTTTTGAAACCGGCGCGAAGACGGTACAGTTGCAGTGATAACTGAGCTAGAGAGTATAGATATCCTTGAAGTGTGCGGACAAGTCGGCGCATGTAGACAATAGCTCCGTTTTCCGATTCATTTTGTTCCTCAGTTTCTTTGTATGTGTTTGCTACTGAGCGACAATGGCTGACCTTCGGCAATGTTCTCGGGAGTTTCTCACAGAATTTATTGCATTATACGAAAGTTTCCCATGCATTTGGCTAGTCAAATCCAAGGAGTATAGTGACAGGGATAAACATGGGCAGGCTTATGAGAGTTTAGTTGAAAAATTCCAAGAAATTGATGCAACCGCAAACTGAGAAACAGTTGTAAAAAAAATTATTTCTTTGAGAAGTGTTTACCAAAAAGAATTGGCAAAAGTTAATAAATCGAATCGATCTGAGGCGGGAGAAGACGAAATCTACAAGTCATCTCTGTGGTATTTTGATTTGTTAAATTTCCTAAATGATCAGGAGACACCAAGGCAGTCTAGGAACACCATGGCTTAAAATGAAGAGTCTACAGTTGAAGCACCAGAACAGGTAAAAAAAAAAATTTCCTTTATGTAATCACTTCATTAATTTATATAAATAGTTTAAATACACCATTAATTGTTTAAAGTTATAAATTTATCTTGCCAAGTAACAACCCCCTCATTGTTAAAGTACTCTTTGAATTGATCTCTGACCACAATAGCATTATTCAAAATCTGGCCTCTTGTTCCACGCTGTAGTCGTGTAATAAATCTGGGTCACATCTTTCAACTAATTCAACAGTACATTCAGAAATATTTTCCAGATCCATACTTTCAGGAGGGGTGTAGTTTTGGGGGAATCTTCTGCGCAAAAAGTTGTGTAAAGCGCAACACGCAAGAACTACAGTATCGACGTTGTCCATCTTCAAATTAATACTTGTGTGGAAAATACGAAATCGCGAAGCCAAAATTCCGAACGTGTTTTCAACAACACGCCTCGCCCTAGATAAGCGGTAATTGAAAATTCTTCGCTCCCTTGTTAATGTTTCTCGTCGATACGGTTTAAGAAGTTCTGGACGCACAGCTGTAGTAACCACCCTGTATATGTTAAACAAAACCCATTAATTTTTACGACCTACCACAATCTCTTTTAATTGATTCGAACTGTCACAAAAGTTTCTTAAAATATTTTTTATCTTTATGGGATTCATGCGATTCTCGACCTAATGAACTTTAAAAGATCACTGAGTAATTAAAAATATTAGCAAATGTTCAATTAATATATTTAGAAGCAATAAATCAACAAATAGAAATTAACAATCAGTCCAATTGCATGATTTGTACCAAATTAAGATTTACAATTACAACAAAATCAATTGAAAGAGACTGTTTTTATCTTTTAAACAAATATTATCAGAGATGTGTTAACACACAAATTATTAAATTTAAGCCTAAATCGATTCTCTTACTTAAAAAGGAAATTAAGTTGACAGATAAACGACTCTTAGGGTCGATGTCTGACCTAAAGATCAATTTATCATATGATAAGTTCTCTCACTAGGGGCTGAAGTTCTAATAAATACAGCTCACAAATTAGTCAAAATGGTCAGTCGCTTTAATAAATTTTCACGAGCTAAATACTTCACGCCGGTTTGATTTTTGAATTTAAATTAAGTGTTTTATTGAAGTATTCATTTTCAAATATAAAAAGTTCCAAATTATAAAATCATTAAAAATAAAATTCTTTAATATTATTAGTGACGCGACACCGACATACAGATTATTAAGGATTATTTTTTTTACAAGGTAAGAGAATCGATACATTTTTGTTATTTAGTTACACCATTTAATTATATTTCGCACGATAATTTTGTTTTTGTGTATTTTTTTTATTACTGTTTTTTTTATTAATAAACCCCCCGTTAAAATTATCGCTGTGTTTAATTTGGCAAACGAGTTTATTCCCTACGTCTTCAATTTACCGAGTCACGACTACCAATGAGTTTGATTATTCTCATATTAATTAAAGATAATCTGGTGGCAGCTAATTCCCAAAGTCCAACTGTGGAATACTACAATAGTACCGGCAACAGGTAATAAAAACATAACCGACAGCCCCGGTTCGTTAGACAGCAAAGGCTTCATCGCCAACAAAAACATATCCTAAAACTCTGTTTGAGCTTCCAATGCTGTTACGGCGAGCCCCGTATTTCTTGTCTGCAACGCCCTGTGTGTTCCTACATTTTAAAATAATACTTAATAATTACAAAGTTTATTTAAAATTAAAAAATTTTAATGAAAAGAAGGTCGAAATAACGAGTTCTTACTGTAAATGCGAAAATTCCAAAGAATTGCATATAACGATTTTTTAATAGAAGATAAATACAAAGTATTATATTGAAGAATAATGTATAACTTAATATGTAGTACAAGTGCACCTGGAAAAATACAAAATTGACAGTCCGTTGGCTGCGGAATTTTCTATATCAACGAATTAATACTTTCGAGACGATAAAATCATTCTACAATGTATGCTCTATTCATACCAGGTTAAATTGTAGCAAATCAGTCGGTAACATTGTCCTTATCAAACGAGAGCCGCACAAGACGTTGTTAAAAATGTCAATAAAGCGTTTCATAAATAGAATTGAACCTTGGATCTTATATTTTTCCCACAAAGATGATCTCACCCCCAACGGTGGGAAATTGCTTGCTGGAACGGAAAAACATGGTCAGTTGCTTGAGGCAAGTCAAATCGGTAACTCGTAACTAATAATTTATCTCGTACCTACGATACCAATATCTATCAATCTAATTTTTCGATTTCGGAACAAATTGATTATCGAATTATTTCTTAACGGGCCATCGAAACAAGAAATAATTATCGTGAAATTTAAATATCAGTGATCGAAAAATATAAAGCTACAACCTAATAATTATCGAACAATTTTAAAGTGTCGAAACAAATAATAAAATCGAATCATAATTCGGCGACGTAATCGAATAATTTGTGTCTAATTGTTATCCTAGTAAAACTAACTCGAATTCGACGAAAGAATTAATACAAATAAACTAAAATACCAAATCAAAGTTACCAGCAGTTTAACATTACAACGGTACGCGAAAGTGCATAAACTAAACATTATCGTTTATCTCATTGACAATTTTATCGAGTTAAAGTATTCTACAACTTAACGGACATAATTAACTAAGTATCGATATTTTCTTTAACTAAAACGAAACATTTAGTGCAAAGTATTTTCTAAAATTATATCGTTTTGTTATTAAATAATCGGTGCGAAATTCAAATCTACACCAGTTTGCGTTGGTCAAGTGACGCTGGATTAACAATTATTACCGTTAAATCCTCTCTCACGGGTCCAGGCTACCCAAACCACTCAGCATCAGCCAATCACCAATCAAAACAACTTTGGATTACATCGCAATTCATCAATCGGCACCTGGGTACTACAAAAATAAAGGTAGAATCTCCGCCCGACCACATAACTGTAACATTTCTTCATGTTTTTCTAAAAATGTATCAATCTTCCTAATTGTATTCAACTTTTACTTAAATATTAATTTATATTGAAAATATTACGTAAGCTTATGACAAAGATAATTTTTGCATCATCAAATTTTACTATTAACAATTAAATCCAATATTTTGCGTAAGCTTGCAACGATATTATTTTTATCTACTAACAATTTTAACCATTAACTATTTATCCAACATTTGTCTATATATGTGTCTTTATGTAAATTTATGTATCGATATCTGAATTATTTATTGATTAATAGATGTATTGTTGTGTCCACTACAAGCTCCCTCATAAATGTGTACGGGATACACAATCGAAATAAGAGGGAGGATATGTCTAATTTATTGATAAAATTTTGTTCAGTATGAATGTGAATTAAAAATAAAATGTTACTAGATTTAAGTTTTGTTTGTGATTATAAAATTTTTTTTTTTTTTTTTTTTTATTTGAAGTTCCTAACGTGCATCAACTGCTAGGTTATTAGCACCTATACATAATATTACATATATTTTTAATTTACAATTTTGTTAAAATTTCAATATCTTTCAAGAATTTTATTGTATTAGAGATAGTGTTTTCCTCCGGATTCAGTGCTTTACCAAGTTGTTCCAGGATTCCACTTTCTCTCCGTTGGACAATGTATTGCGGACAATCGATTAACATGTGTTGGACAGTTAAATCGACTTGGCACACTATGCACTGTGGTGGTGGCTCTCTTGCCAACTTGTGTGCGTGGGTGATAGCTGTATGTCCTAGCCTCAACCTGGTTAATGTGGTCTCCAGTGATCTATTTTGTGGCTGTAAATTCCATGGTTTTATGGTTTCTTTTGTTTTGCTTAGTTTTTGTTTTAACTCCTTCCATTCATCTTGCCATTGTTTGTATATATTATTTTTTATTATTGACAATACATCTGTGTAGATCATGCGTGTTTTTAATTTTGCATTTGGGTTGCTTACTGCCATCTTTGCTACTTTATCCACTGTTTCGTTTCCCGGTATTCCCATATGTGACGGCACCCATAAAAATACTATATCCTTCATAGTTGCTCTGATTTGATGGTATGTATCATGTATTCGTTCCGCTATTATGTTACTTGGATTAATTTTGTTGATTGCTTGTAACGCGCTGAAGGAGTCAGTAATAACTAAGAATTGCTTCTTACCTTCATTTAAGATGTATTTTAGCGCTTGGTGTATAGCGGTGATTTCTGCTGTAAATGTTGTCGTGTTGTTAGGTAAACGATATTGTCTATTTATATCTTTATGTACAAAGGCACATCCTACCAATTCATTTTGTTTAGAAGCGTCTGTATATATGCGTTCAAATTCTTTGTATTTGTCCAATATTATGTTGAATTCAGTGCGGTACATATGTTGATTTCCAGCTTGTTTTTTGTATTTTGCTAATTCCAAATTAATTGACATTCCAGTGACAGTCCATGGTTCTATCTTGGCCTTCCTGTACATAAATATCTTTGGTAGCTCATATTGAATGTTTTGGAGTATGGTTTGGAATCTTATATGAAATGGTTTGGGATAATTAGGGCAATGATTATATCTAAGGGTGTTTCTTCTGGATAGTACGTTAGTGTATGATGTGTGTGACGGATTTGTTGCGACCTTTAATGCATATTTCGCCGTTAACATATTCCTACGTATCTTCAAGGATGGCACTGCTGTTTCACATCGTAAGCTTTCTATTGGTGTTGTTCGAAATGCTCCAAGTATCATTCGCAATGATGTGTTTTGTATTGGCTCTAGTTTTTGTAACAATGATGGTTGTGCTGAGGAATAAATAACGGATCCGTAATCTAGTTTCGACCGTATCATGGTTTGATAAATTTTTAGCAGTGTGTCGCGTTTTGCTCCCCATTTGTTGTTAGATATGATTTTGAGCATGTTGAGTGGTTGGATAGTTTTTGCTTTTAAATACTTTATATGATCCTTCCATGTTAGTTTATTGTCTATTTGCATTCCAAGGTATTTTATAACTCTAGTGTAGTTGATGTTATGACCACCAATTTTGATTTTGGGTTCTTGATTATTATTTTTCCTTTGCCGTGTAAAAAGTACTGCTTTTGTTTTTTCTGGTGATATTTTGTACCCTGTTTTTATTGACCATTCTTCTAGTGAGTTGATGGTTTGTTGCAGATTTTCTTTGATGACTTGAAGGTTTTGATTTCTAGAGTATATAGTAATATCGTCGGCGAATAAAGAGATTTTTACAGGAAATTTGACATGCTCTTCTATGGTATTTATTGCAATTAAGAACAGTGTAACACTTATAGGTGAACCTTGAGGTATGCCATTTTCCATTTCTGATTTTTCTGAAAATGTGTCGTTAATTTTAACTCGGAAGGTTCTCTCTTTTAGTATATTTTGTATAAATGTTAATATGTTTCCGGTTATGTTCCAGTTCATCATTTGTCGAATAATAAGATGTCTCCATGTTTTGTCAAACGCTTTTTCCAGGTCCAAAAATATTGCTATTAAATGTTCTTTGTTTATAAAGGCTTCGTGTACCTCAGATTCAATGTTCAGAATTTGGTCTGTTGTTGAGTGTAGTGTTCTGAAACCTGATTGATTTTTAATTAGTAAGTTGTTTGTTTCAAGTTTCCATATTACGACCCGTGGGGCTTGGCCTATAAGGTAGTGAGGGGTAAGCTAAGAGGGGGAAGAAACATGACCGGACCGAGCCCACCCAAGGTCCGGGAGATAGCGACGGTGCTCTTCCCTGAGCATCCGATCTTCCGGGAGCCAAGAATGCTCCCACCCCAGCAGATTAACCTCTTTACAACCGTTGAAATCCAAGCCGCAGTTAAAAGAATGGCTTCGGACAAGGCCCCGGGTCCCGATAACATTCCTGGTCGGGTCGTGAAGATAGCTTTCGACGAGTGCGGTTTAACCTTCCTGTCCGCCTTCAACGACTGCCTCGTTAAGGGAGATTTCCCGGCGAGGTGGAAAAAGGCGAGACTGGTGTTGGCCCGCAAAGGTGTCAAACCTGTCGACGTAGCGAGCAGCTATAGACCTATATGCCTCCTCGATCACGTCGGCAAGGTTTTTGAACGAATGATCCTGGACAGGCTCATCCAGGACATAGAGAGATCGGGCGACCTCAACGAAAGGCAGTTTGGCTTCCGATGCGGCCGATCGACTGTGGATGCTCTGGAAGCAATAGTCGGAGTCGCGGGAGAAGCAGTGCAAGGTACACGGAGAACTAGATGCTTTTGCCTTGTCGTCACCCTGGACGTAAGAAACGCATTTAATTGCGCAGGGTGGAGGCACATACTGAACTCGTTGAGAGCCCGAAATATCAGTCCCGAGATCTTCAACCTGGTGGCCAGTTACCTTGAAGATAGAAGTCTTATCATCAACGGTGCCACTAGGGAAGTTACCAGCGGTGTCCCACAGGGTTCAGTACTTGGCCCAACCTTGTGGAACGTAATGTATGACGAAGTTCTCGGGCTGGAATACCCAGACGGCACTACGCTGTACGGCTTTGCCGACGACCTCACCCTCATCGTTGTAGACAGAGAGTCGTCGGCTTTGGAAGCCAAAGCAAACGCAGCGATAGCCACCATAAACACCTGGGCGGGCAGCCGCGGACTTACTTTGGTGCCGGAGAAATCCGAGGCAGTCGTAATCCGCGGCAGAAGAAAAGCCCCCACTATGAGGCTGCTTTTGGGTGGTTCCCCAATTGCAGTCAAAGACTTCGTCACCATACTGGGGGTAAAGATAGACAAGAACCTGAATTTTGCCGATCACATCCGTACGGCGTGCAACAAGGCGACGGCGATAGTTACTTCGTTCGCTAGACTAATGCCCAACATCGGTGGCCCAAAACCGACGAAGCGAAGGATGTTGGGCACCGTCGCACAGTCCGTGATGTTGTACGCCGCTCCCGTTTGGCAAGAGGCCGTCAACGTCCAGCGTAACCGTAAGAGGCTGCAAGCGGTCCAGCGCAAGATGGCACTTCGAGTAACTTGCGCTTACAGGACCGTGTCCGGCGAAGCCGTGCGAGTCTTGGCCTCCATGCCTCCCATAGAGCTTTTAGCTAGAGAGAGAGCAGACGTACGAGCGGGACCGGACCCCACCATTAAGCAGCGGACGCTCGACGATTGGCAAAGGAGCTGGTCCTCCGGCACGAATGCCGCTTGGACCAGAAAGCTCATTCCGGATCTTCGTCCTTGGGTAGCGAGAAAGCACGGAGAGGTGAACTTTCATATAACACAAGCTCTCACCGCCCACGGATGCTTCCAGGCATATCTCCACAGGTTCAGGCTGACCGAGTCACCTGCCTGTCGTTACTGCGGGGACGAAGATACGGCGGAACACACTCTTTTCGGATGCCTAAGATGGGAGAGGGAGAGAGTGATGATTTCGCTCCGGATGGGCGACACACTAAGCCCGGACAACATGATTGCTTTCATGCTGTCCGGCGAAGACGAATGGCTGGCTGTAGCGGTCTTCATCAGTCAAGTGATGAAGACCAAGGAGGGGGACGGACGAGCTGAGCAAGCCGCAGCTCGAGTCCTCGCCCTACAGTTAAGTCAATGACAGCCTTTTTAAGTTCCCTTGAGAAGTTCCCGCGAGAAGATGCGCGAGAAGTTCCCAAGAGAATTCCCGAAGAATATCGTCATTGATCGGCGGGTCGGGTCGGGTCGAGTAGTGACGGTCGTTCGACGGGGTAGGTTAGTGTCGGTACGACGATAGCACGTAGACCCTCTGTGGACACAAACTCTCGTGCTAATCCAGAGGGGGACGATCGCGAAAATAGTGCCGTCAAATATAAAGACGAGTGGACTGGCACTTTGCCAGCGACCACAAGTTTTTCAAGATGACCCGGTCGCATCGCGCTCTGTGATTTAATATGATTTGCAGGGTCGCTTGGGGGCTCGGAGTCTCCGGTATGGATGACGGTCGGCTCGGCCTTGACTTTGTCGCCGGAATTTCCGCCTATTAAGTTAATGACGAGTGGACTTTCACCTATACTGACGATTGCGGACCACTAGGTGACCCGGTGAGACGTGTTGGATCGCGGCGAGCGGTGTGTCCGGTTCAATTGGAAAAGTAGAATCAAGTGATAGTGCCTGACCTCCCGGACACAAACTTTCGTGCTAAACCGGGAGGTCATCGGGAGCCTGCATCATCGATGCAGCATGGAAGATCGCAGACGACAGCGGAAGTAATGCCGAGAAGGTAAAGCCCGCTGTCGTCGGGGAGGGGGTTTTAGTCAGTTAGAATCTGACACTACCATCCCTGATGGGGTGGTGCCTATGAAGGTTTCCCCCTTCCCTGCAGAAAAAAAAAAAAAAGTTTCCATATTAATCTTTTGTTGACTATTTTTTCCAGTAGTTTGGCAAGACATGATGATAGTGCTATGGGTCTATAGTTGAGAGGGTTTGTTGGGTCTTTGTCTGGTTTTAGTATTGGTATCACTGTTACTTCCCTCCATGTTTTTGGATAGACCTTTTCGTTCCATATAAAGTTATATATATTTAGAAGTGATTGCTTTGCTGATAGAGATAGATGTTTAATAAATGCATATGGGATGTTGTCTGGTCCTGGGCTTGTATTTTTGCTTTTTATCATATTTTCGTCCATTTCTTTTAAGGTAATAGGTTGATTTATTGGGTCTTGTATATCAGTGCAGTTGTTTGTGTGTTTATCTTCAACAATTTTTTTATATTTTAAAAATTGTTCTGCCAGTTGCCAAAAATCTTAAAGTTGCTGTTAGCCTTTCATGTGGTGATATTGCTGTTCTCATACAAGTATTTTCTTTTATGATATGCGGTGTCACTAATTCCAATAAATAAGTATATACGTGTCTATGTCCATTCTCAAGTAGTTCCGCCAATCATTAGGTTCATCACGTAATTCACGCAGTAATCTAATATGGGAAAATTGCTGCCTTTTTAGAAGCCACTTCCGCGACCACTTTGAACGCCGGGTAAATCTTTTATTTTTCTTAATAAGACAACATGCCAAAATTTACCAGAGTAGTACCTCCTCCATGACGATGCCACTAAAACTGTGCGAAATATACAGATATCTCTGCACCATGTAGACACTCTAAAAATTGCAACGTTTTCATTCCGTCTTAAGACTGCGCAAACAAAAGGTTGTGCAAAACGTAGCGTCTGGACCGGCCTTAAAGTTGGAATCAAATAAATTGCCCTGCCACACGAATTTCTGATTAAGAAAAGACATCTTGCATATATTTTAGGACGTCGTTTGGCTTTATTTAATTTTTTTGTTAACAGTTCTACATTCGATTTATTGGCAAAACAAAAAATTAATCAGATCATATTCTAGTGGATTATCTATAGTGGAAGAAAATTGGACACATTTTGATAAAAAAAATCCAAAATCGGTTTTCTGCGATTTTTCGACGGATTTCGTTAGGTAATTGTTGGTACTAACATACTAAAAAACGTCCTCTCGGAGCTTCTTACCAAATTCTTCGTCTGAAGTTGAAATTTTTACTTTCCCCATACGATACGTATTAATGTATGTATAGGGAAAGTATTGTCATCGGGTCAAAAATCGAAAATTGAAATTTTGGTATTAAATGATTCGTTATGATGCCCTGATAACATTTTCATCAATTTTTTATTGATGTCCGTCTGTATGAGAGGGTGTATGTGTGTGTGTGTAACTCTGTGCGAAAAAATTAGTATCAATCGCACAGCTTAAGAGCGCGCTGCGGAAAGAGAGAGAGGGAATGATGTTGAAAGAAGCCTCTAATCTTTTGTACAAATTTAAAAAACTAAACGTCGTATCAATGTAATTCTTTTTTTATATTAATAAGAAGAGACTATTGAAGGCAATAACCAATTTTGAGCGCTTTAAATTAAAAGTAAATAGGTTAATTTAATTTATGAAAAAGGACAATTTTGAATTTTTATGACAACCGATCTTAATGAAACTTCGTTATTGCCTTCTGCAGATCATTATAAGGACAAAACCTGATTTTGAAGCGATTTCATCATCAATTATAGAAAACTTGTACAAAACATGTAAATCAAAAAGTGCCCTTAGTGGAGTTTTAAACTATATAAAATCAACTTAATGCACAAAGGGTTCAAGGGTTTCCTTAGATATGGCGCAAATAATTTTTTTAAATTTTTTAAATCTCTACAGAAGATTAGAGGCTTCTTTCAACATCATATCTACTGCTTCCCTCTCTCTCTCTTTCTGCAGCGCGCTCTTAAACCTAAACACAATGTCATGAAATTTGGTATGCACGTATATCACGGCTAAACTTAGAGGCCAGCTAAAAATGGTAAAAATCCGTTCAAAATTAGGGAAATGGTGAACGAAATGAAAAAAGTACGGTGTTTATTACTTTTGGACCACCATTTACCATACTAAACCAGATGCTTTTTTTAATCGTACCCTCTCCCTTTGCACTCGCACACACATTAAACGACAGAGAGAGAAAAGAAAGCACGTCAAAGTTAATATCGGATAATTTTAAAAATTAATAAATTTTGACAGGTCGTTTGATGGATTTTGACCCATGTAGCACACAATGTTGGCGCAATATTGGTACAATATTGAATATCAATATTGGGTCAATATAGAGATGTGAACATTTTACTATATTGGTCCGATATTTATTTACAATATTGGTCCAATATAGATTTTCAATATTGGCCCAATATTGATTTTCAATATTGTAAATATATTGTCATGTTCCATTGATAAGAGATAGGGGGTATGACGTAATTGGGTCATTTAGTCAAAACACTTATAATTTAACTAATTCAATAAGACCATAACAGGCAATTACTGGGTTGTGTCTGGATTTTCTTTAATTGATAAGTGAGGCTTCTGCCTCACTTATCTATGAAGATGGAAACGTTGTTAGATCTGAAAGATATGAAATTTGTAAAGCATAAAATATTGGCGGTTGTTTAATTAAATTTAAGTATGAGAAACAAATTAAATTCAATTGATTTATTTGTTAAATTAGGTTTTTCGTTTAATTAAATGAGTGATAATTTGTAAAGTTCGTGAATGCGCGAGTGGATAATTGGTGGGGTGCGAAAATGATAGGAGAGCGGAGAGAACTCTCAAGTCAGCCGTCGTATAGTGCAGACGCGCTGCTTAATTTGGAAATATTTTTGGTATTGGGATTCCGAATCCAGCGGTCGAATAGTGAAGACGCGCTGATCGTTAGTAATTTGGAATTTAGTTTTGGTATTGAAATTTCTAAGCCGACCATCCAAGTGTGAAGACGGGTCATTGTGCGACATCTGTTTGAAATTAATATCACAAATGGATTTTTAAAATTATTCCAAAAGGTATGAAGCTGAAATAAATTTAATAATAATTGCGACAGTAGCGACGTTGGCGGCCATTTTACCAGGTGTTTGTCAATTCCCCACCTTAATTTCAAAAATTCTATCCAAATACACGAGAACCAATTCCAAATATCTTTCTGCCATTAATAAAATTATGAGATTATTTTTATGAGTCAATCGTCGTCAAGTGAAGACATAATTTTATTAATGGCAGAAAGAGATTTGGAATTGGTTCTCGTGTATTTGGATAGAATTTTTGAAATTAAGGTGGGGAATTGACAAACACCTGGTAAAATGGCCGCCAACGTCGCTACTGTCGCAATTATTATTAAATTTATTTCAGCTTCATACCTTTTGGAATAATTTTAAAAATCCATTTGTGATATTCATTTCAAATAGATGTCGCACCAAAATGTACACTACTGTGCAAAAGTCTGCGGCCACTTAATTAATTTGAATAAATTTATTATAGAACATTTAATAAATTAAATCGAAAGTCAAATACGAATTAATTTTATTATTTCAGTATTTAAGTATTTCAGTAATAGATGTATAGTTAAAATATGTATGTAAATTCCGATCCGACCAGTTCGACTGAGGACTGAGTACAACGCCATCACTATAACACACCGTGAATTATTTTTCGCAAAAACTGCCTAAAATGGTAATAATGATAAACGAAACTGTAGATTGATTATAACTGATATAAATAAACTTTTATCAATTTAATTTGATAATCTGTAAACTTCACGAGTATATTCGTGTTTCTAGAGAAAGACATTTTGGTTTGGAATTTTTTTTTTTTAGGTTACAGTTTTTATTTTTATGGCTAAATTTTAGGCACAATTTTAATAATTCATCTCTAGAAACACAGATCATAGTTTTTTCTACAGGAACCTGATTTGCTAAATGTCATATATGATATAGTTTTTCTTAGAATAGCGAAATTCGAAGGGTCTGTATAGCGTATATTTTTGGTGGTTATGTTTATGGTTTGGATGAATATTGAAATATTGGAAGAGATTGGTTCAAATTACTTACCTCTGTATTCGATTATCTAATTCGGAAGAAGAGATTGTCCACTGGTCATTCCTACCTGTCTCTTGGTTCAAGATTCGAAGCTGACTTTGATGGTAATCTGCACGTTTTGGAGAGTATCACATCATATCGGCCGATCGGTAAACTCCGGAAGACATTTTTACTTCGGTAAGAATTTATGTGTTGCATAAATTATTTGAACAATAAACAAACCGTTTAAATTCGGGCGCACGTAATATTTTGGGAGAATATTGCAATTGCTTGATTTTTGTAAATTTAATTTGTTTAGGTTAAGAAAACTAATATTTTGTCCTTAATTTTTATTGTGTAAAATAAATTGCATCCGTTTTTGGTTCTGATAACGTTTGCGTTTGATTTAATTTATTAACAGCCGTCGTAGATTGAAGAATAAACAGACACAAGTTACGATTCGTTTGTGCTATCTTTATAAGAAAGATCACTGGTTAAGGTGGCGTATTTTAAGTGTTTTGACTAATCTGGATGAACCCAATTTTCGACCCAAAAATTATCGAGTCTCATGCATAGCTGGTCGGAGCATTTTTTTTATTAAGTGCCAGTTCATTCTCCCGCTATATAAATCAAAATTTGAATATTTACAGTAGCAATACATGGCAATATATTGGACCAATATGCCAAAATGTTCACATCTCTATATTGGCGCAATATTGATTTTCAATATTGCGTGGGGACGCACTATGGGAACTTTTGACGAATACCCGGTCAAAACCTATAAAAGATTTTTGCGTTAAACTACAATTTCTATATAGGGATTTGTAGAGAGATTAGGGGTCCATTTAATGGTGAAAACTGCAAGTTTTAAATTTAAACACGAGCGGGTGTACAGCAGTTCAAAGTTGGTCTTAGTTTCAAACGTCCTTGTGCAGCATTGTAAGTGAGAAAATTCGTCTGTGTTGTGAAGTGAATAACTTTTTAAATAAGTGTTGCATTTTAATTCTGAAGGTTGGAAAATAATCCTGGATACTTATATGTAGAATATTTTACTATTTTTTAAAAGTCAAATTTTAATGTCCAACTTGTTGAAAAACTGTGTTATTCGGACCTCCGCCGGTAACGATAGATTTTAAGGGACGGTTATTTTCAACTAACTAAAAAGTTAGTTTCCGTTCAATACCCAAGCGATTTCTTTTTATGATGTTTTAGCTTGTACTTTTTTCTAATGAAATTTAAAAAAAAAATTGCGCATATTTGCGTATGCAATTGTAGCATTTTTTTAATTAAGACGCGGCAGTGCTCGTGGAACGTAATATGTACTATATGTACTACATTATAAAGACTGGAACAGAAAACATGTGTCACTTTATATCTTATAATAAACGAAAACGAATTTATTTTTTCATGAAGTAATATTTTTATTGACAATATATTGTCATGTTCCGCTTATAAGAGATAGGGGGTATGAAGTAATTGGGTAGATTTATTGAAACACTCATAATTTTATTAAGTCAATAAGACCATAATAGGTAATTAATTGATTGTATCTGAATTTTCTTTGATTGAAAGATTGTTTGACTGCTCTGCCTCACACATCCGGAAGATGCAAACGCTGTTGAAATCTGAAAAATATGAGAAATTGTAAAGGACAAGGTATTGGTGGTTATTTGATTCAATGGAAATAAGAGGAAACAAATTAAATTAATTTGCTTTATTTGTTAAAGTGGGATTTTTGTAAATGAAATAAAGTGACAATTTTTGAGATTTGCGAATGCGCGAGTGAAGAATTTAGTGGGGTTTGTAAATGATAACGGAGCGAAGAGGATTCTGAAGTCAGCCGTCGGAGTATTAAGACGTGCTGTTGGTCGTTAGTATTTGGAAATAAGTTTTGGATTTGGATTCGGATGCCAGCCGTCGAAGAGTGAAGACGTGCTGTTTGTATTATAATTTTGAATTAGTTTTTGGATTGAGATTCCCAAGCCAGCGGTCGAAGAGCTAAGACGCGCTGATCGTATTAATTTTTGGAAACAAGTTTTTGGATATTGATTTTTGGAAATAAATTTTGGATATTAATTTTTGGAAATAAGTTTTGGATATAAATTTTTGGAAATAAGTTTTTGAAAATAAATTTTTGGAAATAATTTTGATGGTTGTATTTTATGGTTATGTGAATGGAATTTATTGGAGGAAATCATTCGAATTACTTACCTGTCATTGATTGTACGATTCGGAAGAGGATAATTATTCACTGGTCGTTCCTACCTGCTTTTGTTTGGTCCAAGATCAGAAGCTGTTTGTCAACTATAATATTCACGATTCGACGCTCCACATCATAACGGCCGCATCGGAAAACTCCGGAAGAACGGTACACTTCGGTAAGAATTTTTAGTGACGCACTTAATATTTGATAAATAGACAAATCGTTTTTAAAATTCGGGCGCGCATAAACTTTGGGGGATTTTGTTACGAATATTTCACTTTGTAAAATTTAATTTGTTTAACTTTAAGAAAACTAATATTTTATCTTGAATTTTTATTGTGTTAAATAAATTCCATTATTTTTCGTTTTAATAGCGTTTGCGTTTAATTTCATTTAATAGCAGTAGTAGATCGAAGAGGAAACAGATACAATTTTCCATTTATTTGAGTCGTCTTTATAAGAAAGATCACTGATTAAGGTGACGTATATGAGTGTTTCGATTGATCTAGATGAACCCAAGTTTCGACCCAAATTATCGAGTCTGTCATGCATAGCTGGTCGGAGCATTATTGAATTAAGTGCCATTACATTCCCCGCTATATACCTAAGTAAAAATGTTAATCTGAACAGTAGCGAAACATGGCAATATATAATACTATTTTACAGGTAATTTTCTTAAACTTAAAATTTCGAACCTTTCTTTTTATACCTAACCGCTTTTCAATGAAACGTATACTATAAAGCAGATTTTCAACAGCTTCCACTCGGATGATGATATGGAGTTGTAATTACGTTTTTATATACCTACTTAATTTTAACCTTTTTTTATATAAAATTAAGGAATTTTTATAATTAATGCGTTATAATTAACCCTCTAGAAACCTCCGGGGTGCCGATTTTGGTTCAAATCACACAACTTTTTGGCATTAATTCCGCTAAATTGGGTAAGCCATTTTGGTTATAGTATTTTTGATTCATGATTAGCGACTCGAAAAAATCCTGGCTACCACTAATTTATTGTAGTTTAAATCGTTAAAATAATTTTTTTTTAAATATAAATCCGCCATATTGGATCCGCCATTTTGTTTATGGAATTCATAACTTGGAATTCATTGGCGATTTACATTACCGTTGGTGGCGCCACCAGCAACAAAAACATGGCTGTGTTTAGACGTATATTTCGAAATTCAAAGTCATAGTCTGGTGAAAATTTTCAAACATTTCAGTACGGGGTAGGTCTAGCATATAATTGGGTTATTTCTGATAAAATGCTCATGTCGAAATATTCATTTTTGAGACCATAATGATAATAAGAGACTTACACCTGCATCTTCTTATTACTTCGAAATAGACTGCTTGCGTCATTTTATCTGAAAAATATCAAACGTGATTATCTTGTAGACATAAGTATCTCAATAGAGTGTGAAAGGCAAAAGAGGTTTAGTTGTTTTGTTCATGAAAATTTTGGGAGTAAATTAAAATAAAATTTTATTTGTAAAAGTATCGGATTTAAAATAGAATAAAATAAGTGCATTGAAAATAGGTGCGCGGTCTGATAAACAATTTTGGTGGAGTGAGCAAGGAGTCCGGTTCCGTCCATGAAAGTGGAAGGACGTATTTTAAAAAAAGTCTCGTATCGTCAGTGAAGGCGTCAAATCGGAATTTTGGTTGAATTTTGAAAAGTATAAATTTTGGGACGTCCGTGTAAAGAAGAGACGATAAGTACGAAATCAAGTAAAAATTGTCATAAGTTATTTGATATTAAGTTGAAATTAATTAATTATTATTGGATGTGTTGAGAATTGTTAATGGATAGAAGATTAAAACATAGTTTCGAATATTTGGAAAGTTTTGGTGACCACTGTAAAATTTGCATAGTTAATAGTTTTATGGTTATGTCATGGGTGGTTGGAAATTATAGAAGATTTTTAAGAATTGGACTTACCTGTACGTGTATCCTGATTAAAGAAAATTCGATTGACCATTAATTCACCCTGGAAATTCCGTGGTATGGGAATTGGACCAAAACTACAAGGCATCTCCACGTCGTTCCTTCCTGCGTGTTCTTCACATCGATCGTGCAGGGTACTTCGGTAAGCATTGTGTCGACACATTACGTAACATTATTAAATTAATCAGTTCGCGCGTGATATAAAATTGGGGGATTTATAAAATTTTTATTATTACTTTTTTTTGTAATATTTGATTTACTTCTACTTATTAAGAAATCCATCTTTTGTCTTATTAAATAATTTTATTTGTCAATAAATTACAATACTTAATTTACAAATAACTACGTTTGATTTACTCATATTTACAGCAGTGAGGAAAGGAATAAACAGGTATAAGGTACAATAAGTTTGTTGTCCGGTGCAATCCTTCGAAGTTGTTAAGTAAGATAATTTACGTGAGCATTTTACGGATGAAGAACCCACCTTTGACCCTGAAAGAGTTCTCATTTGCTAGTCGGTGCATTATAGTTAAGTGTCATAAACAGTAGCAACACATGGCAATATATTGTAATATGTTTTGTTAATTAGTTGATTTTGTTATGTTTTGAGCCTGAAAAACGAATTTTTATTTTCATTTAATACGTCACTTACTAATTTCAAATCCTCCCGCATGGTGGCGTTTACTTAATGTAAATTGCGAATAATCAGCGACCTCAAACCTCATTGAATACCAATTTTAGATAAAATCCGACATCTTTTTGACATATTGGTCGGCCATATTAGGTCCTCCATTTTGTTATTAGAATTTTTAACTCATAATCAGCGACCTCGAAACCCTTTGAATACCAATTTTAGATATAATCGGACATCTTTTTGGCATATTGGTTGACCATATTGGATCCGCCATTTCGCTTTTTGGAATTTATAATTTGGAATTCATAATCAGCGACCTCAAAACCCATTGAATACCAATTTTAGATAAAATCCGACATCTTTTTGACATATTGGTCGGCCATATTGGCAGGGGCGTGCGCAGGGTCTTGGAATTGGGGGTGCCAAACCTTCCGGGGGAAAATTTTTGAAATTTTGGAGCCAAAATGACGAGTTTTAACGTTTTCAAGATATATTAAAAAAATATCAGAAAACCCTAAAATCACCCGATGATTAGCTAAAATCACCCGAAGATAGTTTCAGCCACATATTGTTACTTATTATGTATATTTTAATGTGAAACTGTTTCCAATAAATTAAACTAATTCTTTGTAGACTAGGTATTCAAGGGTCAATCATCAAACATTATTTAACCAACATAACATACTGCAATGTTGGGGAACCACGTCAATAGAAATACGTTTATTTAAGATGCAGAGAATTTGTTAATAACAAAAAGCATGGACTTGTCTGAACAAACAGATAAACTTTCGTCCGACACCAAGAATTTGAGTTCAGTATCATTTAATTTGAAAAGCGAGGTTTGAAACAGGTTAATAAAAATGATTTATAATGTAACGCTTAATTAATTCCGTTGATATAAAATGTTTATTAATAATACAAAATCAAAATTGTTTAGTCATAAGAAAGGTAATTCAAAAGTCAAAATATTGTTAATTGATTAATTAATATAAAATTTGTGTTAGCATTAAAATTTAAATAAGTGATATAAAAATATTACGCAAAGTTCGGAGTGTTTCGATTTAGTGCACCAAAAAAACGGATAATGCATGTCCATAAATTTCATGAAACCAATCACGAGGCAGCGAGGAAGATTTATCCAATCTAAAAATAAAAAATTATTTTATTAAAATTGTAACAAGTCACGATGAGCTGAATACAGACCTGTAATCTTAGAAGGTCAAAATGGTATTGATTTTTGCATCGACCAATAATAAATAATGACGAAAAATCAAGAGGCTATGATTTTGGAGGCGATGAAAAAAGAAACAATTGGGATCGCTCTACGTTTGATTAACGTAAAATGGCGTTGTGTTTTATCACTGCGAGTAAAAATAATTAAAAATACAGAAAATTTAAGTAAAGTCGACGAAAAGTAGTGAATATTAATATAAAAAGTGTACTTACGTTGTAATAAATTGTTTTCCAATCGAAATAATAAAGGATTCAGAATATTTTTACAAAAAACGAATTTCAACTACACGTGGTTTTATACGACGCACCAGGAAAGTAATCCGTGCATATAAAGATAAGAAAGAACCATCGGAGTGTCGAAGTTTAACAATCTCATGGTCAAACATCTTATGCATAAGAAAAACCCTAGAGCTTAAAGGTAAATTCCCATTAAACTTTATTTTCGTAATAAAACTCAGTGAAAATTTCGGACAACATAAACGCGTGCTTTTCTTCGTTAATGTTAAGAATTTTTATTAATAGGATTAATATTAAGAACTTTTTACTTGATAACCATTTATTTACTTTATTTTGTGTAATAAAAATATAATTGTCTTTGCAAAGGAAGATTTTTTTTTTTTTGATCTGTTCCGAGTCCAAAAATTTGATTTAGCATTACAGTTATTGGTCCCGGAACGAACCCAGACTGACAGAGGTAAGTCCATGCACACCGAGACAGTTAAAGCCGAGGTATTATTATCACATTATTTGTAAATTGTGTAAAAGTTAAATATTTCTATCGTCGGGGTACATTTATGTTAACCAGCAACAAAGCATTTACAATTAAAACGTGTGGTCCTATTAGCAAGGGACATATCAGAGCAATACATTTTGTTGGTGTACTTTATATTCTAAAACAACATAATTAAAAGCAGATGGAAGATACAAGCATGGATCAATTGTTAGAAAAGCTAAGTTATTCAAGAGCTACAAAATAATACACAGTTGAAAAAAATATACAAGAGCTACATATACGAGGGTGGTCTGAAAAGTTTCCGACCTCAACGTGAAGATGACAACACTCGTAAATAAAAGCTACTGAATTTCGTTGTTCATCTGTTGACAGTTACTCATCTAAAGTTTCAGCCATTTTGGACGCGCAGTTTTTATGTAACAGTCGTTTGAGTGAGTTGGTGTGAGTTTTTTTGTGAAAATGGACAAAATCGAGTATCGAGCTGTCATTAAATATTTGTTTTTGAAAGGCAATACGCCTACGCAAATCAAAGATGAGTTGGATTCTGTGTATGGGGACTCTGCACCATCATTTACCACAGTGAAATTTTGGGCAGCTGAATTTAAACGTGGCCGTAAGAGCTTGGGAGACAATGAACGTTCGGGACGTCCAAAAACTGCAACTACCGACGAAAACATCGCCAAAGTTCACCAAATGGTGCTAGACGACCGTCGAATTAAAGTGAGAGAGATAGCAGAGGTTATGAACATGTCAAAAGAACGTGTTTGTCACATATTAGATCAACATTTAGGCATGAGAAAGCTGTCCGCGCGTTGGGTGCCGCGTTTGCTCACGTTAGACCATAAACGTGTTCGAATGAACATTTCCAACGCTCTTTTGACGCAGTTTAGGCGCAATAAATCCGAGTTTTGGCGCCTTTTTTTTTGTTTTTTTTTGTTTTACAAAAAAAAAAGTTTTGGGTTACAGAGATGGGAGCATCGCTGGCAGAAGTGTGTAGAGTTACAACGAGACTATGTTGAAAAATAAAAAAAAAATTTCAGAAAAAATGTGTTGTATCTTTGTTAGGTCGGAAACTTTTCAGACCACCCTCGTATATACACGTCTTACAATCTCATCCGCCTATTGAAAGGCACCATTGACTTGAACTCATTAATGATTAATCATTTTTTTTCAGATTCAGTACTGACTCTATCTGCCAGTTCTTGTTCTAAGAACGGGATCATTAAGTGTTCCAGGCGATCCTGCAACATTGTGGTTCTAAGCTTGCTTTTCAAAACTGTTAGTTTTGAAAAGCTCCTTTCACTTGTACAACTAGTGACTGGCATTGTGGCAAACTTAGCCGTTATAGTCATAAAGCTATCGTAGGTAGCACCTCTTTGAAACTGTCCCAACCAGTCAAGCCACCCAGGCACAGTTTTGGGGGGAAAGCTAGAGTCTGTATCACCACCTTTTCTACTCTTCAACAGTTTGAACTCCGCTTCCAGCTCAGACACATCCACTCCGAATTGATCTGCTAAAATTCGAAAATCACTGGTTTCACACTTGTTACTCTTGTTAGAGCCCAAATTCAGTCACATCAGTTTCCCTACGGCAGATATCACACTTTGTGTTTCTTGACTGAATCTGGAATTAAGTCCTTGAACTAAACTGTCCAAAACAGGATAAAACGTGAAGATCCTCAACTCCTCTTCTTTGCTCTCTACATAAAAAGCTGAATCAGCTCGTGAGCCAGGCGTGTCTTCTAAAATAACTGACACTTTCCTCTTCTTGGGTGCAGGAATTTCAATTTCAACTTTATCACACATTTCCTTTGTTTTTGTGAATATCTCTTCAAACACTTCATCGTCGTTCCTCATTTCAATCAAAGCAATGGCTAAACCCTCAATATCATGCATTGCTTGACAAAGGTCCAAGTTAGGGTTTTGTAAAGCTTTACTAACTTTAACCACAAGTTGAAGGATTGGGTGCATAATCTGCAAACAAGCTATAAAGTTTTAGGATTTTACTTGGACTAACAGACCTTTTCCTTTAGCTCGGGCTTTTGCGTCGGTTCCAGCTTCTGTGCACTCTTTAATAGCTTTGACTACAGCTTCGAATTGAGCATGAATCACTGAAACAGCTTCCGAACGACAGGCCCAACGAGTATCGGATAGTGATTTTAGTGTCTTCAGTTTTGCATCGGTTTGTTTTATAATTTCCTCAAAAACTGCGTGTCTCTTGGGACTACCTTCTATAAAGTTAAAAATGACTTGTACTATTCCAAAGAAATCAAACACGATTGGATTTTCCTTGTGGCTTGTGCAGGCACTAACTAAGGCAAGGTTATTAAGGCAGTGGGCATAGCAGTGCACATACATTATAGAAGGATTCACCTCTTTGCATCTAGCCTGTACGCCTGTAAACTCGCCTGCCATTGCAGATGCTCCGTCGAAGCAGACACTCCCTACATCTCTCCAGAGGACTCCAACCTGATTCAAAACCATGTCTAATGCATTAAAAATGGTTTCTGCATCAGTTTTCTTAAGACGCTTCAAGGCTACTAACCTCTCAACAGGCTGTTTGTGTTTCTCTCCATTAGGAATATAGCGAAAGACAACGCTAAGCTACTCGTGATGGCTAACATCAGACGTTTCATCACCGATAACAGCCAGAGGCTGTCCTCGAACTTCATCACTTATTGTCCTTAGTATAACATTACTAAGAGATGCCAAGATATCATTCTGAATATGGTTACTCAGGTAGGTCCAATGCTTAGGAGCATTGTCAGAATAGGTCTTGAAAAAAGGGTCGTATTTCTTTAAAAGACTAACAATTTCAAGGAAAAGGCCTTTCTTGTGACTTCCTTCACCTTCATTGTGGCCTCTTAGAGGTCTTCCACCTTTTGCCAGTAAACGGATAGTATCAACAAGTCTTGACATATACTCGTAGTTTTTCAGGCGTTGTTTTTCTTTTTCCTTTAGTTCAGTGTCTGCGCCAGTTCTTTGCCTGCTTATAACTGGAATAAACAAAAAAAGTCTCGACCTAATGGGGGTGCCGTGGCACCCCTGGCACCCCCCGTGCGCACGCCTATGCATATTGGGTCCGCCATTCTGTTTATAACATTTTTAGATTCGTAATCAGCGACCTCAAAAACCCTAGCATACCAATTCTTGAGATTTTGGCCAGCTTTTCGTCAAAAGTTCCCACAGTGCGACGTGGGAGCTTCATTGTTAAATGAACAAAATATTTGTTATTAGTGGTTTCGAATTTTGAAAAAGTTTTAATTTCCCGCTAGGTTTTTTTTTATCGATCGTAGATTTTCCAGTAGATGGCGTTTACTGTTGTGTTGGTTGGTATTATCGTATTATCTAATATGAGGTTACAGGTTATTAATGCTTATTGTCAATAGTATCCTGTGTGTTCGTACTTTAACGTCAATAATAAATTATTATTTATTTTGTCGGAAGAATGGCAAGTACTAAAATAACGACAGGTCTTGCTGGGTTAACGGTGAACCCAGCTGCCCACCGTAGTTTGGGCATTTTGTATGGTAAAATTTTAAGAACTTTACAAAAGATGCCAACCGCTGCCGTATATAGAAGAAACACGGAACTGATTATTAACGAACGAGCTAAAGTTTTAGGTAAAACTACGGAAATTGCAAAAATAGAAAAACAAATTGGTTGCGGACAAGTAGAAGAATTAATAGTACAAGCGGAAAACGAGTTGCTGTTGGCCCGTAAAATGTTAACCTGGAAACCATGGGAACCTTTAATGAAAGAGGCTCCAGAAAATCAGTGGACCTGGCCACCAGCTAAGCCGGCATGTTAATAAAAGATAATATAATAAATTGTTATAATAGTTTTCTCGATGTAAATAAATTTAAGTTAATAAAGCGCATAATTTAACTTGAGTGGGTATTTCATCGGAGCGCTTATTATGTCTGCGTAAATTCGTTACGTAAATTTTGACGATCAAAGAATTGTTTCCAACGGATACTGCGGCTTTATTAAATTTACCAAGGATAATAATTTGCGTACACACTGCCGTTTTTGATGTTGTTTAAAAGCAAATTAATCGATTTTATTTTATACGAAAAAAAGGCGTGTACATTAATTTAACCTAGCGAATGCTACAAATGCGCACCCTCGCGGAATGTTGTGAATGTCTGTACCGGAAACCGGATAGGGGTTCGAGGCTATCGAACAGGTTCCTTAGCTACGCATCCTTTGTTTTCACAGAATATGGCTGCCATATTTAGTTTTGATGTATGTTTTGAAACGTATTACGGTTTGGCTAAATTTATAATTAAATATTTAGCCTCGGGTATTTGAATAATTTAGTGTCAAGTGCAAAATACGTGTATTATATTATGAACTTGTCAAATTTTGTTGCTGTTGTACTTTTTGACAAGAAATGCTTGTGTTTACATCGAAGACTTGAATGTTGGATTCTATTTTTGCCAGTTTAAGGTAAAACTTTTGAACATTAGTATTAGCTTGGCGACTTTATAAATATCAAATCATTTCGGAAAACATTGAAAAAGTCAAGTCGAAAATTCGGCGGTCTTTTTTTTAATTCGATTGCGGTGGTAGATGTACAATTGAACTAGAAAAATGGGCAGCTTATCCGTCAGATATTATATCCCCGCAAGTCGAATTCTAATTTTCATTTCGCGATATGTTTTTGAATAAATTCAATGTTATTACTGCGTCCAGCTTTTCAAAAATGTCTGCCGTTTTAAAATTCAAAGTTCTTATACTTTTAGGTGTTCTTAATTTTTTTTAACAAAAGTCTTGTTTTTAATAGCAATTCTTTCTCTACATAACCTTTTTATGCAATCAAAATTTGGAAGTTTCAGATAATCACTTGTCAGAAACTTTTTGATCGTTCAAGACTATTTGGAGACGCACAATTCGTACGAAATTTACTTCAAAATTAGAAATGTCCCGCTTTTCATGAAGAGGTAGCTCGAGTTTTTAATTGTTTCATATTCAAAATATGACTGGCCTGCGATTTCGCTTTTAAAAATATTGAAATCTTCGAAAACGTCGCTCGCCGTAAAGCAAAGTAATTTTGACATTAGCGAAGCGATCGATAATGTAAATATTTTGACGTTTTGCTTTTCCAAGTGTGCATATTTTTTTTTTATTTGACAAAATTGTTTGTCTTTGAAATCGCCCATGGAATATAACCAATGTTATTTTGTGATTTTATTTGCGATATTGCTCCTTAAATGGGCCCCCGGTGGTTCGCGATCGTTTTTCGTTAATGCGCATGAATGACCTCGTCGGGAGTTGTTAGCATTCTCCTCTCGACTAAACGAACCTGCGAAAATTGTTACCAATAGGATTTGGAAAATTTGAGAATTTGATTGCACAGTATAAGAGGTTATGTTTGCTTGTCACATTTATGAATTTTATTTGAATTTAGATTAACCATTTTGATCTGGAAAACTTGGGCAGAATTGAGGGGGAAATCAACGTAATCGCAAGCCCTCAAAACTCGGTTGGGCATGCAGAAATTTCGAATCGAGATATGAGTGTGTGTTTGGGTAAGTTTTATTTTATACATTGCCTTTTTAACCTCATATTTGACGATCGTTTTTGAATGTCTAGAATTAAGTTCTGCGCTGTCGAATTCGGCGAATTCTTCTACGGAATCGATAGAATCTACAGAATTAACGACAAAAGAGGAAGAGCGCGATGTTTCGCCAACTGTGCCGTCGCAAAATGTTGCCAAGTTGGTTCTTACAAATTCGATTAATGCGAGCAGTGCTAATACGGTGTTACAAAAGGTTTCCACCAGTTCTGTTATAACTTTGGTCAACGCACCAGGACCGTTGACGATTATAAAATCGTGTGGCACTTCACCGTCTCAGTTTAGTTTAGTTAATTCGGCACCGTTAAGCGTTTGCAATGCTATTTGTAAACCAATTACCGTGGTGGGTGCTCCTCCTATAACTGTGGTTCGAGCCGTTTCTAACTTAAATCAAATTTCTAAAGAGAATGGAAATAATCCTGCGGATCTTGTAATGAGCAATTCGCAATCTTTAAATGGAATATCATCAGATAGACTTCCAATTCACAATGTTTTTGTAAAAAATACAGCACTTTCGTCGGAATTAATTACAGGATTGAGTGAAGTTCAAAAATTGGTACCCGGTGGTGGTGGTGGTGCATCTTTTGTACAAAGTAATGTAAGCATTAAAACAAAGTTTGCCACAATTGCGTATGATTGATGTGTAATTTTTAATTTATAGATTATTCAAAATGTCACGAGCGGTGGAACTAAAATAGCCAACGGGCAAAAGTCAACCTGTGCCGCCGGCGTTGTCTCCAATAATAAGCTTAAAATATTAAACAATATCGTAGTCACTTCGGCAAGTTCGATGTCTTCGACTAATACCGTCACTAATAATTCCAACATTGCGGTTAATAAATCGGTAGCTCCAAAACAATATGTACAGCAAAAATCTCTCAACAATTCCCTAAATGGAACTTCAAAATTTAACAAGAATTGTTCCACAATAAATAACAATTTCTCGCGAGGAGGCGGTACCAGAACCGTATGTGGCATGCCAAATCAAATACAGAGGTTGTATCCTACGCACAAGAGTCAAATACGAACGCTCCCTCCTGTTTCTGGCAATTCCGGTGCGAAAACTGGAATTAAAACATTGTCTCCCCAATTTAGAGGTGCGCCGGCGACCAATCAGCAAGTTTCCAAAAATGCATCTAAATTGCGTTCGGTTCATTCGCAGCAGCGTATTTCTAAAATGTCAAACAAACCTAACTACATCGGCAAACATGCGATTCAAGCACAAAAATTCAAAGGTTCACATTTGCCAGGCGGTCGATTGAAAAATAACGGAAAACCATCCGTTATAACCTCCGGTGGTGGCTCTCAACGCACACCACCTAACGCCGGTTCGGTTTATCACCAAGTATTGACTGCCAACATAATTCAAACGTTGGGCGAAAATGGCGGAAATTCTAATCAGGAATTTGACGAAATGTCAAATTATAGCCAAGCGGGATACAACGAATCTGCTAGATCTCTTAGGTAAGTAAATGCATTTTTTTTAATTAATTATAATTTTTGTGAACGTAATTTTAGTTATTCGGATTTAACTGGGCCGTTGTCGATGTCCAACAAACCAAATTATGCTTTGGATGCACTCTCGGAGGTGTGTAAGGCAATTTTATTGGACCACAATTATAATGCAGCGCCGCCTTCCGAATCTCCTGTGCGAAATACATTGCTAACAACAATACAAACGCAATTAAATGGAACAACTCCGGCATCTTATTATTCTCCTACGAACAGTAACAGTACGTTGTTGTTTTCGAGTTTTTGTCAACACTTATTTTTAAATATTTTGTAGGAAGTCGAGTGACTTTAGGCACATTGATAAACACTCCATCCACTTTGTCCAGCATTTCCAATAGTTCAATATTACAAAGTAATACCGGTTCTTCTTTTCTACAAGATGACGATGCTGCCTCGGATATTAGTTGCGGATCGGAACGTAAAATGGAAACTGAAGGAGAAGAAACGGACACGGCTCCCGAAGCAGAAGCGGTCACACAGGAAGGATACAATTATAACGATCATTATGGCGATTATGTGACTCGATGCATATGGTAAGACGACACAATTTACTGTTTGTGGCAGTATTTTTTAGTAACATTTGCTTGCAGCGGATTCTTACACGACGATGGTTATATGATTGAATGTGATAAATGCAAAGTTTGGCAGCACGTAAGATGCGTCATAAAACTAAATAAGAAGGTTCCGCAGGATTACTTGTGCGATGAATGTGACTCCTCTAAAACGGTAGATCGTATAAAGGCTCGCGCTTTACAACAACAGTGGATGAGAGAAAATCAAGAGAGGGACGCCAAAATTATACGTAAAGAGACGAGAATGCAAGATCTTAAATCAAAGGAGGCTTTGAGTGACAGCGATTCATCTGACGGTGAACAAATTGGTATGTGCAACTTAAATTTTTATGTTTATCTTTAAATTGACTTTTTAATGTCGTTCTTGTGAAGGTTTAAAGATTGGAAATAAGAATCGTGTCACAACAATTGGTCGAAGAAAACCTGATCAACTGCAAAAACACAGTTTTCGGCACAGAAGAGATTCTTCTAGGCTGGACGTTCACAAAAGGCCGATTAAGAGAAAAGACAGAAAAATTACAAAGAAAAAGGTGATGTTGTGTTCTTATGTAATATTTTTTTATGTACGTTGTGCTTCATCTAAAAATTTTGTTCTTTTCTCTAATGTAGACAAAAGTTGCATCAAAAACTCCAAGTGATGATGACAACAATCACCAAGACGGATGGCAAAACACGTCTGTTTCGCAAATACCACAGCTTCGGCAATGGATAGAGAATTATGAAGAAGCTGTAACGAATCATTATTCACCCGAACTGAGGGCACGAATATTGAGCATACGCAGCAACGGTGTGCATTCGGAACTATTATCGCAAGTTGACAATTCCGTACATTCTTGTCGCGTTCATATTCAACCTTTGACCGCTCTTAAATATCTAGTGAGTACGGAAACTTTAGAATCAAATGTGCCAGTGATAGAACTTCGTGGAAAGTATATGTTATCGACGCAACATCGAGGGGGAAACTGTCATGGCAATATTCTCAGTACGCGGCAACATTCTCAAAGACCCGGACCGTTTTTATTTTTTTATCGTTTACACAAAGATAATACAGAAGTGTGTGTTGACACTCGCACGTACGGCAACGACGCTCGTTTTGTGCGTAGGTCGTGTACGCCCAATTCCGAACTAAAGCATTGTATAGAAAAGGGGGTTCTGCATTTATATATTGTGACCATTTCAGCGGTGGATAAGAATATGGAACTAACAATTAAACATGAATCTCACGATTTGGCAGCAATGGGCTCGACTAACATTGCGTGTGCATGTGATAGGCACGAAGAGTGTGCACTTAATAAAAGTTCAATCAAAAAGAATGGCGATACTACCGATGGGTGAGTTGTCCGCATCATAAATATTGTGTCGGTTTTCTTTGGAATGGCCTTTCAATTTTGTTTTATTTTGCAGGTATGGTTTAGCACTTCGTAAAAGAAGAGGAAGACGTACGGTTTCTTCTTCTATCTGCGATAATAATCACGATACTGCAATAATTGTAGCACCAAAAATAAAAGAAGAACCTCCCGATTTGGAACTTACAATTAAGGAAGAAGTGGATATCAAAGTAGACATCGACATACAATTAGATCAAATTAAAGTGGAAGAAGATATTAAAGAAATTATTAAAGAAGAGAGTGCCGCAGTTAATCCTCTGGAGAATTTAGTTATTAAGGAAGAAGAAGATTTAATGAGAACCGATATGTGTTCCCCGACGCCGTCATTGTTTACAAGCAATTGTGTTAAAAAAACTCCTTCAAAGAGCGACAGTGAAGACAAAAAAGAGTCGCCGTGCAAAGAATTGAACACCAGTGCTGCAGATAAGAAAAAAATGAGTAGAGAAGAACGTAAAATTGAGGCTTACATGAAGGCATTTGAACGTATGGAAAGACAACAATTAAAAAGGCAGGAGCACCAAGCAAAACAGGCTCATAGGCGCGAATCGGAACCGGGCCCGAACGGCAAAGATGAGGACAAGTTGGAATTAAAAGGAAAAAGGCGAAAGTAAGTGATAACGGTTTAAGTTTAACTAAAAACATAATTTTAATGTTTAATTTTGTACTCAGGCGTAAGGGTAGAGCAAGAACTGTTAGTACAAATTCCCAGGTACGTAGAAATCGATTAAATTCTGCCGATTCATCGTATGCCACATCCGGCGAAGAATGCTTACTTTCACCAATTGCCACGGAATCCATTTTGTCGAGGACATCTACGAGAGATATAAACTCTGAAATGTCAACTAAAAATGCAGATTTACTACTTACATTGTCGACAAATTCTAATCAAACCGAAGTAGAGGTAAATAAATTGCAGCACCTTTTGTTTTTTCAGTTTATAATAAAATTTTTAGTCTCCCGTACATGATGTGGATTGCAATTCGAATTCGGCAAATTCTTCTCCGGAGACTCATTTGTCATCGGCGTGTTTATTGGTCGCCGCCGCTGTCGAACCGTTGGAGAGGAATTTCAAATTTCCTAAAACTAAAAAGATTTTAATGAACGAATGGCTCAATCAAAGTGCAGATTGTGTTCAGTCGGCCAGTTCTATTTCGCCTTCGTCTCTCAATCCCCATTTTATTTCTCCACCAGAAAACAACTTTTATGAAGCAACAACTAATGCTAATGGCAACTTTTATTCTACCTCAAAAATTGTGCAAGTAAACAATAGTTACTGCGAGGCTCCTTCGCAAGCGCACGGCAATGCTAAAAAAAGGTGGCTCCGTCAAGCGATCAGCGAAGATCGTTGTGATAGTCCAAACACTAACAGGCCGGGTATGTCTTGCATGCACTTGAAGCTTATTGTGAATTATTTAAATGTTTATTTTTTAACAGATTCTCCGCCTATAACCGAAATGGTTGCACCACCCAAGAAACGTCGTCTACCAAGAGAAACTTTAACAAATGATGATTTACCCACCAGCAATGTTATTGTCAATTCCGAAGAAACGCCTCAAGTTGTGGTAAAATTTTATTTATAAAATAACAACTTTGTTTTATATAATAGCATTAATTATATTAGGCAAACGAAGAGTCGTCAAAGCCTTTTAACGAACAAGAGGATCGTGTCGAAATTGTTACGGCCGGAGCAGATGGCGATAGTCCAAGTTCTGTATTAATTGATGATGCAATGTTGAAAGAAAGGGTAGCCGAAATGCAACAAGAAATAGGAGCGTGCTTTCGGTTACCAGAAACTCGCGAAATTTTATCAAAAGGTTTTTATAAATATTTTATTTAACAGTTGTGTTATTCGTAATTGAAAATTTAATTGCAGAATCGTCGTTACGTTGTAATTTGGATCCCCGTTTAACAAGAACTATGTTTAACAATAGCGACCATTTGGTAGCCACCGTAGAAAAAAATTTGTGCATTTTGGGATTTGAAGATCAGAAGCAGGACGTTACGGCACCTACTAAACGCAAAGTAAAAATTTGTTTAACACTTTAGGATATATAATTTAATATGGTAATCAAAATAGTTCTAAGTTGATGCAACTAATATTTGACTTCTATTAACATCAATAAAAACTTAATTCTTTATACCAACGTATATAATTATCGTTAAGTTTTGTTTCAAACTTATAACTTGTATCAAAATTGTCAAGATATGATGGAAATTCTTTTCTGTTGTTCAATCTGCGGATTGCTTTAACAGGCATTATTGTCATAAATTGTTGGCTTATTGTTAAAACTGACCGAGTTCATGTTTAAGCATTTTTGTGATTTCACGTAACTTAGGACCCTCTTCTTAAGTAGTAAAAATGCTCAAGTCCTACATTAGTATTAAGGGGGTATTCCACTTTATTGCACATAAATCTAAGCAATTTTCAGGATTTTTTTTTTAGAAAAAGGAAACGACATAGAAATTTTTTTGTTATGGTGAGATATTTATTATATTATAATATTGAATACACAATTGTGAATTTTTCATATAAAAATTTAAGTCTATTAAAAAGGTGGTGGGCAAGCTCAGGTCCTTCGTATTTGTCCAAAATTAAAAAACGAAATATTTTCGTATTCAACAGAGTTGTCGCTATCGTCCCAACTACAATCATAAGAAAAAACAAATTGCATAGGAAATGGCAGCGTTTTTAAAAAAAAAATTGAAATTTTCAACATTTGTTTCAAGTTGAAACCACAAAAAGGCACCTAAATTTTGTACGAATGCATTTCTTTTAGTTCAGACGATAGAGAATTTTATATAAAATCGAATGCCGCAAGATTCAATTGAATCGGTCTATTATTTTTTAAGATAGAATGCCCACCACCTAAAGAAATGTCATTCGGAGAAAAACGCATTTAAAATTATGCGGTAAGGTTCTTGTAGTGCAGGTTTCCCATATACGAATTTGCAATTTGCGTTATTAGAAATCTTCATAACTTCCTCATTTTTTAAATATTTCACAAAATTCTTTCACTAACACGTTCCAGAAAGATTCCAGATTAATAATAAATATATAAAAAAAAATGTATTTTTTGAAGTACAAATAATGCAATACCCCCTTAAATTATCATAATTGATTAACTTACTTTTGCTTAAGTCTACAAAGCAAAATTTGTTAGGGATAAAAATGTTTAATGGTACTTGGGCAGTTTTTTCTTGCATTATATCGTGTCCTCACTACCATGAAATATGACCAAGTCTTATTTAGTCATTTTTACCTCTTATAATATGATGCAGTTTTATGAAAATTAAATAATTCAAGTAATTAATTCCATGAACTTGTGTACAGATAAAGATAAGAAATTTACAAAACAGTCTGATTTGCGAGCAGTTTTGTTAACTAGTGATTTTTGTATTACTACTTTAAGATTAATAATTTACATTGTTATATATTATTTAAAGAGTTAGTTATCAAATATAAAAAATAATGTTGCGCCGTGGAAAGTTTTTGGTGAGCCTTCTTAAAAGTTGTGAAAATAAATAACAAAGTTGAAAATATTTATGATAAGGTAAGATTATTGCTATTTTGCAGTATAAATGCTTCTGTTTTTCTTGTCAAATAATATTTTTATCTGTGAAGGAATTGGATAAAACCATTAATTATTCCCATTTGTAATTACAGGAAATAGAAAAAACTTCTGAATCTTCTCAAATGGAAGCAAAAGTTGAAGTTTGCCAGGATATTATAACAGAATGTAAAGGTGAAAGTGAAAATTTGTCAGAGGAGGTAAGCATTAGTATTATTTTACAATTGCGAAACTAACCTTTCTAGTCCATGTACATTTCTTTATAATGAAAGTTTTTAATGATAGAAATTGACAACGGATATTGTATCGAATATTAATAAATCAGGAATTTTAGAAGGCGAAGCTTCCTTAAATGATGAATTTTGTCAAGTAAATTACAGTAATGCAGATCCAGACTTTATACCAAAATCTTCTAATTAATCAGAAAGAACAAGAAAAAGTGTCAAAAGTAAAAAAAGAAGTAGATAGGTTAAATCGAATCCTTCAGAGTGGACAACAAACAAAAACTTACGTTCTGCAGGACCACTGATCCAGTAGTAGACCCTGCAATATTAAAAACGTCAGCATCCTGGTGAGGTTTTTCGGAAAAAGATTAAGTAGAGAAAAAGGAGCCACCAAATAAAACAACCGAATATGTTATAGAAAACATTCAAGATCACATCAAAAGCTTTCCTACACAAGAAAGTCACTATTATAGACAAACAGTTCAATGAAAATATCGTAATATCTTTTGGAAAGAATTATAATATGTCATTTATTAAGCCCAAAAAGGACCAATGCTTAATTTGTACAAATTACGAATTTATAATGAATATGGAGAACTAATAGATATGGCAAAGGACGTCCTTCAAGCTTACCTGAATTAAGGTGACCTTAAGCAGCTATATTATACTAAGAAATATGTAATTCCATTTTTAAAAAAAGATTCAATAAAATCATGTGACACGAAAGTCATACCTGAAGAATATCACTTTTACTGCATGTTATTGGAATCAGCAAAGACAAACTGGAAATCCAGAACCCGATGTAATGTCAGAATGTGAAGATTCTGAATAATTTTAATTATATCTACGCTTTCTAAATAATTTAAATTTTTGCTTTTTTAGTTATTAAAATATTTAACTTAATATTGTGCTTTATTTATTAAGTCCTTTTATATCCTTATACAAAGAGTGATAAAAGTGAGCAAGTCACTTCTATCTACCATTGTTCGTTCTCAACTCTTGATAAAGCAATTTTACAAGGTCAAAAATAATATGAATAGAAACCTGAATAAAGTAGAAGTTATATCATACATTTTTGACAAAAAAATTTCCAATAACTTCCCGATTTATAGTCTTCTTATGGTGCCATCTTCTAGTGGAGCTTGGTAATCATTACTTCAAAATCAACTGTTCTGTACCATGCATATTAGTTTTGCTGCTTCATGTATGCTAAACCATTATCACAAGTTTCTTAGCCACGAGAAACGTCTTCGACTCTTGCCTTCCATTATAAACTGCAGTAAAGCATATTTATTGGCTCTGAATGTGTAACCAAAGTATGCCGCTTTTCTGTTTTTGATAACTGCGTAAAGCTCCTTGACTTTATTCATTCTGTGCAGCACCTCTTCGAAACCCTGTTCATCTATGAAACTCTCAACATCCTGCGGTAGAGCTATATTTTGAAAGCCTCTAATTTATTGACTGATGGCACCTACAGTGTCCATCCCTGCACTCGATGCAACAAAGCTGGTAGAACATTGCATTTTACTGTGCGCCAATGCTTCTTCAATTTATCTATATAGAAAAGATTTAGTAGCATATTATCATTTGTGTTTAGGTCTATCATTTTTATAAGTTTTACACTTATTTCATCTGGATGCATTGCATTACAGTAGAAAGATAATTTCAGTAAACTCGGTCCTGCCGCCCTGCAAATTCGCAGCATCAAGATCTACTATTTGATTATCATTAAAGAGCTTCATGATGTATGTCTTGCAGATATCTGTCTGTCGCTCTTCGTCTATAGTCGGTCCGATTCTAGTCTGCAGTAGAGGTCGCCTTGAAAGGCAGGTCAGATTTACACAGAGAAACGTCAAATAATTTAAGTGTATTGCCGACAAAAAGCAAATTTCTTTATATTATATACAATTTATCTTGAAGAAATTTCATTTCGTTAATTTTTTTGTCCAAATTATAGTTGTCGTTTTTTACCCTCTAGCTTGTGCTTCCCTTCTTGTTTTTCTAATTTTGTTCTTATTGTAATACTCTGTTGTGTATTTTCTCATCAGTTCCAATATTTCTTCCGTCGCCTAATTTTTCCTTTTGTATCTTTTACAAAAACGTAGTTATTCTGTTGCAGTTGCTTTGACGGTGTTTTTTCTTCCCTTTCTTTCCAGCTCGTTACAGAGAGCGGACATTCCAAGTTCCAATTCGTAAAGTTCTCGAACTTAAGCTATTGTTAGTGATCAGTTACATATCGTCGGTGTTTTGTAGAAAGGGCGAATTAACCAAATGACAATTTTATAGGAGAAGCGTTTTTCACTTTTCACATTATTTTCAAGTTACCTGTTAACAATTTAAAATTTTTTATATAGTCATATTAAAGTTTAGGTGTATTACTTACCATAAAACATAAAAATAATATTTCTGATTATCTGTCCTAAGAGAAAAAAATATTTATATGGATAATCGCCCTTTATACATAACATTATTATAAACTGGACTCCTGCATTTTCGCTTTAATATTTAGTAAATAAAATGAAAAATCTCATTATGTGGACAATTATAATATGACAAAATGACGAGCTTATTGCTACATAAATAATCGTTTCAAGTTAACCAATTTTAACAATAAAAACAAACAATTTTAATGGAACCATTTATTGAAAATTACACGCCATTTAAAAAAAATGGCAAAAACAAAATATTTCTTCGCTATATTTCCTTACCAGTTGACTTTAGGATGAAAATGACTTCTATAAATCTTATAGAGAATAAAATTTACTACAACTTCTATCTAAGGTATTTTTCTCCAAGTCAAATAGTTGCTGAGCGCCAGCACTGTTAAATTTTTGAATTTGTTGTAACATCTAATGTTACAATTTTGAAAATTTCTAAAACGCTCGATTTTGACCTGACTTTTTTTTATAATAGAGTAAATATTAATAGACTTGATCATATAATAGACTTTTTTAGAGAGAGTAACCAAAACTTATACAAAAAGTCGGAGCAAATTCGACCGTTTTTGAAATTTTCTAAAATGTGCTCTATTTAACAGGGCTGGCGCTCAGCAACTATTAGACTTTGAGAAAAATACCTTGGATAAAAGTTGTAGTAAATTTTGTTCTCCATAAGAGTTATAGCAGTATTTTCGCCCTAAAGTCAACCGGTATGGAAATATTGCGAAGAAACATTTTGTTTTCGCCAGTTTTGTTAAAATGGCGGCACATACGGGCGGTCGCCGAGATCGCCAACTCAGAGTTTTTATTAGGACCCCAAACCTTAAAATATATCCAAAAATCAGAACCCCCTGATCATTTTTAGGAAACTCTTCTTTTCATGATTTCGAGGATGTTGTTAAAATATTTTAAGTGTTTTTAATTTTTTTAATGAGTTATATGATAACAATATAGCTGAAATAGAAATTTGTTTAAAAATATTTGGCCGAAAAACATAATTTTCACTCCTTCATAAAAAATTCAGTCAAATTTTTAAAAAATTAGTAAAAAAAATTTCAACATGTTAAAGTACGAACAATTATTACATAACGAAATCCGTCAAAAAATCGCAGAAAACCGATTTTGGATTTTTTTTATCAAAATGTGCCCAATTTTCTTACACTAATATGCAATGGTGCAGTCTGCTTATCTTAAATATTTTATTGAGACAATGCTGCATGGACAAAAGTCTTGTATAAATCACTTTTATATCAGAAAAATGTAATGAGTCTAGAAAAAATTTGATGAAAGGGCGAATATCCCACATTGGTCTTTTATACATATCGACGTTGTCGCGACAAAAAGGCGTAAGCGCCAAAATTTCAAAAAATCGTTTTCGATGTTAAAATAAAGTACTATTCCAATTACACTACTTATTAAATGGGATATCGGGTTTGTGGACAAAATAAATTAAACAATTGTTTTTAAAGTTTACGTTTCGGCCTCAAAATGAAAGCCATCTTCAGAACTATAATATAACATAAAACGTGAGAATACATAAACACAAGCATCAGCATAAGACATACCTTAAAAAACATAGGTGGAATTGTTTACAATAAAATGAAGGGGCCTGCACTGGTGTCACAAGTAAATAAAAATGTTATGTATAATATTAAAATACAGTCAAATATTCAAAACAACATGCATAAACTAAAACAGATAAGAAAACTGATACCGTTGACAGCGATTACACTGACATACGCACACCACTCAGTTTTAAATTCTATTTAAACTTCACGCATGACATCCGAGGTTGTTCAAGTGACACCACCAATCTTGTCAACGAAATTGTTTAAAATGTTCTTGTACCCACTATTTATGTTGTTAAAATCAGTCATTTTGTTTATGTTGTTTTCCGTGGTCATAATGTGAGCTGCTTCCAGAAATAACCTCTTGTGCCAGTTACTCTCCATGTCCAACACCTCGACATCCTCCGAAAGGAAACCATGCATACATCCCAATGAATGTTCAGAGAGCCCTGTAGTGGTCTCCCCCCTACGTATGTCACTTCTGTGTTGGTTCAGTCTCTTGTTCAACAGTTGTTTCGTTTGTCCCACATAAAAAGCATTACATTTGCACTTGACTCTGTATACAACATTACTCTGCTCTAACTTAGGTATTTTATCTTTAGTAGCCGTGAACAGGATTCTACCCAGTGTGAAGGGGTTATGAAATGCCAGTTGAAACTGTGTCGGATCAACCACCGCATAAAAAAGCTGTTTCATCCTTTCAGCGAGCCATGGATGATACGTAATTTTGTCCACAAACCCGATATCCCATTTATTAAGAATTATTTGGACGTGAATTGCTACTACACTACTTATGTTTTTGGTGTATTCGCCAAAAAATCGTAGAATGAATTATTTCAGTTTAAAGTAGTGTAAGCGACATTATGGAACCGAACAAAATAAAACCTAACGCTAGTAAGCACCGAGTGTCGTAACTGAGTACATGCGTTACGCCCCGTTGCTATTACCAGAAACTGTATCATTTTAGGTACATAATTTATTATTTTTGTTATGTTATTTAGTAAATCATTGTGTTTTCAACTGTTAGTAAGATTAAATCAACCTTTGTTTATAAGAAATCGTTAAAAGTTTGTCTTGTCGCTTACGCCTTTTTGTTATTAAAAATTTTAGGAGGCGTAAGTGGAGTGTATCCATGTTAATTCATACCATATTTTAAATGAATTTTTCTTATTATTTGTACATAGTCCTGTAATGTTTTAAGAATCACTAACAGTGTACAAAACATTATTAATAAGAAAAATTCTTATATTTGAACTGAAGTAAACAGATTTCTCACAAACAGTGTTTAAAATCTGAGATAGAAATGTTACTTACGCCTTTAGATTTAAAAGATTTAAAATTAATAAAATCATATCATTATTTATTTGTTCTTTTAAACTTTTCGTTTTATGCTTTTCCTATAATTATTATAATAAATTCCTTAATTTTATTAAGAAATTCTAAGCGTCATAATAAAATTATCTTGATGAAAACAGAAGGCGTAAGTAGAGCGTAAACGACATTTAAAACAGTAATTGTTAAAATCAAAAAGGCTTATGTCTCAGAAAAATAGGCTTAACCACCAACTAACAAAAATAAATAGGCGTATACGACAAAAACCCAAATTAAAAATAAGTCTCAAGACCTACTATTTTTTTAAGAATTAAAAAAAATGTGTTTTAAATAATGTTTATACCTTAAAACAAAGTCCAATATTAACAAACACAAATAACGGATATAAAATGTATTTTGTCTCCCCTGTAAAATATTGCAAAAGCCGCTTACGCCTTTTTGTCACGACAACGTCGATATATCTCTTTTGGGATATTCGCCGTTATGACATCACGATTTTTGGTCTTTCCTGTAGAGATTGATATAAACATGCCGTTTTTACATAACAATTCTAGTGCATTGAATATTATTTTTTCATTAAAATCTCATTTTCGTAAAAATGGCGTATTCGCCCTTTATACAAAACACCGACGATATTATCATCTAGAATCTAGATAATACACAAAGGGCAATTATTAGCAATGGTGGGGCCCTAGTTCCTTCCATGCTTTGAAATTCGGCTGCCCAATATGGAACAGACGCAAAGTTTGTAGCCGCCCATTCTGGGATCAGCCGCTACGATTTACCAATTTATGATTTATAGTCTATAACTGTATTTTGTAATTGCTGCAGTGAAAAGCTTATAATTGCGGATAGTCAGTTTTACCAATAAGCTAACGAAATATACATTCTAAAACAAAACCTAAACTTATTAATTCATTTCAACATCACCCAATGACATATTTATGTGTAATTGAACAGATTTCTCCTGTTGGTTCGATTTAAACGGAGAACTTGTAAATTTACTTAATTGCTCTATTTTAATATATTATTCCTAATTATTTTATAAGTCTTGGATTACAGACTATTGTTAAAACTTGTATTATTTCTTGATTTAGCTTTCGATAACTGAATATCGGCAAAGAAAGAAGCAGACTTCTGACAAAGAAACGGTTGACGATTCGGTAAATGAAGAAAATGGCACCTCCAGATCTCCTGTTCCTCAGAAATTACGCCTTCGCAGTGATAGTGTTAGTAGCACTGCGTCTTTTGTCTCATCTGACGAGGAAGAAGTAGGAATTATAGAGTTACCTGCTAAGAGTATGTTGAAAAATTCGATAATCTAGTTATTTATTAAAAATTGATTTTGTTTTTTAGCTTTGTCAGCATTTAATAGTGAACCAACGGAGTTGGAAAAGCAGCGAGAAAATGTGAGCTTGCGCTTGAAAAAGGCTTTCGGTCTTTCGGTAGATGACGAAAATCGTAAGACAGGTAAAGGTGTACATTTGAAGTTTTAAAAATGATGTTTTGATGAAATGTTTTGTTTTTGCCTTATCAAGTTTCTACTATCGGAGCATTGATGAGTTGCGAGTTGGGTACTTCTCGAGATAATTTGTCAACTTTGAATTGTGACAGATCGTCCCTCGATAGTGAATTGCTCGAACTAAAGAGCGAAGGTGATTTAGATGATTGTAAAAGTATTGAAAGGGTAGCGGAAACAAAAGATGACGATGAAATCGATGTAGCACCGTTGGAAGCTGTTAAGCCCGAAATGTTTTATACTCCTGACGAAGAAGACATGGATAAGGAGGAAGAGTTGGATAAAATTAAAAATACGGCCGAGTTTGATGTGGAATGTACAAATTATGTACCTCCTTTCAATAATCCGGTTTATCCCAACAGTAGTTTTACTTCCTTTGGATCTGTTATCGGTGAGAATCATTTATTTCCCCTTTTATTTTATTAAATTTGAGATTTTAATCTTAATATAGAATGATGATCAAAAATATTTTGTCTAAGAAAATTAAAGTATTATTTAAAACAATAAAATAACTTGTGGAAACTACGAGGTTATGGCGTTTAGGAATTCCTAATTTATTTTTCCAACTGGTGTAACAATAAAAGTACATTTTTGTTAATATGAAGATGCCGTTAAATTTACACCCAAAAACGCGAATCATATTTAAATCGAATAATGTTCCGGTAGTAAAAATAATTGAATGAACCAATAAAAAACTTAAAAAAGGCACGTCCAAATAATATGTAAAATAATATAGGGTGTTCCATTTTAAAAAAAAGAACGCTCTATAGTTGAGCATAATAATTTTTTAATTTGAAATGGAAAGGGAGTTGTCAAATATATTCAAACTAGTGATTTGCCCTATCGTCGCCTCAGAACCAGAGTATTCTATCTCCATTTTTTTGATAAATTGAGTTATTTATGCCATTTTATTCTATGTTCATTTCTCTACAGTATAATGCAATAAAAATTGCCAAAATGTGTATTATTACCGTTAATTCAAAGAGGCAATTTTATTCTAGATCCATTAACCATGCTAATATTTAGAACCGGAGTATTCTATGTCCAAGCGACCAATTAGCCTACAGTAAGTGCTTGGACATAGAATAACTTGATCCAAACGTTATCACTGCATAATAATAATTATGCAGAAAAGCAAATATATTTATATTACTGGCGCCATTCTCTTTACGTTCAAGAATAGGTTGGTGCTTGTGCCCATTTGCAGTGCAATACATTATCATCTGTGATGTGATATTTTTGATTTCGTAGAATTCAAAATTATGTCAAAATAATATACCTTATATATAACTTGATATAACAAATAAATAGATATAAAAATAAAGGGATATAAATTGTAGAGTTAAAGAATTTTATAATAGTCTATAGAGAATTTTATGTTCTTCAACTTTGCTTAATGGTAATTTTTCGTAAAAGTAGAAATAAGTGAGCTATAGGCGAAAAACCGCACTTAGGGGACTAAAATCATCATTTGGGGGAAATGCCGGCTTGGGATTTTCATAAGACATTTTGAGGGTTTATTAGAACACTTCGATATACATCTTTGCCAAATTTCGGCTTGCCCGGACCTTCTGTAAGCTCAAACCAAAATTTTGGTTTCGTTACTTCAGTTACTTGGAAGAGACTATATCTTGGACAAATTTTGAAAAAGTCTATTTTTCTCTTCATTTTCCAACCTTGGCCACAATTTCAATTAATTTATTATTAAAAGCATTTCCCGTGCCTGAAAACATTTCTCTCCCTGCAACGAATCAATATTATGCCATTTTAAGGGTGGGTCGTGTTTTCGGTCAATAATTTAAGTATTAGTGTGCCATGGAAAAATATGAAAAAAAAACTATTTTATAGAGAATTTTATGCTCTTCAATTATGGTCTGATCATAATTTTCCATGCAAGCATAAATAAGCGAGTTATCGGCAAAAAATCGCGTTGGGGGAGCTAAAGCCCCCGATTGTGGGGGACGCCGGCGTGGGATTTTTGGGAGGTTCATTAGAACACTCCAATGTACATGCCAAAATTCAGCTTGCCCGGATTTTTTGCAAATTAAAAAAATTCCTTCCTGGACATGCTAGTTTTGTTTCGTTTTGTTTTGTTAATTTCGTTTTGTTAACCAAATAGGTGTTTTTTGTATTTAAACATGTAGTTAATATACAAATAAAATTAAATAATATCGAAAAATATTTTATTTAAAAACTATACAATAGTTATAAACCAAAATGTTGAACATAGAATAAAATTACTTCAGAAAAATTTGTTATCGCGTGCAAATTTATTCTATCTCCGTTTTTCTTTTTTTTTTAATTTGATTTAATTTAAATTTTAAAATTAAAATTTGTAAACTAACCACGAAAAGCAACTTGTGGGGTTATCTGTTATTAACTTTTTCAATTGAAATTATGTCAAAATATCCTAATGAAGAGTGAGGCAATAGAGAAACTTTAAACAGCTGTACTGTAAAATTTATAAAAATGAAGATAGAATACTCAGATTCTGAGGCGACGCTATATTATATTATGTATTATATATTATAAGGAATGTTATTTAAAATTTGTTTGCTAAATGATATTTTTTATTAGATGATGATGCTCCCTATGAAGGTCGCAATCCATCTCCTCCTCCCGAATTAAGTAACGTGACGAGTTCCTATTCGAGTCCATGAATGCGAAACGTCGACAGTGAATGGCTGTGCCAGTTTTTATTTGTAATCTCTTAGTGTAGTAGGACACAAAAGTTTAAGTTTAGTTATTTTTTCCCTTTGTTTTAAAATTAAAATGGTGGTTGCATTTTATCAGTGAACTGATATCGCAAAATGTCGAAAAGTATTGCCACCAGTTATTAATTATTGAAGCGAGACAGTGCAATGAAAATGTTTAATGTTTAGATAAGTTCTATTGTTGTACTACATTCTGTAAGTGGAATAGAAGAAGATGTGAAGGAGATTTTTGTGTAACACAAGTATTAAAAATAATTTATAACAAAAATTGAATATAAATGTATAAAATAGGCAACTACCTACTATCTATGTTAGTTTAGTTAGAGTATGCTGTAAATATTATTTAAGGTTGTTTATATTTTGGAGATTTATTTTTTAATGTTATTACTTTTTTGTGTTCAATTTTGTTTTGATCAAAAACAAGTTGAGATTATTCTTGATCGAAAGCAAAATTCTAACAAAAATAGATGTAAATAAAAATTTATTTAGATGAAAAAAATGTTGATCAATTAAATAAAATGTGCTTGGTTGTTGCCTAAATGTGTAAATACAGCTGTTATTTATTTTAGTTTGTTTTATACGAAAATTGTTTATCTATGAAACGTAACAACATACACCGTTATGCCGGATATCACATTTGAAAAAGTACAAAATTTCTTGGGCGACAAATCACGTCGATCTCCTTTATTTAAAAATATTTTATTGTAATATAATTTGTTAAATTAGTTGGTAGTATAGACAAGTCGAGTTGAAAGTTATTGTGAAAAATGCTTTTTTCTCTTAAAAACTAGCTCCTTTTGTAAGAATAAAAATTCAGAACATAGGAATACATGTGATTTTCTTTTTTTTTTTGTTAAGTATTGCTCTTGTAAATAATGCCATCATAAATTTTGTGTCATCTGTAAATAGATTTTTCGCAAAGTAACATAAACATGAATTGTCGCCTCTTTTGTAAAAATTCAATATTACTTGTAGTATCCTAAACTGCATACGTTAAAATAATGATGCTAAATTAATGTATTTTTAAAATACGTTTTTGTTTTGTAAATTGAAGAGTTTTTTAATTTATTTTTTTCAACACTTGCTTTTAAGTTTTGTAATATAATATACTACTACTCCAGTGTAATATAATTATAATTATTTTAGGTACCGCCTACCTACCTAGTTGGACATTAAAAGAAAGATAATTATTGTAATAAGTCAAATTTGTACTCTCAAGATCTAGTCGCGTTAGTTTTATGATTCTAAAAGATGTATAAAATTTATATTTAGTAATGGGGAGAAATTATTTCTTCCAAGTTTTTAAATTTTCGACATTAAACATCAGTATTAGTTTTTGTTTTTTCAATGAAACTAACGAGGCTCTATGTGTAAGTAATGTTTGTTAATGTCAACGATTTCTTATTAATTACTACATAAATTGCTATTTTAATATATAAATATAATATCCTATACATAGTTGTATATAAATTAATTATTAAATCGTTAATTTGATGTTGATGCGATTAAATTCGTAACAATAATTGAATAAACTTATCTAGTTAAAATGGTACTCTACTATCTTAAAATTTTGCACTCCCTATATTAATTTCGATCCTCATCTCATCTCAATTTCGTTCTAATTCTGTGTTGTGTCAGTTGTGTATATTTGGGGAAAACGTTTTGTTTGTGCTCATTTCAAATAGGTTGTTTTGTTTTTCAATATTCACAATTGGGCACTTTATAATTTATGTTCTTCATAACCCATATGTTCATTTTTATAAAGGACTCCCAAGGTAATAAATTGATACGGGTTACCCGCTTCCCTTATTTTCCCAAATTGTATAAAAAAAATTTGAATGTAGATTCCCCCCCAAGTTATTTATAATGGACAAATAATTTAATGTTAGGCAATACTTCATACAAATATGATTAGAAAAAGCCTACCGTCAAGTTTGTTTATTTTTTTTATTGCAATTTTACTACTTCTAAAGAGAGCAGAGAGGAAGGAAACGATGGTTATTTGTGAAGAGAGGTTGGTTGTAGCTTATTTACGTGTGGGCACAAATTTAAGAGATAAATCGTTTATTTTAAAACGATATCTTTTATTCATTCGCATCCTGTCGCTTCATGAATGATTTATAGAGTAATAATTTATTCGCTACTTTCAGTTTTTAAGAACCTATTAAATTGAGCAAAGATGCAAACAGTTACTATTAAAAGAAAACGTCTCTGTTTGGCGGCATTTTTTGCTTTAATTATATATTTTTTATTAAAGCCAAGAAAATATAATTTTAATGCTTCCATTATTTTAAACAAAAGTGGTCCTCGAGAAGTATGGGAATTTGTTGCCGATTTTAATAACATGAAATTTTTAAATCCCACTATGTAAGTATAATTTAATACCTTCTTATGTTATTTTTCTTACCAAAATATTTTCAGTATCAATTTTTCAATTCTGACCGAAAGTGGCAATTACGAACACTGGAAATATGCTGCCGAATATACTGAAAATTTGTCACATTGGCCATATCTCTCGAACACGGCCATTGCTCATTTTGATGTTAAATCATTCAAGTCGGAAAAATACGAAATTTTATCCTCTCATCGAACCTGCTTGATGTTAAATCTCTTGTGCGGTAAGTTGTGCATTTTGAAATAGCCATATTTATTTCCTAAATATTGTAAAATTTCAGTTCATTCCGAAAGCGAATTCAAATTTACAAAAATTCATAAAACCAGCGTCGGAGCATTGTGCGAAGAAAATATTGAATACGAGTGCCCACCGTTATTTTCAAAATTTTGTAAAAATGAAGTGCAATTTCAAAGGGTGGCAATAATGAATAATTTAAAGAAACATTTTGGATAACTTGCAGCGTATTATCCCCATATTATATTAAAATATTAATTTATCGTCTTCATATTTTACTAATAAAAGTTTTTTGAGGCATTATTTTTTATATTTATCCTATACATAACCAGACTTTTTGCCATCTATCGATTAAAAGCGGTACTTGCTCGTAGCAAAATAAATTGACGTTTGTAACGTTGTTTATATTTTTGTTGTCAAAATTTTAGTGATAAAATCTATTGTTATACGTTATTTTGTGACTTTTGTTCTGTGATATATCTAAAGGAGAGCAACTTCTTTTCTCGTAATTGTTTATTTATAAGAAAAACCTATGGACGAGATGTTTGATTTAAGCGAAGATCCAAAATTAAATTTTTTAGAGCAAACCAAAGCGGCGCGAGAAGAAAGAGCTATCGAAAAACGAAGGGAAACGGCAGCTATTACAATTCAAGCAACCGTTCGACGTTGGCTCGAGCGTGTAAAATTTGTACGTTCAATTGTGTAAGTAACCGGAGTGTAATTTTTATAGTTCTTTTTTTATTCTCCTGTTCTTTTAGAGAAAATTTTGAAGTCATGGTGCCAGATATACCCGAAGGCGATTCTAAACCGACGCTAAAACCTGCATTACAAATATACTGTCAATCCAAACGATTATTATTAGTTTTTAATAAGAAGCGAGATAGAGAAAAATTAGACAAACTGTGTCGCTATTTAATAGCATCTTTAAAATCGGATTCGCCAAAATTTAGTTACGTTGGTGTTGCACTTAATAAAGAACATGTTATTCAATGGATATCAAATGTAAACGTAATACTTTGGAAGTGTTGTGATTATTTAGAAGAGTTGAAACCTGAATATCCCGATGATATGAAAATTATTTTGTTATATTTACACATGCTGGTATCGTTCACCAGTACTAACACGTGGGTGGTTTTAAAAAATAAAAATATGGACGTTTTAAAGTCTGGAATGAATCAATTGTGTGCCAATATTATGGGAAATTTGTTCCACAAAGGATTTTATTTAGTGCTTAAGGTAAAATTATTCAATATTTAACTAATTTAGTGCACGTTAAATTCTCTACAATCCTGCGGACATGCGGATTTTGGCAACTAAATTTAATTAATAAAAGATTTCACTTTCCTCAAGTACTTAACAAAAAAAATCTGATGTGGCCAGCACATGACTTCCCTATAAGGAATCATTCCTTCATCGTTCATCTAAAGATTCGCAGAAATATTATTTAAATTTTATTTTATTATTTAATTAAATAATTAAATTTTATTTGCTTTAATTTTGATTAAAAAATAAAAATTCATCAATAAAATATTTATCATAATATATTTAAGAAAAACCATTTCGTCCTTCAAGTAAAGTGCTACTTCCGGTTTAGGGATTTGCTCCAAAATCAAATGGTGCTTTCGTATACCGATTAAAGTGTTAAATATGAAATTTGGTTACTATATAACAATTCGTTCCTGAGATATTGAAGAAAAACTATTTCGTCCTTCAAGTAAAGTGCCATTTCCGGTTTAGGGATTTCCTCCAAAATGAAATGGTTCTTTCGTATAATGATTAAAGTGTTAAATATGAAAATTTGGTTACTATATAACAATTTGTTCCTGAGATATTGAAGAAAAACTATTTCGTCTTTCAAGTAAAGTGCTACTTCCGGTTTAGGGATTTCCTCCAAAATCACATGGTGCTTTAGTATACTGATTAAAGTGTTAAATATGAAATTTGGTTACTATATAACAATTTGTTCCTGAGATATTGAAGAAAAACCATTTCGTCCTTCAAGTAAAGTGCCATTTCCGGTTTAGGGATTTCCTCCAAAATCACATGGTGCTTTAGTATACCGATTAAAGTGTTAAATATGAAATTTGGTTACTAGATAACAATTCGTTCCTGAGATATTTAAGAAAAACCATTTCGTCCTTCAAGTAAAGTGCTACTTCCGGTTTAGGGATTTGCTCCAAAATCAAATGCTGCTTTCGTATACCGATTAAAGTATTAAATATGAAATTTGGTTACTATATAACAATTTGTTCCTGAGATATTGAAGAAAAACTATTTCGTCTTTCAAGTAAAGTGCTACTTCCGGTTTAGGGATTTCCTCCAAAATCACATGGTGCTTTAGTATACTGATTAAAGTGTTAAATATGAAATTTGGTTACTATATAACAATTTGTTCCTGAGATATTGAAGAAAAACCATTTCGTCCTTCAAGTAAAGTGCTACTTCCGGTTTAGGGATTTCCTCCAAAATCACATGGTGCTTTAGTATACTGATTAAAGTGTTAAATATGAAATTTGGTTACTAGATAACAAGTCGTTCCTGAGATATTTAAGAAAAACCATTTCGTCCTTCAAGTAAAGTGCTACTTCCGGTTTAGGGATTTGCTCCAAAATCAAATGGTGCTTTCGTATACCGATTAAAGTATTAAATATGAAATTTGGTTACTATATAATAATTCGTTCCTGAGATATTGAAGAAAAACTATTTCGTCCTTCAAGTAAAGTGCCATTTCCGGTTTAGGGATTTCCTCCAAAATCAAATGGTTCTTTCGTATATTGATTAAAGTGTTAAATATGAAATTTGGTTACTATATAACAATTTGTTCCTGAGATATTGAAGAAAAACCATTTCGTCCTTCAAGTAAAGTGCTACTTCCGGTTTAAGGATTTCCTCCAAAATCAAATGGTGCCTTTGTATATTGATTAAAGTGTTAAATATGAAATTTTGTTACTATATAACAATTCGTTCCAGAGATACAGAACTTACAGACATTTTGCGTTACATACATCCATACATACATACACACATACATACACACACACATACATACATACAGACATCATTGCGAAAGTAGTCAAAACGGATTCAGAAATGCTCAAAACGGATATTTCCGTTAAAATACCGACATCGAATTTTTTCATGATTACAATACTTCCTTATAGGGAAGTAAAAACCATTTCGTCCTTCAAGTGAAGTGCTACTTCCGGTTTAAGGATTTCCTCCAAAATCAAATGGTGCCTTTGTATACCGATTAAAGTGTTAAATATGAAATTTGGTTACTATATAACAATTCGTTCCAGAGATACAGAACTTACAGACATTTTGCATTACATACATCCATACAGACATACATACAGACATCATTGCGAAAGTAGTCAAAACGGATTCAGAAATGCTCAAAACGGATATTTCCGTTAAAATATCGACATTGAATTTTTTCATGATTACAATACTTCCTTATAGGGAAGTAAAAATATTTACACATATTTTTCGTCAGATTCGTATTCACATAGCAATAATAGCTCAAAGTGTAGCTAAGTTGCGCGACCACCGTTATATTTATTTAAAAAGGTTGGAATCGATTTTCAATTAATTGTATGGATTTTCATCATAAATATTTATTAGCCGAATATAAGTTGACCACACCATCTCTAATTTTGATAAAAAGTTTAGCATAATATGACAATCCAGTTAAACCAAAAATACATTAGGTATTTGATTTTTTTTTTAAATTGAATTCGTTTCCATGATATGACCAGCTAAAGCGACACTTTTCAGTTTACCCCTCTGTGTATAACTTTGGAACTAATGAACATTGATGGCGGATTTTTCTTCAACAAACTTATTAGTTTAGATTGCCGGAACAAACTATTTTAATTGAGAGTTTTGCACCCCCCCCCCCTCAAAGAGGTCTCTTTTTTTCCCTAAAAATTAATATATATTATTAAGACTAACATTGTTAACTTGTGCACCAAATTTCATTTTGGGCGGACTATTGCAGATTGAGAAAAAAATATATATATAACTGCCATTTGATAAGTTATATATAATCATTTACTCATCATTTGGTAAGTTATATTATATTATACTTGTTTGCTCAATCTGCAATTCTCGGCCCAAAATGACATTTGGTGCACAGGTTGACTATGTTAGTCTTAATAATATATATTAATTTTTAAGAGGGAGAAAGGGACCCCTTTGGGAAGGGGTGCAAAAGTCACAATTAAAAAAAAATTGTTCCAGTAACCTAAACTTATAAGAAACAAAAATGATCGTGCAATCCAATCCGAAATGTATACTTAAGTTTCAAACTTATTAGTTCTCATCAGTACAATATACTGTAGCGCCCTTGTGCACTTGAGAAATGCACGAGAACACACACAATTGCTTTCGGTCACCTACCTTAATTCGACTCTACTTCTCAGGATAAATACGTCGGGATCTGACTCTAACAACGACACTTTAGTATACGAGCTTAGGAATTGACGAATTCTTGATGCCAACAAAGACAAAACACGATTGGATTCAGTTAACAAGTTTTTTAATAATCTAACAAACTTTAACATTCAATCAACAATCAACGAACAAACAATCTTTATAATACTACAATTCTACGCACTGAAATAATTGATCTAAGCTAACCTGCTCTTTCGCACCGTGCGCACACTCTTGGTTCTTCGCTCTTGTCTTCTTCCAATCTCTATTCTTCTCCCAATCTGGACTCCACAATCCACACTCGTTCGACTATTCTCGTTCCACTCTCTTCCAATAATTTCTTTCACTAGACCTGATATATTTTATCAGGGTCTCACGTACGTTCCCGTACCGTAGGGATTTTCGATCAACACTATTCTTTGTTGCCGAACACGCCCGACGTCCACTATCTCAAGGAAGTTAAATCGCCTTGGAATATTATTCTCCCAATGTAGCACCACTTTATAATTCGCCAATATAATTTATTTCAATTATATTTAAATTGAAAAGCAATTATTCACACAACTGCTTCTTGCAATAATTCTGATGCGACTACTCCGTTCAGGAATCACGATGCTACTCTTATAACTCGCCAATATAATCTATTTCAATTATATTTAAATTGAAAAACAATTATTCAAACGACTGCTTCTCGCAGTAACTTTGATGCGACTATTCCGTTCAGGAATCTCGATGCTACTACTTTATTTATCACTCGTAACTTTCGTTACCATTTCCGTTTTGTTTTCAAACCGGAACTTCTTATAATTTCCGGTTTGTTTACATACATAGGTCCGCCGGTTATCTGCACCTTTGATTTTTCGCATGTTGTACATAACGTGTACATAAAATGTACAACACGAACAAACTTAAAATTACTTAACGACAAAAAAAAACAAACACATGTCAACAATGTGTTTGAACTCACCGTTTCCAATCGTTGTTCGCTCCTTGTTGGTTGCAACATATCCTCAACGTGGATAGAGCGTATCACAACAATACAAATAGATTGCACGAGTGCGAATTACCGGCTTTTAACTTTCCACCTACTTAGACAAAATCTTGTCGAGAAGTAGGTTTCAGTAGCGCCACCGCACGGTTCTCGGAATCATCGTGCGGAATCAAATCAAATTCTAAAAAATCGAAGAATCAAATTTTGGCAGAAATAAGAGAACCTTCAGTATCAGAAATAACAATCCAGAGAAGATTAGTTCAATGAGGTCTTCCAGCGAAAAGACCTGCCAAAAAACCCAGACTGTCAAGAAAAAATATACTGGCTAGACTGGAGTTCGCCTTGACTCATTTAAACTGGACGGCAGAAGACTGGAAAATAGTTCTTTTTAGTGATTATTCTAAGTTTAGTGTAATTAGTGATGGAGTGCAGTATGTGGACCGCCCAATTAATAAAAAAACTTGTTCCTAAATATGTTAAAACTACCGTAAAACACGGTTATCAGAATGTGATGATCTGGGGAAGTTTTTCGAGTTATGGAATGGGACCATTGCATAAAATTGAGGGCATAATGGATCGTTATATGTACATGAATATATTGGACAAGGTTATGTTACCTCTTATACGAATTAGAATATGCCTCTTGGGTTCATTTTTCAACATGATAATCACCCGAAGCACACGGCACAAATTGTGAAAGACTGGTTTATCCGTACTACGCTCAATTCCCAGACCTAAACCCGATTGAGAATCTTTGGAAACTAATAAACAAAAGAATTCGGAAAAATCAGTTCAAAAATGCAGCTGCCTTATTTGAGAAAATCACTAAAGTATATGGACCTCGTTTGATGACGACATAATTCAAAATCTTATTGCATCTATGTCTAAAAGATGTCGGGAAATGATTAGGAATGAAGGGTATTGAACAAAATATTAAGAATATATTACTTAAATTAGATAAACATTAATTTTTTGGGCTAGTCGCCCTATTTATGTCGCGTTATAAAACATGAAAACATTTTAAATGAGCTGTAAAATGTTTTACTCTCATTTGATTTATAATTTTTTCTATTAACCTTTATTTTAATTGATTAAGCTGTCTTATTTTTTAATAATTTACTTTCTGTTGTTACTAATAATATCAAAATCAAAAATTATGAATGCGTCGCTTTCTTTTTGTCCGATACTGTATATTATATAAAACGGCTTAAGACATGCATTAGGCTGGAGTCTCATTATCCCATTTACTACTACCAAATAAAATTTTAACTAATAGCAATTGCATTGTTATGTGTTACTAATGTGCAATGTTGGTAAAATACGGCTTTTATTGATCTTTACCAAAAAGACATGCAAATAATTTTTGTTCTCTTATAAATAAAGCTAAACGACATCCTAAATTATACGCAGGATATCTTAATCAAAAACTCTTGAAACCCGGCCTTATATATATTTTAGAATCCGCGGAATATCCGTGTATGACATATACCGCGCGTTCTAATGTTTTTCCACTATGGCAGCGAAAACCGGGGTCGCTAGAGGGTGCAAAATTAATGCATGTTTTTAGAGGTCCTAATAAAGATAATAAAATATATTCCAGCTTGCCCCCATTTATTTGCGCAATAATGCTCTTATAGAATGCGTTGTAGATTGACCTATTATGCCTGTCATTGGCTAATTACTGGAAAATAAATAGTACAAAAAAATGAATTTGAAGTCTTCGTCTATAGTCACTACGAAACATGATTAAGAATTCATCTTTTCTGTCGATGGTTATCTGAAGAATGGATTGAATCTGTGATTCAATGAAAATGATAACCATAGCTGATGCAAGCCTAAGTGCCCACTATAGTGGCTTTCATTTTACATTACCTAATAAAATCTATTCCAAGCTCATTAGATAATTAAAATTAGTGCTAATTTATTAACTGTAATTTTTCACGTTTTTGTAACTTAGCACTAGTCGTTGCTCTTGATCTTTTGAATTTAAATAAGCATCGTTTCTTCTTACTTATCGGAAGCTCTTCATATCATATCGTTGAGATTTAACCATTCTTTATTTTAAGAAAAGATATTGTCCCAAAAATATGATTTGTTCAGATATTGGATATCGGGGGACGTGTTAAAGAAAAACTACGTTTTGAATCGATTAGTTTCGACCCTCTATCGGGGTCATTTTCAAGACTCTCAAAACAGATGTAAAATGTTTCTTATGTAACACATTATAGTGAATATATACACTTATATAACGGCTCATGAAAATAACAAATCATTCTTTATTTTATTTCAGAATCTACTTGTAAGAGGCCTGGGCCGACTTAAAGTTTTGTTTAAACATGCTTCGTTGTCTGCAATAATAACGTTATCTCTGCGACCATTAATTGCTGCAGATTTTTCCGAAAAATTTATGAGCATGTTTCTTATTCATATTTTAGCTGTGCCAGCTATTATAAGACATATTGACTTTATTACGCCCGAAGTAAGAACGAATAAAATAATGGCAAATACTTCAAATTGACTACATAATTTTTATTGCAGTGTATAACCGTTCTGATCAATCATCAAATATTTGCACGAAGTATAGATCTTTTGGCTAGTCAACAATCAAGAAGAATTGTTTTTAATACTTTAGAAGGCAGTTACGCTTTATGTTTGGTTGCAAATTTGGTACAGTTAGCTCATATATTGCGTAATAATGTTTTCCCAAAAATAGCTAATCCCACTTTTTTGGTACGTTCTTTTTTTTATATTTAAATTCAACTTACTAATTTTTTAAAACATGACTAATTTTATTTACGATTTGTGCCATAAGGTTGTCGTCTCTAATTTATTGGAAAGTTGTCAACATTACGTTGTGAGTAAACAATCAAATTTAACATACTGGCATCCGGTGCTCGGTTGGTTTGCCCAGCCTATGGATCCCTCTTTATATGCCGCCATCCCACACGTCAAAGCACAATTACATCTTTTGTGGGATTCACAAATTGTTGCTATTTTATTAGGTAATAAGTACCTAGCATTACCTAATACAGTGGAACTTTCATATTGATGGTGTATTTTTTATATGTTGTAAACTTTCTCCAATGTCATTTAACAATTATTGTAGTAAAATTTCGTATTCTATAACTACACCTTATCGATATTAACAAAGCTACTTAAATCGAAATTCTTTATATCCATAGATTATAATATCAAAGTTTCCACTGTATTAGGTAATAAATAATATTATTATTTTAAGAAATAATTGTCTCAGAAATTTGAAATGTATAATTTTTTAAGGTGATATTCTATTTGAGTTGGTTAGAGATGTCGAAATTGTTCAAACAACAACAAATTTATCTCAAAACCGACATCAAAATAATTTTTTTAAGCGTGCGTTGGAGTCTCGCACTAATAAAACAAATACACAAAAATCATATAAATCCATAGAGAGTTCGGAAGTACGTCAAGTAATTTTAGGATGTTCCTTTTATTATACCGCTTTAACGACGTTGACACAGTTGAGATTGGACATTCTAACTGGTAATACCAAAACGTACCAGAATTATTTTTTTGATGTTTATTTTTTATAATTTTAGGACTCTGCTATCAAGATAAACTTTTGTACAATATGTGGTTGTTTTTATTATCGTTAGGACCAAATTGTGGAGTGAAAATATTTTTGGATCTTCTAGCTATAGACACAAAAAGCCGTGGACCCGAATTTCAAATGTTACAATTATTTGCAGACTGCGTAACTCATTATGTGACGTAAGCTGTATTAAGATGAAATGAATAAAAAAAATAAACTTAACAAATTTTAGAATATTAGATGATATGGAAATGTACGAACAACAAAAATTCTTTATGTTAAGCGATTATGTCACCTTGTCTGGTTTTTTAAATATGTTTTTATTTAACGGAATATTAAATAACTTGTTTAGTAGGTATAAAATAATGTTTTTTTTGTAAATAAACTAATTGATTATAAATTTTTAGTTATGTCCACAGACATAGCCTCAATACAAACAAATTCACTTTTTATATGTTTGCATACACTTTTAATGGTTCTTTATCGACGAGATTGTAGAAGAAAGTACACACCTTCCGGTCATTGGCTTATCAAAGATTTGAAAGTCTCGAATTTTATGTCTGACCTTGAAAAGGGGCGTCAAAAGCAAGTATTATTATTGCAAACAATGCCACATATCATACCACATGAAGATCGAGTACGTTTGTTTAGAAGATATATATCAAACGAAAGGATTGTATTAGGACTGACAGAATCGGCATGTGCGGCACCACAGTCAACTTTAATTACTGTACATAGGTAAACTTTTGTTTTTATAAAAAAAGAAATATGAAACATTTGAAGAGCAAAATAACTGAATATTATCTCTTTACTTATTAGTAATACCTCTTGTATTGTGTTAAGTTTATTAATTTAATAATACTTTCGATCTATTTTTTCAATCACCCTCCTCCAGACTAACTCCGCCTGCCTTTTCACATTATCAGCCCATTTCATCTGCAGTCTCCCACTTGTTCTTCCTCCAAGCCATGGGTGCCACTGCTGTATTCCACCTGTTGTCGGTTTGTCTCGCATTCTGTCCTGCAAATTACCATTTCAATCCTTCCACTCTCTCCCATACACCTTTTACCTTGGTTTTTCTGTCTCTTAGCGTTATCAACAGCATCTCTGTCCATGTTCCATCACATTAGTGTCTGTGCACTGTTTGTCCAGGTTGGGAACACTCATTGATCATAACCCCTAGTTTTCAAGGATCGTGGAAAGTCTCTGTTCTTCAGAATATAACGTGACCTTCCAAATGCCACTCAATTTAGCTTCACTCTTCTTTTTATTTCTGCCTCTTGATTTTCTTTAAACCTTTGTTCCAATTGAATTGCTAAGTGCAGAAAGGAAAGTATAATTACTACAAAATGCAATAGAAAACACTGCATCAGATCTTCCCTTTCCACCAAATGCATATTTTAAAGACTAAGAGTAAAATTATTTAAGAAAGGCCGGGTCTGTGATCGACCCCCTTCGATTTGGCTGATTTTTTGTGGGCACATTACCCATCCGGGGAGTAGTCAAAAGCCAGAATATTACGTCCCAAAAAAATTTATTGGCTGAGCTATAGCTATTCTAAGTTTTTTTTCACAATTTTTACTTGAATTTGGGTATTTTCGATCACGCAGCGGGTTTTCGCACTACGTGACTGAAAATGGGTTTCCTTATGTAAAATTGACCTAGAAACAAGACTATGGCCACAGATTTGACCTACGACCAATACCTACAGAAATATTGACCAAAAACACTCGAAATTTACCAAAAAAGTCCCAAATCTTGGGCAAACTGTGAAAAAAAAAATAATTTCACTATATTAGACCGCCATCTTGTAGAAAATGAACCAACGAATCCAATGAGCACACTCACAGATTTTTAGGACGAACCGTTCAGGAGATACGCGGCGTCAAAGTTAGACGTTTTCGTTTTTTCTATAAAAAATTGACATTTTCTACCTTGTGGGACAATGTTCGACCTACATGACTATTTTGCGATGTTCCCTGCCATCCATTGGCACCTCATAAGTCTCTTTCGATAAAAATAACCTATCAATGCACCATTTGGAGAGTCAGGAGTCGCAAAATAGTCCTGTAGGTCAAACATTGTCCCACAAGGTAGAAAATGTCAATTTTTGATAGAAATAAAGTGCTACTTCCGGTTTAGGGATTTGCTGCAAAATCAAATGGTGCTTTCGTATACCGATTAAAGTGTTAAATATGAAATTTGGTTACTATATAACAATTCGTTCCTGAGATATTGAAGAAAAACTATTTCGTCCTTCAAGTAAAGTGCCATTTCCGGTTTAGGGATTTCCTCCAAAATCAAATGGTTCTTTCGTATATTGATTAAAGTATTAAATATGAAATTTGGTTACTATATAACAATTTGTTCCTGAGATATTGAAGAAAAACCATTTCGTCCTTCAAGTAAAGTGCTACTTCCGGTTTAGGGATTTCCTCCAAAATCACATGGTGCTTTAGTATACTGATTAAAGTGTTAAATATGAAATTTGGTTACTAGATAACAATTCGTTCCTGAGATATTTAAGAAAAACCATTTCGTCCTTCAAGTGAAGTGCTACTTCCGGTTTAAGGATTTCCTCCAAAATCAAATGGTGCCTTTGTATACCGATTAAAGTGTTAAATATGAAATTTTGTTACTATATAACAATTCCTTCCAGAGATACAGAACTTACAGACATTTTGCGTTACATACATCCATACATACAGACATACATACATACAGACATCATTGCGAAAGTAGTCAAAACGGATTCAGAAATGCTCAAAACGGATATTTCCGTTAAAATATCGACATCGAATTTTTTCATGATTACAATACTTCCTTATAGGGAAGTAAAAACGAAAACGTCTAACTTTGACGCCGCGTATCTCCTGAACGGTTCGTCCTAAAAATCTGGGAGTGTGCTCATTGGATTCGTTGGTTCATTTTCTACAAGATGGCGGTCTAATATAGTGAAATTTTTTTTATTTCACAGTTTGCCCAAGATTTGGGACTTTTGGTAAATTTCGAGTGTTTTTGGTCAATATTTCTGTAGGTATTGGTCGTAGGTCAAATCTGTGGCCATAGTCTTGTTCCTCGGTCAATTTTACATAAGGAAACCCATTTTCAGCCACGTAGTGCGAAAACCCGCTGCGTAATCGAAAATACCCAAATTCAAGTAAAAATTGTGAAAAGAAACTTAGAATAGCTATAGCTCAGCCAATAAATTTTTTTGGGACGTAATGTTCTGGCTTTTGACTACTCCCCGGATGGGTAATTTGCCCACAAAAAATCAGCCAAATCGAAGGGGGTCGATCACAGACCCGGCTTTTCTTAAATAATTTTACTCTAACTAAGGCTATATGGTAGAACTTGTTTTTGCACTAAAGGATCGGGCTTTATCAAAATTATCTAACATGATGTATAACTCAAATTCGGCAAATTTTTCAGTACTTCCCCTGCTGATTTTAACAATTCAATTTATTTTATTTGTTCTAAAACCCATTTCGCCTTTCTAAATACATTTCTTTATTCAGCAAGAGTATGCCATAAAATATATAAAGATTTAAAAAAATGTTTTGTAGAGAATTTTATAGTCTTTAGGGTAAAAGAGGATTCGATTATAAATAAATAAATAAATTTGATCTGATGATAATTTTTTGTAATAGTGAAAATAAGTGAGCTATAGGCGAAAAACCATATTAGGAGGGCTAAAACTTTCAATTGGGAGAGACACTGGCATGGAATTTTAGGAGACTTCTAAGGAGTTCATTAGCACACTCCAATATACATGTCTATCAAATTTCAGCTTGCCCGGATTTTTTGCAAACTAAAATTGTTTTCTGTCTAGATAGTCCAGGCAACGAAGGTTTTTAGTTTGCAAAACATCCGGACAAGCTGAATTTTGGCAGAGATGTACATTGGAGTGTTCTAACGAACCCCCCAAAAGTCCCATAAAATCCCACGCCGGCGTCCCCCATAATCGGGGGTTTTAGCTCCCCCAACGCGATTTTTTGCCGATAACTCGCTTATTTATGCTTGTATGAAAAATTATGATCAGACCATAATTGAAGAGCATAAAATTCTCTATCAAATAGTTATTTTTAATATTTTTCCATGGCACACTAATATTTAAATTATTGACCGAAAACACGACCCACCCTTAAAATGGCACAATATTGATTCGTTGTAGGGAGAGAAATGCTTTCGGGCACGGGAATTGCTTTTAATAATAAATTAATTAAAATTGTGGCCAAGGTTGGAAAATGAAGAGAAAAATAAATTTATTCAAAATTTGCCCAAGTTATAGTATCTTCTAAATAACGAAACCAAAATTTTGGTTTGAGCTTACAGAAGGTCCGGGCAAGCTGAAATTTGGCAAAGATGTATATTGAAGTGTTCTAATAAACCCCCAAAATGTCTCATAAAAATCCCAAGCCGGCGTTCCCTCAAATGAGGATTTTAGCCCCCTAAGTGCGGTGTTTCGGTAATTTTACGAAAAATTACCATTAAGCAAAGTTGAGGAACATAAAATTCTCTATAACTTGTGGCGCTGCAGTAGGTAGTACTACAATACATACTGTAATAGGCAAATTAAACTTTGTTTAATGGTAATTTTTCGTAAAAGTAAAAATACGTGAGCTACAGGCGAAAACCGCACCTGGGGAGCTAAAATCCTCATTTGGGGGAAAGCCGGCTTGGGATTTTTATGAGACATTTTGGGGGTTTATTAGAACACTTCAATATACATCTTTGCCAAATTTCAGCTTGCCCGGACCTTCTGTAAGCTCAAACCAAAATTTCGGTTTCGTTACTTGGAAGATACTATAATTTGGGCAAATTTTGAAAAAATCAATTTTTCTCTTCATTTTCCAACCTTGGCCACAATTTCAATTAATTTATTATAAAAAGCATATCCCGTGCCCGAAAACATTTCTCTCCCTGCAACGAATCGATATTGTGCCATTTTAAGGGTGGGTCGTGTTTTCGGTCAATAATTTGAGTATTAGTGTGCCATGGAAAAATATGAATAAAACTATTTGATAGTGAATTTTATGCTCTTCAATTATGGTCTGATCATAATTTTTCATACAAACATAAATAAGCGAGTTATCGGCAAAAATCGCGTTGGGGAGCTAAAACCCCCGATTGTGGGGGACGCCGGCGTGGGATTTTATGGGACTTTTGAGGGGTTCATTAGAACATTCTAATGTACATCTCTGTCAAAATTTAGCTTGCCCGGATTTTTTGCAAGCTTGAGCCAATTTTCGGCTTCGTTGCCTGGACTATAATCTAAGGAGTTTTGTAGCTGATTTAAATATTCGTAAAAATAATTTAAATTAATAATTTATTGTTACTTGTAGTTATATTACTTGTCGATTCTGGTTGATTTTATAGAGTACGGATAGTGGAAGATGGTTATCGTCAGTTAGCATTATTGCCTCTTCATTCACTGAAAGGAGTAATTCGAGTTAGATTTATAAACGAACAAGGACTTGACGAAGCAGGTATCGATCAGGATGGCGTCTTTAAAGAGTTTTTAGAAGAAAGTATTAAACGAGTGTTCGATCCGTCACTAAATTTGTTTAAAGTGACGAGCGAGGAACGGCTATATCCATCTCCTACTTCGTACCTTCAAGAAAATCACTTACAATTGTTTGAATTTGTCGGACGAATGTTGGGAAAAGCGGTGTACGAAGGAATCGTGGTGGACGTGCCGTTTGCGTCATTTTTCTTAAGTCAAGTTCTAGGACAAACTAATCAAGCTTTATACAGTTGTGTAGATGAATTACCGTCGCTCGACGCAGATTTGTATCGCAGTCTAAACTACATAAAACATTATAATGGCGACATTTCGGATTTGGATCTAACATTTAGTGTCGACGAAGATTGTTTAGGTAAATTGGTTACTCATGAATTAATTCCTGGCGGAAAAGCTATAGCAGTAACCAACGCAAATAAGTAGGTAGAATTTGCAGCAAAAATTTCTTACTGTGTTACTTTAAATTTTAGAATCAATTACATTCATCTCATGGCACGATTTCGAATGCACGTACAAATAAAAGATCAAACAAGCGCGGTTATACGTGGATTTAAAGCGGTCATTAATCCTGATTGGTTGTCTTTATTTTCTACACCCGAGGTAACGAAATAATCTAGTATATAAGTGATTTTAAAATTAAAATTTTTTAGTTGCAAAGGTTAATTGCTGGAGACAACGTTCCATTAGATTTAAAAGATTTAAGAAAAAATACACAGTATTATGGTGGCTTTCATGATTCCCATCGTGTCATTAGTTGGTTATGGGACATTTTAGATAAAGACTTTTCCGAAGACGAAAGGAGCATGTTTTTGAAAGTAAAGTAAACGTAATCATTTTACGATCTCTAAAGTTCAATTCGATAATTTTTAGTTTATAACGAGTTGTTCGAAATCACCTCTTCTTGGTTTTGCACATTTAGAACCACAATTTTCGATACGTTGCGTTGAAGTAGGAGACGATGAAGACACGGGTGACACTATCGGTGAGTATCTGTGCATGATCTTTTATTATTTAAATTAGATGTGTTTAGTTTGACCATTGATTATATTATATTATACTTAAGCTAGGTTTACATTATTCATTTCAAATGATTAAGTTAGTTGAATTCATTTGACATAAACCCAAATTATTTTTTTGAAACAGAATGAGCGCCGTTGAACGGCGTCAAATGTCAAATCTAATAAGTAGAAAAGAAGTTGATCAACTTTCTACTTTGACACTACTTGCTGTTGACCAACTTCTTACGTTATGCAAGTTCAACATCGTACATTGTGTGCACAGCAACATATTATTTACACGCATTTCAACTTAGACTTGACAATTTGACGCTGTTTAACGTCTGTTTCACCCTTTAGGTTGGGGGGTTGCTATGCGGATGGCTAAGGTCTTCAAGATCAGTGACTGGCTTGTAGTTCGATAGTAACGATAGGCATCATTATAGGCTATGTGCAAGTGATTTGAATTTTTAAAAATTCGATGCCAGCGATTACGGTGGCGAAATATGGCACTTTTCATGGTACTACAGATGTCAAATTTTTTTGACGTCTGTCACTCATTATATTCAAGTAAATGATGCTCAACAGTGCCGTACGAACTTAATCATTGTAAGGTAATGCGGTGCCGACGCATATTTAGGGTGCTTTTTGAGCAAAATCCAAATTTGAATTTTGAAGGCAAGGGAAGGGCATTTCGAAAAAACTTTTACTCTACATTTCATCTATAATTCGTCGGTACGTTCGATTGAGAGGATAAAAAAATTGAAATTTGAAAATTTGTTCAAAATGTTTCACATATTTTTAAGTTAGAGCTCTTTTAAAGGATCGTTGCATTATAGATGGAAGTTTAAGAAACGCGCTCCTCGATTCCTGACGATTACACATTCGACATTTTAAATTTTCTTGCAAGCGCGAACCTTTTTTCTCGCCAAATATTACAAATTTTTGCACTTTTCCAAAAAGTTATTTACAATTTTGACAATTTTTTGGACAACCGAAGAAGAAGTTTATAGTACGTTTTTGTGTTATAATTCCCAAAAACCGTTTGCGCGTTCATTTCCTGCGTTAAATAGTACAAGTATCGCTGCGTAATTTTTTTTCGAATAACTTTTAACATTAAAAAAATAATTTTGAAATTTAAATTCGGTTTAACGCCTTCGGCGTTGAAAACACGAAGAAATGTTATGGACGAACTATTAAGGTAAGCGTTCATTTATCGGCATCGTACGCATCGGACGAATCGTATCTTTTTCGTCGAGTTCGTTCACTTGTTCGGATCGTATGAAACGGCGTATTCTGCACGTACTAGAACTAACAACCGTGTTTGATATTTGTTACAAAAATTCAAAATAAATTCAAAATATGAGTGACTGTGAAAGTGAAACAGTAATAATCAGCTGTTTGTTAATGGAGGAAGAAAAGAAGAAAAAGAAGAGACGTAATAAAAAAAAGTTTTGGGTGCATAATATATGGAAGAAATATTATCTCCCAAATATTATCTCGGCGTTGTTGGTTCGAATAATCTGCATGCCTTAAATTATACAGTTTTTCATAATTTTGCACTAACGAAATTAACATACCATCGTCCATGTTTGCAACAAATACTGTGAGAAATGCGAACACTGCAGTCGAGCCGTTGCGATTACTATCGTTCATTTCTCGGATTTGTCGATGACATCATCCGAACGCATCGCACTCATCGGAAAAGTTGCCTTCCAAAGAATACTGATCGGATTTACCGAGATGCGATGCGTACGATGCGATATAATGAACGATGGTTCATTAAAAACAATGTAAAGAATATTTTATTCCGATGCGTACGATGCCGATAAATGAACGCTTACCTTTATAGGGCGTCGCGATATGCTTCCGTTGCGTCTTAAAAATTAAAGATCGGCCGGTAAATAAGAGCGCTACAGACGTCGAAAGTTTTTCCACAATTTTCACTTAAATGGGTCTCTCACGAGGAAACCACGGATAATTTAGAAAAACCAATCGGAGCTTCGGATACGGTTTTTAACGGTCTTTAATTTAGCACATGACGACGGTTGACGAAAAACGACTAACGGCAGCATTTGCAAATTAGTGTCGTCGTCAAAATTGAAAATCAAAATCGGAGGCGATTTCGGGCAAAATTTAAAATATGCAAAAATGTGTATTTTCGTTGCAAAGTAAATTTCTTCGAGAAAATTTCATTCGACATTTTCGATTTATATTTGTCTCCTCGACGTATATAAATCTCGCAATATTCGCAGGCGTGTATTTGAATGCTAAAGTTTGAATTTTATGTTTTAAAATTATTAATTAATATTTGTATTATAATGTTTTACGTTATTTAATTTGAACTGTGCATTATTTCCACTAGGTAACAATCGAGCAGCGTTGGTCAAATACATTGGCAAGGTAATTCCTACGCGTTCGACATGGGTTCAAATCTTGTATTTGAAATTCTATGTTCGACATTTTTTTTGTGTTTATTTTCAGTTATATGTTTTTTTTTTAAAGAAGGTACGACCAACGTACAGGGTGTTGCGTTTCATCGGGGGCGCTTCCGCTTGATTGAATTGTTGGAAGTTCGTTTGTGGTTCCACCTTGTGGGATTTTTAATGACCACTCGAACGTTCTGTTAATTGATTTTGGGGAGTGGTTCTTGGTGGTAATGTCTTTGCCACTCTACTGGTCCTGGTCGACTAACGTACTTTCCATCCGACATCTCTTATGTCATCGCCTTCCGGCAAAGAACATCTAATTGCTGATTTAATCTTTGTTATGTTAGCTAAGCTGTTTCCTTGATCATCTTCGGGGCATTCATTTGAGATGACCCACGGCCTTTGCTGCCGCTACAAAAGAGCTGGTTTATACCTAACATCAGGGCCCCACGTTGGGCGCCAGTAAAACGTTCGCTCTTTTTTTTTAACAACAAAAATAAAGTGGCAGCAAGATGGTCGTTGCCTTAAAGAGATGATATTGCGAGTATTGACACAATAGGCTCCCCTCTGAGATCCAAGAACGGCAAGCACCGACGTGATGACACGAACAGCAGGTTTTGGCAGGATGGAACGATAATGGACTGACGCCCTTCAGTATTATGTGATGGAATGGTACACTTATATAATCCAATGAGATAACAATGATGATTGTCCAAAAAATAATCAATCATCCAAATGACAACAAGTGTTGATTGTCAAAATATTCACCAGTCGTTTAGCACCAAATATCAGTTGGCAATACCGAGCGACAAACGCAGATGGATAAATGTGTGGTCGACGATATAAAAAAATATATAATCCAACACGGTAGAATTGGCTAACTAAATATCGGATACGCTCAATTTTCACTAAATCCGTTATTACGGTGAAAATACCAACACGCACGATAATTAAACTAACTGGCGATCGAAAATCGAACAAAGATTATCGATTTATACACTCGATCACAAAATATGTCCGCTCAGTTTTCTCGTCAAAACCAGAATTAAATTTTTAATGCGCATGAGATATCTTTCTTATCATATCAAGTTCGTTGTAAAAGGCAGTTAAAGGGTTTATTACTAGGTGGCGCTAGAGGTATCAAATTAAATTTAATAAATATTTAATTTCATAGCAAAATGGACAAAATTTTGTTACAGCCGGTCCGGTCGAAATCCGTCGAACTCCGCGGTGCCACGCGGAGAAGGTTTTTGCTCTCTCTCCATCGCCCCCGAACCACCATCTCAAATATTTTGCCGTCAACGGATAGAATTCGTCGGAGCCGACATTTTAAGATGTCGGCGGACCACTTGCGGTTTACCTTCCAGAAGCATTTTCACAACAATTTGATCGTTAAAAGTTCTTCATTTTTGAAAATTCACCGTGGAGTGCCGGTTCATTTTCAAGAGACTCCAATCAAACTTTGCACAATTTCGGACTTTCCGGGAAAGCAATTCGATGAGTATTCAACGCAACATTTCTTGGTCTTCTTGCACAATTCCGTTCAATTTCATTTTCCTCGCGTTGCTCTGCAGTTCGATTATTTCGAATATATCTTTGGCTTGCAGCATTGCGAGTTCTGCGACCTAAAGTGCTCAGTCTGATTTGCGGCATTCTGTTCTTTTTAATTATTTGTATTATTTTGAGCGTTGAAATTACTAAATTCTTTTGGTTTTTTACTCCATGCAATGAATAAATTGGCAGGCGTAATATACGGCCGTATTCATAGACAAAGTGTTACTTACTTGAGTAATTAATTTTTATCAATGTATTTCATCTTAGTTTTTATACTAATAAGTTTCAGAATTTCCAAGTGTTTTTGCTCAAAAATGCTTCTGTGCAATATAAATTTGACCCTTGAGTAAGTACTTGTACTTAATTAACGACTATGAATTTGAGCAATATTAATTTATTCGTGGTTTTCATTTGTTGAATTAAAGCCGCCATCTGTTGATCATTTATTTAACTAAAATGTCCTTTCAGTTTTACCCGAATTTTCCGGGCAACTTTTCCAATTTTTTTAGGTGAGAACCATCTTCGGACTATAGGCGATTCAAGATAAGCGATACGCCACCAACGGTCGCCGGTTGAACTAATTCCTCGGACATGGTATAACCTCAAAGGTGTTTAATAAGTTTAAGATTATACGATGATTTTAACATTAACACTGAAAAACTATTAATACTTCCACTAAATCACAAAAATTTTATTAAAACTTCTATGTATTCGCATTGAAAACCATGTAAACAAACTATACCATGTCCGAGGAATTAGTACGATTCTTACCGCACTGGCGCTGCGATCTTAAATTTGATCGCCTATTGCGAACATTTTTTAAAAAAAGTAACAAAATCGGTCCAGCCGTTATCAAGTGATGTCGTGACAAAGGTTTTCAGATTCACTTTTATTTATATAGATTAATTTCAAATTTTTATATTAGTAAATAGAAGGCATACCATGAAAAGTGCCGGCGCGCCCAATACACCAGTGGGCGCTAGTTGTGAACTTGCACATAGCCTTTATATCCGAGTTCAATTATTGTATTAAACTTTCGAATTTTAAACAAAATGTTTGACTATGAGTAAACAAGAAAATAATTGTAAAGGATAAAATAGCAAATAACGCTGGATTACAATCAAAAATTATATTTGATAAAATAGATTTTACAGAATGCACTTAAGATGATGAAAGTTGTCATGTAAGAAAAGTTTACTTAGAATAAGAATTGTTCAGAAACTGTTTAAATTTTTTTTTATTGAAACGACTTTCTCCTTTTCTGAAATTATTTGTAAAGATTTCGGTAAAAATGAAATTAACCCATTAAACCCCGGTGTAGTCATATGAGTACAGTAAACGCATAAGTTATACATAATCCTGGGACTTATGCCCGGTTTCTGAAGCTCGAGTTATATTAAGGTTAAACTTAACCTTAGTATAACTGCAGATTTTGAGTTTCTATAACAAAAACTAATCTCTGGTCAAAGTTAACCTACGTTTTTATTGGTTGTTAACTTTCTGGAATATGCGCATTGTGGATAACTATAACTTTAACCTTAGATTAGTTATGTAGAGTATAACCAGAGATCTTCAGAAACCGGGCATTAATGGGTTAAGCGATCTATAGGCTAAAAAGTGCTTTTTGGAGCTAATATCCTTAATTGGTGGAGGATCCTAGGGGGTTTATTCCGACATTCAAAAAGACATGTCTACCAAAAAAGTAAAAGTACAGTGTAGCCATTGTTTCTTTCTTTCATGGACCATTAATGATTTTGGTGTTACGAAAATTTTACTTATAATCAAAAGTGTAAGTTCGTTACACCAAACTATCTGTAAGGTAAAATTTGCAAAATCTAGTGTACTACTAAATTCTACAAACCTCGGTAACCTTGTTTTATATCTTTTTATATCTATTTTTGAAACTTTTATGATTTTGCAGACTTGACCCTACATTGTATTATACAAAGTTGACCAGGGGTTCTGTTAAGAAGTAGCACATGGCGATAACTTTTACCCAGGAATGTTTAACAACTTGTATCCCTATTGCGTTTCACATCTAGTAATAGATAATATATTTTAATATAATCGATGGTTTGACTTAACTTGTTTAATTTTCATATTTTTTTACAATTAATTTTACAGGTAGCGTTATAAGGGGTTTCTTTACGATTAGAAAAAGAGATCCACAAAATCGATTACCAACGTCATCGACTTGCTTTAATCTATTAAAACTGCCAAATTATCAGAAGAAAAGCACTCTTCGTGAAAAATTACGTTATGCAATTTCTTGCAACACCGGTTTTGAATTATCATAAAGTTTTAAGTGTTTTTGTCCAGTTTGTGCAGTTTTTTCGAATTTGAATTCTAAATGTCTTCTGCATGATAATATAAAATGGAATTGAATGTTTAAAAATGTGGTCATATCAATTTGTATGTTTATAAGATTTAAGTTTCATAAAATGTTAATTATATTAACCAGTTATGTAATATTAATAATTCATTTTATAATTATTTTATTTAATCTTTATAAAACAAGTAGTTATATTATTATTATATCTCGTCTTTCTTATAAAATTTTAGGGTAGGTAAGCATTAATGCAAATTGAAGTTAAAAAATGATCAACAACAAACATTTGTCAATTCGCAGTGGCATTACATTAAGCAAAAGACATTCTGTTCTCGTTTGGTTTGTCAGTTTCGGAATTTGGCATTTTTTCACTTAATGCATATCCACCCTAATATTATGTGTAATGCTGTTCTAGTAAATGTGCGCATTTAAATATTTTTAGTGGTATTCGTAAACATGTTTCATATGTTTCCAAATAACTGGCTCTGTTAGTTATTATCGCATGATACTATAAATATATGTCAAATGTGCCCTTTTATCTAAAACTTGAGAAAAATGTTAGTGGTACCATTTATTTTAGTTGTAGTCTGTGATTATGTTTTATAATAATGTTGTAGTCCAGTCGGCATGCATTTTCTCTAGGAATGGAACTCCATTCCTAACTGAAATTAAGTAATAACATATATGCTACTTCATGATTGTCAAAAATCATCTCAAAAACAAGAAGTTTTATTTTTTCCGACATAATTATGACAAGACAGGGTAATGAAAAAACAGTTCTTTTTTATTTTTGATATTAGAAAACTCTCCTCACTTCTTTTGTGGATATCTTATTTTTTTTATTAGAAAAACGTAAACCCAATGGTAAAGCTAATGTGTATTAATTGTGGGGCATAAAATTTCTCACTACACCTTTACCAGCAGTAATTCAGAAAACCTCACCTGCTGGTCAGAAATCGTGAATTGTAATTCAGATTTGTCAACTGATATTCAGAAATCGTGAATTGCAATTGACAAATCTGAATAACCGTTGACGATTTCTGAATATTAATTGACAAATCTGAATAACTGTTGACGATTTCTGAATTACTGGTGGAAAAGGTGTAGTGTGTAGTGTAAATAATGTAGGTGTAAACCTTGCTTTAAAATTCCTAATTTTACTTTTTTGTTCTATCATTTAGGGGTCGTCCATAAATTACGTCACGCTCCTGGGGGGGTCCGACCCTTGTGACGATGGGGGTGGGGGGGTTTCAAAAATTGTGACGTCACAAAATATATAGATTAAATATTTTATTATAAGCATTTAAAAAAAACTATTTTTTGAGTGGTGTAGATAGGGGGGAGCGGACCGCCCTTCATAGATGTTTCCTCTGGGGTGCTACCCCTAAAAAAAAGAGAAATTTGAAAAATTTGGGGGGGGGGGTTCAAGAATATGTGACGGAATACTTGGGGGGGGTCTAGGTTTGTGTGACGATGGGGGGGAGGTGGTTAAAAATTGCGTGACGTAATTTATGGACGACCCTTAACAAATTTCAATAAAATTTAACAAGTTTCTTTGGTAATGGTAAACTTGGTACCTAATGGTTTCTGCATTCCAATGTATTCTTACAATCGAGCTTATTAAAACATCAACTAAGAATTTTGGAATTTTTCTTCGACTCTAAACAACTGCAGCCTATATAATACTTTTTCAGATTATTAAGTAAAATCTTTCGGTCACTCCAGGTAAATGGTCGTCTTAATTATTAATTAATTGTGAATTTAAGAAAAATTGAATACACAAAATGATTTGCCGATTGGATTATGATAATTTTTTGTTATTTTATTGAATAAAGGGTATGAAATTTTTTTAAAACCATTGTTTAATTTTAACCTTTTTTCTTGAGATTAAACTAAACTAAAAATACAGATAAATGAATGGTGTTATGCAATAAGGATCCAACCCTCAAAACTAAAATAAAAGAGTTAGCCCAGTTAACTTGTAGCTTGGTAGCACTTAACTTTTTAAAAAAACACTCACAAATTTTTATTTATTTATTTGCTTTGAATATTTAATTTTCACAATACAACTTAAAACTAGCCGAGTTTCTGCCTAACTACAATACTTCAATAATACTAACTATCATAATAACAACTTAAAAAATACTATCTAACTAACTGAATTTACATGTTACTAGGGTTTTTATGTGTTATTCAATTATGTTGGTTTAGCAAGTCTCACGCTTTACAGGATGTTCTGGAACATTCGACTTGCTTGACCAGCAATGTAATCTAATAATAATGATGTTTTGCATTTCCCTATATTACCTAACATTATAGGAAAATCGCCCGGTTACATAATTCTTATGGGAATATATCGATACCCCAGTTCAATAGCGTAAAAACTATAGTTTTGAGATATTGACGTTTAAAAAACTCATGGTAATTATTATCATCATATAACCTTGTGTTATATAGTTATATTCCACCACTTCCATATAGTAACTTGTGTCATATGTTGGCAAACATGCAAAGTTCGACTTATTACTCTTTTGAACTATATAAAATACACATTTTTCTTTTTTTTGGTATGACTAACCCAAAAATGGCATTTTTGGACTTGTTACTCTATTGAACTAGGGTATCGATATAACTAGCCCTGGTTTTGGGTCAATGGATAGTAGCCAGTGGCGTACCTAGAAATTTTGCCGCCCGGGGCGGTTTCAAATTTTCCGCCCTTTTAAAGTCAATCAAAAAATGATGGTTTTTATTAATTGATAAACATAAATAAATAATTGTAATTGAGACAAACTTTAGGTGGGGAACTTTCCCATAGTTTTCGAACTATAAACTTTCGAATAGTAAACTTATGAAGTGAACAAGTTGTTTTTTACAACTTAAAATATAAAAAATGCAGCCCGGTGCGGACCGCCCCCCCTCTAGGTACGCCACCGGTAGTAGCTTCATCTGTTCGACTTTTTTTTCACTTTTAAACAATTTTACCTTTTTTTTATGAGCATTAAAAAATATACCATAATTATTTTGAATTGCCATTTTTAAAACTCAACAAGGATCCAAGCCGCCTGGTAACCTGGTATCACCTTATTATGTGCAGTTGGTCGTTGTTAATAGCAATAAATAAGGACGAGTTAGATAATTTAAAGAAAACTTCAAGAGTTGTTCAATGATATGTTAAGATATCTGCTTATTTTTATGCACAAAATTTCATTAATAAAGACTTCAAACTCGGGTCAGAACTTTTTACTCTGGGCACGTGAATCAATTTTCACTCATCATATATCACGACTCATCATATATTTCACCATATCACGACTTTGACGTGCCGTACACGACGAAAATCCCCGCAATTCCTACATTCCCTACAAAAAATTTTGTGTAGCATGTAAAGCTGCGTCCCCCCCATCTGAGCATTTTTGCGCGCACGAAAGTAGTGCGGAGTCAGAAAACGGTGTGCGTAATTTTTATTGCACTGATTTCGTGCCGCACACCTTTTTCTGGCTCTGCACGGCTTTCATGAGCGTAAAAATGTTCAGATGGAGACTAGAGATGGGCGCGTGACGTGATTTTCGTCGTGTCACGGTTTTTTCACGTGACTGTCTATAATAGAGAATCACGATAAAACCGTGATTGTGCATGAGTGAAATTAAACAAACGTGATCGTGCGTGAGTCGTTAAAAGCCATGAGCAGCCGTGAGTGGTCGTGAGCAGCCGTAAGTGATCGTGTGCAGCCGTGGGTGATCGTGTGCAGCCATGAGCAGTTGTGCATTTTTGCAATCTCCAACTTTTTATACAAAAAATTTCATAGGGAATGCATGAATTGCGAGAATATTTTGTAATTAAATAGAATAGAATTAGGTTCTTTACAGTAATTAGTTTTATTTTATACATAATTACTTAATCTTTTCCATAATAAAATTTGTTATCTTTTAAGTAAATAAAAAAGTGTGCATGTGTGTAAAAATATAAGACTGATCTGGTATCTACTAAAAATGAGCGTGTAACGTGATTTTAGACGTGCACGGTGTGAGTGAATCGCCATTAGCTTTACTCACTAATCACTATCTACTACACCTTTTCCACCAGTAATTCAGAAATCGTCAATCGTTATTCAGATTTGTCAATTGATATTCAGAAATCGTCAACCGTTATTCAGATTTTGCAATTGATATTCGGAAATCGTCAACCGTTATTCAGATTTGTCAATTAATGGGGGGAGTTAGCTATTATCGGTCACTCGAAATCGATTGAAAATTTCTCTATAGCAAAGAGGATGGTTAATAGAGTATACTGTAAACATTTTATGTGAGAATGTATTCTATAGTCAAAATTTTGAGAAAAACCAATTTGAAATTAGCTAAAATTTACATGTAAATTGCAAGTTTAGGCCACGCCCACAACCGAGGTTATAAATTAATATAACGTGCGGTCGCTCCTTAAGGAGCGCATTTGTTACTCGACTCCCGTGCTGTTAACTTCGTGCTAATTATGAATGCTTACGATTGTTTTGGTAACGACGATGATGTCGCGTTCTTATTCAAATTTGGCGATCGTGCAACAATTGAAATGTTTCAAGATTGGCGATTGATCAAAAAGCAAAAAGCAATGCAATACAAGAGGATGCAGACGATTATGTCGGGTGTTTCGCGACGAAAGGTACTGGCTGCATCATTGCTTCAGGTGTCCGGGTTGCAGAAGAACCTACCCAATCAACGTCGGATCATTTTTTGATGGCCGTCGCCTCGAGCCGAGGCTAATTTTTAAGCTTCTGTGAGCATGGGCGTGCAATATTCGTTCTGGACCAGCATCTTTGCAGACCGGAATAGCCCGGCAGACCCCGTTTACAGTTTGTTCCGGGATTTCAGTAGAGTCTGCACCTGGAAGCTCGAGAATTACCCCGAGGATCTGGCAATTGGTGGTCCGGGCCAGGTGGTGCAAATAGACGAGAGTGTGATAACCCGTCGCAAATATAATGTCAGCAGGGTTCCTGTACGTGCCCAGAAGTGGGTGTTGGGTATGTACAGCTGTACAGAGAAGCGGGGCATTGTCAAATACGTTGACAAACGCGATGCCGCGACTCTGGAGGCACTTATAAAGGTCTATGTACTGCCTGGTACCGAGATTTTGACCCACGGAGGTGGGAGTTAGCTATTATCGGTCACTCGAAATCGATTGAAAATTTCTCTATAGCAAAGAGGAAGGTTAATAGTGTATGCTGTAAAAATATTATGTGAGAATGTATTATCAAAATGTTGAATAAATCGATTTTGAAGTTAACCAATTTTAGCCACTTTTTCATGCGAGATTCCGCGCGTCGTCATTTTGTTGACGGTACGTGTGGAACGAATGACCCTAACATTTAGAGAATTTCGCACCGGCAGAAGCACCACTTCTCTCGTAGCAGTTACATCGACGAAAGGTTACAGTTTTTCCCATTATTTTTTTTTAACGCGATTTTTTGGGGGTTATATGTAAAAGATAACTGCCGCATACCGCGACTATACTTTTTAATGCTATTTCCAGGGTCTCTAAGCTCCCGGTTTCCTTAATCCCGGTTTTATTGATGGAAGGCGCTTCAAATTTGTTTAGCTTTCTGCCGCGGAGCGGCGACGGCCATGAAAAATAAGGCCGGCCGAGCGGAGCCCGGACGGCTTGGGGTTTTCGATGCACACAGTTATGGCCGGGCCATATCCACCCAAAAAATAATTAGCGCCATCAAAACCGGCCGCGGGGCGAGGCCCCGCAAGGCCAAGGTTTTCCCCACATTTTCCCGGTTTATATTTATTTAGAGACCTTATTCTTAAAATATTTTTGGTTCTGAAAAGAACCGTTCTTTTTAATTACATGTGGCGACCGTGCAGGTTACTCCAGTCCGTATGCATGGCTGATGTGGTGGATCATGTGGACGAAGCGCTCCTTGTGCGTTCTTCCGTACAACTGGGTCCACATGAATTGGTCCAGGTGTTCTGGTAACAGAGTAGAGACAATACACCCAATCGACGGCAGAACATCTTTAGAGTAGACCAGTAGCCCTCGACCTGATTTGTGCACACACCGGTAAGTGGGTCCACAAAATACCGGCTATGATTTACGGTTCTGTGGGTGTAGGGTGAAGCGCCGGCCAGAGTGTTCAGCCCGGAATAACCCCTCCATAAATCTGAATTACAATTCACAATTTCTGAATATCAGTTGAAAAATCTGAATTACAATTCACGATTTCTGAAAAGCATGTGAGGTTTTCTGAATTACTGCTGGAAAAGGTGTAGTAATAATTCCATTTGGGAACAAAAAATATTACAAACCCCAAATTTTAGTACTTTTAATTTCTGAATATCTAAAAAATAATCCAAAATTAATTTAGATAATTAATAGAGGAATAATTTAGCTTTTTTAATGTCAACCTTAGTTATAGAAAGGAAGAAATTATGGGCCATATTCTTTCAAATGTATTTTGCGAGAATATATTTAATAAAGTCAGTAAAAGCACGTTGGTAAAAGGTTCGGTTTTTAATTGGCTAAAATCAGTGGCGTAGCTAGCATGGGTGCAACGGAGGACCTACGGGGGGGGGGGGGGGGGGGGGGGGTAACATGAATCTTCAATTTAACCAACAAAATTGGTTAAATAAACTAATATTGCAATACAAATTTTAAAAATATACCTTAATTTTATTACAAAACATGTATTTACCCCCTCCATAATATTTGACCAGATCCGCCGTTGCATGGGTGACACCCGGGGCGGATTTAATGGGTGTCACCTCCACCTAGGCTGATGACCTTTTTTTTTTTTGATGTGTCACCCCAAAAAACGATGTAATTTTAGTCAGGAAATTTAAATAATTTGGGGTCGGGTGCAACCTCCACCCAGGCTGATGACCTTTTTTGTGAAGTGTCACCCCTAGGTACCTAAACAACCAAGAAATTAGGTAATTTTAGTAAATAATTTGGGGTCGGGTGTCACTCCCACCTAGCTACGCCACTGCTAAAATGTCCGAGGTGCGATCATACCCCGACACGTCCGCCACTGGATATATAGTGGTTGGACGCCCATTTAGTTATGTTTATTCCTTTTTATTAGAATATTCTTTCGTCATTTTTACAAAAAAGAAAACAAAAAAGTGCGTAATAATTTTGCGTATTCTCCCCGTGGACGGTCCTCAAAACCGTTGAAATTCCTGATTAGAAAATACAAAAATTAAGAGTAATAATAAACCTCAAAAGATTTCAATCGAAGGTACAAACCACCGTTTCAATCGGGACCGTAGGGTTGGGAGAAAAAATATAGGGATATGGGCCAATACTTTTGATAATAATTTTGTAGTTTAAATAAATTTAAGTATTACCTATACCGACAACTTTATAATTACGATTATGTAATTGTATTGTGTGACAATATTAAACGAATAAAGTTTTTAAAATGAAATTATCTTGGTGGGTATATAAATTATACCAGGGTAGATATACAAAGAGACCCACCCTCGCTAGTTATCGAACGCTAGTCAGCTGTTATGCAAATTCGAATGCGCATGCGTGTTAGTTTTCGAGTTAATTTCTCTTGTTCGTTCCAAGTCGTATCCAGTTAATTTTTAACTTTGAGGGTGGTTGTATCGTGACAAACTATTTTTACAATCTTGTTCTTTATTTACATTATTTTGTCATTATTAATTTATAATAACTAAGTTGTGTTATTTTGTATTTGTACACACTTTTTTGACGTTCTAAATTAAGTGCTTAGTTGTGCAAGTTGGTGTCGATTGTATAATAAAATCCATTTTATGAAGGGAAAAGACAAGTTTAATATCTGAATTGGTAGTTTAACATAATAAAAGTTTTAATGTGTAAATATAGCATTTTGTGTGAAGAATTATTGTCAACGACGTTACCAAGAAAACGTCATTTAAAAGGAAAAATCTGTTGTGTATTAATTGTGTCCTCGTAGCGGAAGTGTTGTATCCACTGCACTTGATGATTAAAATTAAGAAAAAAGTTCATTAAGTTCTCAATCGTCATAAAAAGATAATACAACGTAGGTAGTCGGAAAATCTTTTTTTTTTATTCATGTACGAGATAGGTATTTTAGATTTGATTCGAGAAATCAATTTTACCATACCATAAACGTGACGTTCGATTAGTAATTGTACGGGAAGTTTCATTAGTGCTAGTTAATTGTGTGTGCTTCTTACGTGCATACATATGTAAAAAGGAAACAAAAACACTTACGAACCAGCGAATGAGCAATATTTAGAAAATTTGTAAGATAAGCTAGCGAACTGGTGCAGTATTTGATGGCTGTGGTCGGCCCAAGCCGCCACTCGAGGGTGTCCATGTCTGTGTCGATGAGCCTAATGCAGGGAGCAGCGGGTGCTACCGCTGGAGGACAACAGGGTGGTCTACATGGGGCCTCATATTATCATTCACAACATGCTGCAGCTCCAGCCCATACCCAAGAACAAGTACAACCCGACAGACCTATTGGGTATGGTGCCTTTGGTGTTGTTTGGTAAGTCGATCTTCATTATTTCGTGCTTTGATAAAAGGCTTTGCAATGATAACGACTCGGACTCTGATTGAGTTTCAAAATAACCCTCGAGAGGCATAAATAATAATTTATTATGCTTGTGTGTTGTACTTCATTGTTCCCATTATTATGACGACCAATTTCGCTATTGCGATATTCTCGAAACGTCATTCCATATTTCGTCGAAGATATTTTTAATATCGGGAAAAGCTAACCGATTAACATTAATTTGCATAATGGTATTTACTTTAAGTTGTATCCTATCCATGTATTTACCAGTAAAAATGACACTCACTAGTACGGCTAGTATGTTGTTGGAATACAGTGGTGGCTCGTGCTAGATGGAAAAGGAAACATTGGACAAAATTTGGATAAATAAAATCTTCCTTTTATTTTAAAATAAAGTTTTTCGGTAAACTAACAATGCGAGTAGCAATTTTATACAAAATTATTTTAGTAGATTGTCTGGGCATTGTAACTTAATAAATAAGGCAATCATTATTTTGAAAGTGTAGCATCCAATGTTTATAAATGCTTTATTCTTATTTATTATTCTGTAATAAAATCATAATGCTAACTTTTGCATATATTATGTACTTTGGAAAAAACTTTGTATGCTACGGAAAAAGTACATAATGCACCGGTAAAAGTGCACATGTACTGGAGTAACTGACAAATGTTTACATTTTTACATAAATGTTTACATTTTTCAGTTACTCACTCACATTTACACATCATATAAATTACGGGCCTTATTTAAAACGTCCTAACTAACAAGTTGTTAGGGAGAAAAATGAGTTTATATAGAAGTTATAACACCATTTTAATTTCATTTAACAGAAATTTGATATAACCATATAATAGAGAAGATATTAAACACTATTTTATAAAGAATGCAACGTTATAATATCTAGGGTCAAGTGGGGTAAAAATGAAACATTGAAAAATTATGGTAAAAGTGAAACAAGCATGTAATTAATCAAGAAATTAATTTATAACAAAATTTCAAACGCAATTATTTCCCTTAAAGTTTATTTTAAAGGAAATAAAAATATGAAATATATATCTTCATAGTTGTACTGTAGACAATGCCTTTTGTTACTGGATCTAAAATCCTGTAAAATTAACTTCAATTTTTGTTGCACAACCGCCATTGAAATTGAAATTTTTGTTTTATTTTATCGATAATGTGTTCTTTTTAACCCGCATTGAACTTTTGAGAAAAAGTGAAACGGCACCAATTCTGATTTAATACAATCTAGACGTTATCATAACATAGTCCCAAACTTGATTTCAAGTCATTTACAGAAGGTTTTGTATTTCATAATACTTCATATGTAATTGTTAATTAGACGAGTCAAACTGATTTTCTCTCAAAATAGGAGAATTCCAATGAAAAACAAAACATTAACTATTTCCAAAACCAGTACCCGTGGTTGAGAAGTGCCTAACATCTTTCTTATTTCATTTTTCCCGTTGCTTATTATTTTTCAAGTTTTGTTTGGTGTTACCGAAACTGGTGCTTTTCTAGAGCCTGTGTTAATGATTTGCCATCATAACAATACAAAACAGGGTGCAGGCACATCGAAATGCAAACTACCTGAGATGTAAAGACCAAAAATGCGTATAGAACTAATCCAAGCATTAGTATTAGTAAATGGACAGACCCTAGACCTATATATTAAGAAGAAGAAGTTATACTTTATCATAATACATTTTTTCTGTTATTTAGAGAAATTCAGAATAAAGTATTTTTAACCTTATTTCAGTCTTGTTATAATTTTCATCGCTTTCAGTGGCGTTATATTTTATTTTGTGCGTAAATATAAAAAGTGAGAGCATGCAGCATAATTATGTTTCCTGATCAGGTTGTCCCGCGTGTTTAATTTTTTTCCACAAAAATGTCAATAGCACCTGTAATATGGTAGTTACAGCCTTGCTTCACATTTTACCACGTTTTTTTTAAATTTTTTTCCAAAGTAAGGTTTTAAAGTAAAACACTGTCTTTTATTCTTTTAATGCTTCCAACCGCATGACATAAAAATATTAGATATTTTAAATTTAAGTTAAAATATGTTAAGTTAAAGTAACTTCAAGTGTTTAAGTTAAAAATCAAAAGATTTCTTAACTAGGTACTTAAGGTACTTTTTGTAGTTCGCTCCGAATTTTACTCGGAGCAATCTTTTTACCGCTGTTTTCCATTCGGGCTGCGGCCTCGTTCCATCCCCTTTGCAAAAATCCTGTCCTCGGGAAATATTCGAATATTTTGGTGCTGTTGCACGCGACAACTTGTAAGTCCTACGTTCGAGTTTGTGCGTTCGTCTCCGATTCCTTCTCCGTCGCGTCGTGCATAAACTCACCTTTAGAAATTCCGAACTCGAAATCAAAATCCCAATATTTTTTTGACGCTCGAAAGACTTGACCATTCCATCGAGTTTGCGATTGAAAGTAAAATCAAACGGTTGTTATTCTCTTAACGCCATTTTAAATTTTATTCAAAGCCCGAAGGTACATTTATAGAAAACGACAATCTAAAGTTGTACTATGGGGAAGGCAATGGGAAACCATCCCTTTTAATAATTACATTTCTTTTGTAAGTCTTCTTGATTTCAGCCAAGTTGATTGTTTACGCACTGCACAGTGTTTGGCACGCAAAGCAGAATAGTACTTGTATACATACGCGCATGCAATATTGAAATTATCGAACGCTTAAAAAGAGCTTCGTATGCAGAATAAGACTTGGCAAACCGAATAAGTGAACTTTTCTCTTCGTAGATGATGAGCTCATGATGTGTACCTACCACAATAATAATTGACATTTCTTAATTTCATTTTTTGTATTTTAAACGTGGATTTCGAGTCATTTCAATGTAAGAAATCGAAGAATATTTTCAAACTAACTTTTCTATATACTTGTGTGCAAAATTTTATTGGATACGGTTTGTGGATTAATAGAGGATGTAGAAGATTATTTTTCATCTTTATCCGGTTGCTCTTCAAACTTCCATTTTGCTAATAAGGCGGCACCGATTCAACAAGTTGATGTCTGCTGGTTACTTTTTTAATATCGCGTTCTCACAGTGGAACGATATGATTGAAATAACCTTAGGACGTACGAATGTTATTAACCTTCGTAAAACTAAATTTATACCTAACAAAATCGTTAATAGGCAAAGTATCAATTCATATAAGAAATTGTGAGGAACAAAAAAGAAAATACAATATTTTAGATACCGCATTTACAAAAATAGCTGCAATGTGATTAATTTATTAACTATTATTTTATTAGATTACAAAATGGATTTACTTCATCATTAAAATATTAATAATCCTCAGTCGTGGTGCTTTTAGTTTCGGCTCAAACAAATTTCGTAAACTTACCGTTTCCACCGTACATAGTGTGAAAATTATGCACCGATCAAATGTACTTGATTCTTTATTTTTTATCTTGAATATTTCACATATTGCATGAATAATATAATATAGTATGCAGATTAAATAAATAATATCGTATTATATATAATTTCAAGGCTAACGCAATATCACATTATTATTTTCTCATTCAAAAGTTATTGGTTATTTTATTGATTCTGTAAACTGGTCTAAAACAGTTCGATTTATAATTTATTAAGATAGATAGTAGATGTAAACATAAAACAACAGGAAACATTTAAGGTAATTCGGGGACACATGCCCCCCCCCCCCACACAAGAAAATATAACTTATTCATTAAAAAAAGTAAAAATTCAAAAATTACAAAATATACTTTTGAAGCATTTTCCCATACATAAGTGTAAGATGCCCCTTTCAGAAAAATTTTAAAAATATACAATTAATTCCTGAAATAATTCGCTCTTGACTTCCTAATGCTCTTCTTTTAGTAAATTTCAATAGTTCAAGTACTATACGAGTATGTAGTCATCTGAAGATAAAAATTAAAATAAGAGAGCTCTAGTCTCCTCAAAGGGCTTGAATTTAGTTAAACAATTTTCTTAGAAAAGTGTCATCGATCACAACCATCGGTACATTAAGAGGTGTACATACGTCGGTTGCGAGGACAACCTATATGTACAAGAGTACAAGTGACATGATTAACAAGTTTAACGCTGGAAGAAAGGGAAAACCATAAAACATGTAAGATGCATGTCTCTGTGCATGATGACCCTGGAATTAAACGTGTTAATTAGTTCAGAAGAAATAACGTCAATAACAATGAGGCATTTATAACCTTAACATTTTGGGGCATCTATATATTTTTCAGGAATAGATACCCCGACCGAAATTCAATTTCTTTAATTGCTTATAGACATTAATAAATAATACAGTAATGTAAAATGCGTCTGTCCACTAACACCATAGGTCATAATAATAACAATGCCTGCAACATTAATGGCAACATCTGATTGATATTATCCTACTACCACCACGCGTGGGGTATCTTTTCCGCTGGGGCGTCTATTCCTGATTGCTTGAAAGAGAAACTAGTAACAGTTTTTAATAAATACTACCTATATATTGCTGTGAAACTCTGCTTAATTTCCAATTCCGAATTAATTTCCAGCTCACTATTTTCCATCAATAAATTTTAATAATGCAATTTCTTCTTTTCATCCAATTCAAAATCAAACACAATTTTATTTATTCAATTAAATTTTTATTTCTATCAAAATCAAATATTAAAAACCATTTTTAAAAATTACTAAATTATTTTTTCAAAAATTATTACTTTAAGCACCGACTCGACTCTCGTTCCGTGGCCCCTGGCGTGAGTACTGCCCTCCTATTCAATACCAACACCATTTATTCTTTTTAGCCATTTGGTCTAGAATTGAGTAACCAACCACTACTATTCCATACCTAAGCGAAAAAAACAGTTGGATTCCAGATTTAGCCGACACGAACTGAATTCTATGTCACGTTTAAATTAGCGATGGTTCGGATTCCACGTTAGATTAAATACGACAAGTTATGATCCTACCGGGTAGGTATGTACAGTGGTCTCAATAACTTAATTGACACTCAAGTTTTTATTTGAAACATCTGAAGTTATTTTTCAATAATGATATATGAGCCGTTGAAAACCATAGTGGACTAAGTCAAAAATCGTAGTTTTGAGATATGGAGACCTAAAGTTAAAAGGTTCGTAATAAATCCTGAATGCAAAAATAATACTGTTGTTGCGAAATTTGCTTAGGAGTAGTACCTACTTAAATATCTATAGAATAATATTACCGAATTTTCTCTGCTTTACAATTTCTTTTTATGTTTTACTGACTTAGACTACTAGATTTCTATAATATGGAGTGGTTTCAGCTATTGACTTAGACCACTCTGACTTTCAAGGTTCTATAGAATATGTTGCATATTGACCACTGTCAGAGTGGTCTATGTCAGACTTAGACCACTTTGCCATACAACGCTAACAGTACTCCGTTAATGTGTGATATTACATTTGCACAATTTATGTAACAAACAATGACTTATATTTTTAAAATTTTGTCAGTAAGTAGATCTATATAATACGGAGTGGTTTCAGCTATTAGCTCAAAAACGTGATTTTGTGACTTAGTCCACTATGGTTTTCAACGGCTCATATAATATTTCATAACAATCATTTTTCTAATATTCTTTATTATAAAATAAAATAGATTCAAATTAAATAATCTGTATAAACAAAAACATTGAATTAACACAAATAAAAAGTATTAAAACGAAGAAACGATAATATGATCTCAAAAAGTTAGTTGACAAAGAATAATTTTCAACTTAAAGAACATTTCTAATATTTGGTATGCCCTTCTTTGCTTTCAATAACCTCGGCAAGTGATTTAGAAACACTATTGTACAATTTCGCAATAATCGGCTCCTATCATTCTAGTATCCACAAAATTTAAATTTCCAAAACCTTTTCACGAAGAGCACCCGCGCAGGAGCACATTGCCACCGCCATGTTTTAAGGCTGGTGTCAAGTATCTGTGGGAATATCAGCTTTTGCCTCTCGCGCGCCAAACAGTGACTGCGAAGATTCCCAAATGGTTCAAACTCGATTCATCGCTCCATATGACCTTTCTCAATGAAATTTAAACCTTGATTTTGTGCGACGATCTTGCAATAATCGTATTTTTCTTGCCACCCTACAGAAGAGAATCGAATCATGTAATCTATTGCAGATTTTGTAATATCTTTACAAACAGTAATTCCGATGTATCTTAAGCTTTCTTGCATATTTCGCGTTGTTAATTTTGGGGTTTGCTTAAATTTTCTAACAATTTCACGATTAATGCAGTCTGTGGATTTTCTGGGACGCCCGATTCTTGGTAAATCTTGTAATGGTTTACCAGTATCATGCTTTCTAATAATTTTTCTAACAGCTTCCTGAGTTATTCCATTGCGTATTGGCAACATTTCGTAATGATGTAATGTGCTGGTATAGTTCCACTGTGAGTAATCGTTCATCAGGCTGTAAATAATGTCGTATCACTCATTATTACTCTTGCACTATAGAAAAACTTTAATTTTTTAGAGAACTGATACGGTCTAGATTATCTTTGAACTAGAAAAATGACGACTACATACACAATTTTTCAATCGGTTGCACGTTACAACTAAAAAATACCCTTTATAAAATACTGTCAACTAACTTACTACGTACGATGAAAATGTTACTATTACACTAATTAATTACATATTTTTAACACTACACTATAATTTCTCTGTATTTACAATATATTCCATCGTTTTATAGCTGTCAACTAATTTATTGAGAGTACTGTATGTATAATATTTTGTTCTCTACTACTTACGTAAGTGACACATTATATATCCTTATCGGGCCGTTGTAAGATAACATTACCGCTCGGTTATTAATTGCTATCGCTTGTTATTTTGCACACCGGTAAATATAGACTTGGAATGTGCAACTTATATGCATGATAATGCAGGTGCACCTGATCTCTTATTAGTTTATCATATTGCTAGTTATTTCTGTCCTGAATTTTATGTCATAGTAACAAAATGGAATATTTTAATTATGTCTGTTTTTAAATGTAATTATTGTAGTAACAAGCAAAAAATCATACTACAATGCTTAAATTTATATATTATTATATTATTTACTATTATTCAGTATACGTTTAGTCACCGACTTGTACAATTCGGTGTTTGCAAGTTTATCTGTAATGGGTTTTTACAGGCTAGTAATTCAGTCGAGTGGATAGTAATTTAGTCAATTAGCGAGTAGCCATCACAATAATTTTATTAAACTACCAACTATATTGGCAAAACATAATAGCAATTTCTCGAATTTGTATTAGGATTCGTACTACTTTTTTTTAGTGTAATTTACTGTCCACGCACAGTTTAGTTACTAAATTACTATGGAATATTTCCAATATTAATAAGAATATTTCCGGTAGTTTGGTTAGGTTGCTAATGCTTAACCCGTTACCAGAGGTGGGCAAAAATTAACTTAAGCTACTTTTAGAGGCAGCTCATATAGGCAAGCCGATAAAATGGTTAGAGCTTGCAAAATATGCGGACGAGCTGAAATTTTGTACACAGGTGAATTTAAGTGTATCCGAACGAACCGCCTAAAATCTCATCCCGTCTATTCTTCAATTGGAGATTTTTGCCCCTTCAAATTGGGTTTTTCGTCTATAGCTCGCTTAATTTAATTTTTAATAAAATTTCGCATCAGGTTAACATTGAAAAGCACATAATTCTCTACAATAAAAGTTTTTTCAAAATTTACCTACTACGTACATAATAATATATTGAATTTATTAAAAACCAAGACGGGGCAAAATGCGTTTATTAAAATTAAATTAAAATGAAGTTTCTGAATAATTCTTATTTCTAATTAAAATTTTATTATATTTCATCTACAGTCACATCTACACCATCCGAAGTAAATTCTGAAAAATCTATTTTGTATAGAATTTTCTGCACTTTAAGTTTGGTTCGATGATAATTTTCCGTAAAAATGAAATTAAATGAGTTATAGACGAGAACCCGCTTTGGGAAGATTAAAATCCTCAGTTGGAGGAGAAATCGGCGGGGTATTTTAGGGAATTTTATTCGGGCAGTAGAATACTCGTCGAGCAAATTTCAGCTGTTAAAATTTTTTGCAACTTAAAAATGTAACTTGCCTGAACTATTAATAAAACTCGGTGAAGTATTAATTTACGTGGATATTAGCGAGATTAACTGCTAACGAAATGTTCTTTGTTTGACGCCGAGTAGAGTCTAAAATTTTTTGGTTTTTGACCGTCTTCGTGCCTCGGAGGGTACGTAAAATCGTCCGTCGGCGTCGCGTCGGTTCCCCTGTGTTAAAGATTGTCATCGTTACAATAAAAACAGGGTCCTAGGCAAATCGAAGGTCAACCTAGAGTCCTAGAGCAAAACTACCTCGGATGTACAATCGATTATCTTTACAGAACTAATCGTTGATGTAAATTGGTAAATACAGGTCATAGATCTATATTAAGAAGAAGAATAATAAATTTAACCATGACATTTAGAATATTTTCTAATCTTTCTTAATATTTGTTTCGTGAGGCCCCCCCCGTAAGTTGATAAGGTGATTACTTTTTGTCTATCAATGAATACAGCACCGTTAAAAATAAATTATTGACTCGAAAGGTTTTAAAAAAGTCCTCAATTTGCGACCCGTGCGTACTTTTTAAAAATCAAATGGCCCTTCATAGGAAATAGATTGCGCCTTTATAAGAACAACAAAACTTGTTCATATTAATTTGAGTAACGTTACTACTGATTTGATCAACTTTTTTAATGGTATACAAAAAAAAAGCAATCATTGTACTAATATTAAATATCGATATGTCTAGACAATTTCTTCCAAAACCGTTGAACTATACGAGTGTTAATAATTTTTGATTTGGTGAATTTTAATTCACCATAATGAAAAGGTTACGAAAGAGTTGAATGTCCAGTCGAGAAACATTTAAAAAAAATCATTTAATGTTGAAAATATAAAAAAACACGAAGAGGGCGCGGGCTCGGACAGCTGTTGTTGAAAAGCAGGTGGTTTTTACATCTGCCAGTTGGCTAGTCTGGATGAAAGCCATTAACCATTCTTGGAGGTGGATAGTCTCATTTAATCGTGATAGTTTTTACTTAATGTCAATTTTCTTAATTAACTACGGCACCATTGTTACAAATCTTTTGGTAGTTAAAATCTTATAAAAGTATGTCAATAAAAGTAGCAACGATAAAGAAGCAATAATTTGGTGACAAGATTGATTCTTCATGTTCTCCTGCATGTTTCTCTTATTTGATCGTAATATTAGTAGAAAATGTAATGTTTAAGAAAATGGGTAGTAACTACTGTACTTAGTTACTTACTTAGGGTTATTTATTTTGTGAATCATAGATTAAATAATTATAAAACAAAGATGTATGGATGTTCCTCCCGCGTCCCGACGACCGCATTGATCCAGTGCCACCCTCTAGCTAAGTGACGTCACATTACCGGCGTCGACCGGTCGAGTACCTACTTATAAATTTTGTATCTTCCATGGCAGGTACCGTTTAAAAAAAAAGATTTAGAACGAGAGATGTAAGGAATATTATAGTGTTAAAATTTAATATTGAACATTTTTTGTTTTAATCTTATGATTGAAATTTTAAAAAATGTGATTTTGTCATCCACGCGACTTGATCATCTTTTAATGTTAAATAAAATATACACAGATATCAACTATCAAGATCCGAACTTTTTTTGATAATTTTTAAAATGATGTCAAGAGTAAACCTTTAGTTTCCGTGAACCGTGATTTTAACCATAATAAAATCAGCTCTTTATTAATGGTACTCAAATATGGAATTTGGTTTAAAAAATTTAATTAATTTTTGAGTTTTGCTGGCATTACACTGCAAATTATTCTACACGAAACGGTATCGTTTCTTGTACATACAAACATATTTTTGAAAAATGACTATTTTCGGCTTATAAAATAAAGTTTTACTGACTGATGCCCGGTTTCTGAAGATCTCTGGTTATACTCTACATAACTAATCTAAGGTTAAACTTATAGTTATCCACAATGCGCATATTCCAGAAAGTTAACAACCAATAAAAACGTAGGTTAACTTTGACCAGAGATTATTTTTCGTTATAGAAACTCAAAATCTGCAGTTATACTAAGGTTAAGCTTAACTTTAATATAACTCGAGCTTCAGAAACCGGGTATGAGTGAGCTCCGAGTCGAACTAGGCATTAACAGCAACGCACTTAACTACTTAAGCTGATGTCTGATAATATAGAAACTTGAATTTTCTCTCTTATTTGTGTCAATATGTAAAGCAATATTTACATCAAGTGGATCATATCTGTATTTATAGTTCTAAAAAATGCACTTTTTGCAAGTGTACTTCAGACTAAAAAGTACAAAAACTTCAACATACGATATGGCCTGAAAATGTTCCAGTGTGACGAAAACATTTGCAAATTATATTTTACGGTGTAATTTACATGTAAAAGTTAATGGAATAGCAAAAATTTAAACAATAAAAATGCTAATTTACTGTACCAAAAGATTTGTCAATATTGCTAAAATTTCATGGGATAAATTTGATTTGTTGTTGATTGTTTAATTTACTTCGTAATTTTTAAATTTTAATTTACTCGTAATATAAATTTCGTTAGTTAAGAACTTGATATATTATTTTAAATAAAATATGGCTACTAACTTTGAAGTTTAAATGCATGTAGGTACATAATATTTTTAATCAAAACATTCCAGAAATGGGAAATTTATTTTTGTAAATTTTAATGTTTTCTTTTGTTACAAAGTTTAATAAAAATTTATAATCTATTGGGAAATTGTAAAATTTTTAACTGAATCGCCACTGTAACTGTCGTAGACAAACATATTGGATTATACAGAAATATACCTACACGAAATCTTTCGAAGGCGAAAATAACAAATTTTAAGGACAACATTTTTTCAATGTTTTTACCTACCCATTTTTATTATATTAAAAAGATGAGTTTTCACTTGATGCTATGATCACAACTGATGGCCGTGCAAAAATTGCAATTCATACGATTATCCTTTAAAATATTGCCTTGAACTGTTTTTACCTTGATTATATTTTATTTGTGTGTCGTGAATATGTTCGACATGGGAAATATTAAATTTTTGATGGAAATTTTAAAACTACATCAGCCTCTTAGGACCATCCCTTCTAAAAGAAAATTTGAGTTTAATTTGTTTTTACATCGGTCTGGACATAGAATTTTGCAATCGGTCGTTCTAGATTTAAAAACATTTTAATTACCTAGATACATAATAATATTTTCTCATAGTTAGATTGCACTTATGATTTTAATTTTTAAGTAGTTTGTGTATCAATTAACTATTATTTCAATTTAATTTTATTTGAAATGTTTATATTTTTATGGAGAAATAGTGAAAGCTGTATTTTCAATGGGCAATAGAGCATGTGAACTTAAACACCTAGAACTGCACACTAAAAAGAATGAGGTTAATTTACTCTATTAAAGGGTGGCTGTAGATACATAATATTATATCTTCTAAAATCTCTTTAAACCACTATGGGCCATGTAAATTACGTGCGTAATTAATTTATTATCCAATGGTCCTGTTAAATTTTTTAATAAGTCTACTCTCAGGCCCGTTCAACGATTCAATAGATAATGCAAAACTACCATTGCCAAAAGCACTAAATTGCATATAGTACATAATTATAATATTATGGTTGACGTACAAGACGTCCGCATCAATTTAACTACACAACTAACTACATTTTCGGCTGCCACATGCTTATGGTGAATCAAGGGGTTAATCACAAGCGAAATTCATGTACACCAGACTGCCAAATTAATGTATGGACTTTCACACAATGCCAAAAGACTTCCACATAATACCGCGAGACTTGTATACCAGACTTCCTCTGTGATTAGCCCCTCGTGGTGAATACTTCGATATAACCCATAAAATGTATTAAATAATCTTTCCACATGACCTATGCATATCACACAAATACATAATAATATCGGTAAATCGTTACTACCTCCCTTGTAGAATAATATACTATTAATTTTGATGTATCGTATCATAATAATAATCTGGTACACAGAGGTAGTTTGAAATTAGGCTGTAAGCCCTATGCCCTATAATGGTTATAGGTTCAAATCCCGGTTGCTCTCGAATTAGCTATGCCGTGGTTAGGCTTGCACGTTAAACTATCGATCCTACTACGACAAACACTAATTGTAAGTAAAACTGCTGACTTTTAATTCGTTATTTTGTATCACACACTGCTATTTTTCGAACATTTATTGGAGGAACTCATTGGAGTTCATGCTGATTAAATTGAAAAACCTTTTAAATTGCAAATAATGCTGCACCCCGTAAAACAAATAATATGACAGAAAAACTAAAATTTAAATAATACTTTTAAACTATCTTTTATCGAAAAATAAAAAATTTTAATAAACGGTCAAGCAACCATCATTTAATTTCTTTCTGGACTACTCGATATGGAATGACCCAAAAGCCCTATTATATTTACCGAAAGAAATGTCATTCCATTTTCCGCACAATCGTTTATTATTATAGCTATTATTACGATACCTTACAGAGGTGCCTATCTATCGACGATTTCCACATTATCAGAATGATATATACAGAGACGACCTACTAACACCGTTCGGCTTATGTCAGTGTGGATGGATGATCTTATGTAGTATATTAACCACTTCTTGTGACTTGCTGATAACTTATTTTTATTATTATTTTTAAACTTTCACACGGTTACACCGAGATGAGTTTTTAGGTTAATTTTTTTTAAATGAAGTCGCATTGGTGTTCAAACGAAACGGAAGTTCATTTGAAAGAAAAATTATTTATTGACGCATAAACTACAACTTGAAGAAGTGAAAGTTTCCAAGTTTCGAATTTTCATTGTTAAAAGTTAACGATATTTTGTTAATACATATTAAATTTTGACCTATTTTCTTATTTATGCACCTGTCTAAATGCAAATATACAAGTACCTGTCTTATTTTTTGCAAATTAATAAAATTACAGCAAACCGTCGTTGAATTATTAGTTTTATGAATTTTTTAAATTGATCAATAATCAAACAAAAACGTTCTAAACCTAACGGTTTTAATAATAATGGAATTTGTTTTTATTATTCTAACCCCCAAATTCAAAAAATGGTTTTCCGGCCGTTCATCGCACCCTATTCCAGAAGTCCGCAGGGGTGGTAACTCCCGGAGACAAATATTCGTGATGCAGTGCGTTCTCGGTGCGTATTGCTGATATCTGGGCAAGAAAATCTCTCCCCAAGTATCGTCGATGCTGAACTGGGGCTCAAATTGTCTGGCTGGAAGGGTGAAAACAGAACACGACCTGTAAGGGGTGCAACGCCCTAAGGACTAAAGAGCAGCCAATTCATAAATTTCGTAAGAACGTTGCTTAAAATTCGAATGAATTTTTTATTATTCTGATTAAAAACTTTTTTTTATTACGAATTAGTGTTATTTCGATATAAGGTACGTAATAAGAGGATATGTACCGTTTGTGTTCCATTCGAAGTACCTCCAAATTTGATCATTAGACTTTCGGGGCAACAAATTTTTTTTTTTTAAATGGGGTATTTCTAAAACAGGTTTTTCACCTTCGTGGCTGGGATTTTAGAAAAGTGGCATTGCAAATAAATTGTAATTGTGTATTAGATCGGTCCGGCCCTGAGATTTCTGCGTTCAGCGACCCAAGAGATAGCGTGTTTGTTCGACCAAACCGACGCCGTAACCTTAATTTTTTACATTCAGCTTCTTCCTTTGCTTATAAGTCATACACCTACTCGATCAAACTACTTTGAATTCAAGTTTTTGATAACATTGTCGATGTATTGCATCCTTATTTTTATGTGCCTAATGTACCTACATATTTCATTAAACATACTTCCTGATTAAATGAATCTTGGAATGACGCTATCTGTTTCGTAATCGATATCCGGTGAATGGCACTGAAAATTAAAAGTAAGTACCTACCAGTAAGAAAACTTACCTAAATAAATGCCTACGATTTCTACCGGTTATCGAAAAAATGGTTAAAAGTAATGAAAATTGTAATAACGTAGTCGGTATAAGTAGAACAAATCTTAAAGGTGTGTTGTAAACGAAATCTATACACACGGTGTTTACATAATAAGGGTAGAAAAATGTTTTCATGCGATTTGTTTTACTAAAATATACATTCGAAGATTCTATCAAATCGAAGTTGTTTGAAATGGAAACTTGTACCTTGTAGTGGTGGCGTAGCGGTTGAAAAAGTACACACAATAAATTAAAAATATATCGTCGCCGTTAAGTCAAAACCTCGTATCTCAATTTTTTCCAATTTTGAGATAAGTGGATTTTCCGGTTCACTATAGCGTCCCCGAACACTGGAAAAATACTGGTATCTCATTATCTGATCAATGTGGCTGCACCACAGTTATTCAGAAACCTCGTATCTGAATCTATTTCAGAATAGATTATTGTAGCTTCTTGTATAATTTCGGAACAAAATCGGAAAAATTGAGATACGAGGTTTTGACTTAACGGCGACGATATGCAGTTGGATATTTTTCACCAAGAAGAAAATGTATAATCGTTAAAAATAACGTAGATTTTCAAAAGGCGTCGAACTTGAGTTTTGATGTAGAATACTATAAATAAAATAATTATGCACTTTCGAACACAGATTGAATTTTGTAAATTGTCCCAACTATTTTCAGAACAGCATAAGAGGGCGCATTGTCCGTTTGATGTAGCATCCGAGGTATCGAACCCTCGACAGCCGAGCTTGCATACTCTCCTTCTTTTCGAATTCGAATAAATATGATGGGATAGATATTTAAACGTTTACTTGCTAAATATGTTATAGATATTTACAATACATTGACAAATACAACTTGAACATTACTTTAAACATAAGTTTTGTTTTCAAATTTCTTGTAGCTATTAGAGAAGTTACATTAATTTATCTATATCGAGTACCTGTACAAAATTTGAGAAAACCCACAAATTTACCCTTAATTGAAAACGAAGTCAACCGATATTAAATCTTGTTAATTTGTATTAATAGCAGTTAAATATAAAATGGCATTGATTTTTTCTTTATTTAGCACATGTCAGGGTTATTTAAATAAGGAAAATTTTGAAATACTTTGTCAACGATAGGATTTAAATGAACATTTGCCAAACTATTTAAATTGAAAGTTTTAATTGAAATTGTCTTATATGTACATATACGAGTATATAATAAAAAAAATGATGTAGGTACTATTTTTTACATGGTGTCAAGTTTTTGATTGTGGTGAATTTTATTAATCGTATCTACTTATATCGTTTTGTGTAATTTTAATTTATTCTTATCATTGAACACGAGCTTAATTACCACGTGACTATGTATATCACTTTTGAAACACATTTTAACCTTAGTACAAAAAAAATTATGTTGTAAATTACTCAAACAGGAAGAGAAAATTGATAATCTAGTAATTAAAGTTTGCATTCGAAGTAATTTTACAACAGATTTATAATTTTGAAATACTTTGACAATGAGTGAAAGGATGACGTACCCACATCACAATCATATTCAAGAAGCAAAAAATAGTGTATTTTAGTAGTACAATCTAAGAAGTGTGATGAATATGATAATTATGATGACGAAATTTATCGTTAACTTTGTCTATGGCTAATAATTCTTTGAATATCAATATATACTACAATAATTTTTATAATAATTAATTTTTGGTGAGCACAAAGGAAACTTTTTTCATCGAAAAATATTAGAAATAAAAACAATAATTGGATGTAATAGCACTAGGGAGAAAAAATATTCGAGTATTTCTCAAAGACAGGCGTGGCGCTGAGAAGACTGCCCCGACTAAAACGTTTGAATATTTGAAACTTTCCTTGACTTAACAGCCCGAGAACTGCTACCTCCGGGCTGTATTCCCCAAATAGACCGGGAGAAGTAACCCATTCCTTTCCTCTGGACTGTTACATACAATTATTATTATTCACTTAGAGTGATTTTAAAAGAACTTTAAACTTGCGACAAATACACGAAACTGTCCCCGTGGATTCAGTCCCGGGAATGAATTCCGAATATGGACAGATCTCAAATGGAGCGGTTTTGTTGGTTTAAAATTACTCGAGGTGAATAATCAGTGGGATTTCATGGTTTGCTATAATAGGAGGCCCGTCCGAACGTCTATCCTGATGGAAGGGCCCTTGGACATGGGTCAAGTCTTGCCGAAAGGGCTACATTTTCTTACAGCTCGGTTGCCGTTCTTATACAGCTAAACATAATGTACTAGCGGAAGTAGACAAAATACGTTTTCAGTAGTGTATTCTCGTACACGGCTATGGAAAAAGTAATTAATTAACATAATAAGGTAATAACTGCACGCTTAGGAACTTAATATAAAATTCGTACTAAATAAATAATAATAAGAAATATAACTTTTATGTTATTCACGTTATCAAATTGAGATTTGCATATTAGATGGGCATTTTTTACAATAATTCTAATGAAGCAAGGGTTACATGTTAATTTTATTTACAAGCTTACCTTTAAAATATGCCCTCATGCTAACAAAACACTTTGTACACTGCCATGCTGATGCGGTGTCGATAGACTGCTTAAGACGTTCCAACAATTTTCTATTTTAATCGAACCCTGTATACATAAAAAAAATGATCCTCATTTCTTCGTAGACACGAAATAGGACGTCTTTTAATCAAATTTTATGTTTCCCCCATAGATAAGATTTCTCCTCCCGTCTTTTGAATGGTCACTAAATAACATTGATAAGGTCCGTTTCTACATAGGTTTTCGACAAATGGAATTAAAGTTTTTATTGTTTTTATGCATTATTAATTTATCATAACTAGTATAATTACATATTATTAAACTTGTACTTTGTAAATATGTAAACATATTCGAGGTTTTTTTGAAATTAGTTATACCAATAATTATTCAGTGGGTATCAACATAAAAAGGCTTCGAATATAGCAATCAATCCATACCTCTCTTCTAAAACATACAAGATTTACTATCTTTACTGGATTTACGCCATAATATACCAAATACTCGTTAACTACCTACTTTGTGAATCTTTTATATAATGGTCTGGACAATTTTTTTAAATTCTTGTTCAACACTTGCGAAGACACTTCTAGTGAAATTTCATGTTTTTCTGTAATTTCACCATTTCAAACATCGACATCTATCTCGTAAAGATACTATAACAATTGCATGGTAGTTTATTATGTTCAATTCTTTCATCTTTCCTGTAGGAGCAGACTTCGTCTAGCATCTCTCCATTTTGTATTATGTACCGTTCGTTTTACATAATATTCTTGTAGCATCAGAGAAATTTCCAATTCGATGCAGCTTTCATTACTCTATAATTTTTTCCATTAAGATTTTTGTTAGGTTTATAGCGCAGAAAGTACCTATAATAAATAGAATTAATTAAAAAATAACTGTGGCGATTGAAGTCGAAATATAAGTAATATGTAATATTATAAAAGTTGTAGGATGTAAAGTTTTTTCTGTAGGCAGTTGAAATTCTTTTCGATCTTCAAAGATCAGGTTCCCACAGTTTGAAGGTCATTGGATCCCTCATTTTATCCTCCCCTAATGTCAAGTTGATTTTGAAAAATGTCGCAAGACTCGTTGGATTCGGACTGCTATTTTTACCTGCCCTAAAATTCACCAACTTCCTTTCTTACTTATTAGTTTAAAATATTTGTGCGGTAATACTTGATTACTAGTACATGAGATAAATAATATAGTAAGTATACATTTGAGTTTATTGTATTACGACGAATCTCTTTAAATATGGTAGTAATAGTACTAACGTGGAGTTAATAACGATTTAAATACAATATTATTGTAGAATATAAATTTCACAAAGGTATTCACGTTATTTTTTTTTAATTCGAGTATATGTGCACCTAATATATCTTTTTTGTGTGCTTGAATTATCTAAAAGTAGAAAAAGTTTTATCGAATTTGTTCATGAACTATGAAGAAATAAATAAAAGGCAAAAGAATTTGCAAGTTTTAAATGAAAAAATTCAGGTATTAACTAGAAGCCTTTTTCAAGTACAAAGAAGGCAGGTAGTTTTTATTTTCCTACCTGAGACCAACATAAGACAGCTTTTCGTACGAGACAACATCCTCTCTTCTTACTAAGCGAATAACTGGAACACCTGCCCCGGATTTCACCTGAACGTATCGTCATATAACACAAAGGCAAGTTTGAAATAAGCCAAAGTCCAAAATTGAAAATTACATTTTCTTCGTTATTTTGTATGTTATGCCACGTAAATTTACCCGTTATTAAAACAAAGCACGGCATTATCGTCAGCGCATCCGCAGCTACACACAGTTCGTTGTCCCGTATCAATCTCCTGAGCGTGTTGTAGTTCTTTTTTTAAATCTATCAAAAATTGATTAAATTATATTATGTACAGACTGTTTCGTAAAAAGGGCCCCACTTTATAGCACCGTTATTTTTGAACATTTTTGAATGAGCAACCAATAAATCATATTATACAAATTATTATAATATAAACATTTTAACTCTTGAAATAAATATTAAAGTAAACTTATAATATTTAACAACTGAAGACATCAATAAAGATTGCTGAAATCTTATGAATAGAAAATATTTCGATTTTTTATTGTTTAATTTAACTCGTTAACTTTTAAAACTTGTACGTAATAAATTTGGGTATATTTTATTTACTACAGGGGTCATTCCGTATCAAATCGATCAATGTTTTGTAATTATTTTCATGACCCTCTTCAATTTTGCTCAAACAAAAAATATCATAAATATATTTGCTTTTTTTACTGCTAAACTTTATTTTTGATATTTGAATTGATTTTTAAATATTTGAATTAACTCAAAAATTGATCGAAACAACGCAATAAATGTAATTTACAGCCGCGAATTTGTTTTATCGTTTTTCTTCATCATGACGAGTTAACTTCATTGACTTAACTCAAAATATGATAGAAGAAAAAGTGACAGAGACAAGTTTGCGGCTCTAAATTACTTTTTATCGCGTATTTTCGATCAAATATTGCATGTTCCTACAAATTTATAATTATTAATCTTTTCATAGTTTGTCTTATTTTGAATTTTTAAGTGATTTTTTTAAATTTAGCTGCAACAGGAGCAGTACCCCCTTAATGATGTAATAGTGTAAAATATTACACTATTCAATTTATCGTACAATTTCTTTAGAGTATTTTCACACTGCGCAGTGCATCCTGTACATCCCATTTTTGTACAATTTATACAAAAGGTTTTGATAATTTTTATATACAAAGGCAAAATGCATTGCAACTTTTTGAAATATCCTTAACTTGAACCTGTGTTACAAAGTTTAACCACAGGAAAAACAATTATAATTATACTTTAATCATTGATTAAATCCTTAATTAACATTGGTGAAACTGGATACAAGTTTCATATAGTCAAGAAATATCGCCAGACTTAATAATGGCTAAAAGATTTGTCATGCGAATATTAAAAAATAAAGGCACCCTAAATTGTCGATGCTTTTGTAAAGCAATGTGTAATACTGCATATTTGGCGAAATATTAATTCTATACAAATTAATATAAGTGATTTTTAGTTTTTATTGAACCACCAGTGGAATCTTTAGATTTAGCACTAGACCTGTTAGTTTGAAGGCGCCCCGAACCTATCAAGAAATAATAAATTATTCTTGAATCAAAACTAATTTTTCCATATTCACAATTTTTTTATAATACTTTTGGGGTACGGTCCCCTAAGTGCGGCCGCTCCAAATAAATTGAAAATTTCCTATCGCAAAGAGGAAGGTTTATATAGTTTACTGATGTACTTTAAACTTGAAAAGGTATTATCAAAATTTTGAGTTAATCGATTTTGAAGTTTGCAAATTTACATGTAAAATTAACGAGATCCCCGCGCGTCGCTCATTCTGTTGACGGTACGTGCAATATGAATGACCCTAACACTTAGAGTATTTCGCACCGGCAGATGCAGCTCGTCTCTCGTACATGTAACATCGATTATTTTTTGTTTTTACGCGATTTTTTGGGGGTGAAACGTAATAGTTTACTGCCCCATACCGCAACTATACTTTTTAATGCTATTTCAAGGGTCTCTAAGCTCCCGGTTTTTTTTTATGGGAGGCGCCCTCTCGTATGTATTGCATAGTAACCAGAGTCAAAACCGCCCTGGAGGGGTGCAGAGCGGAGCGGAGCGCAGCGGCGCCCCGAAAGGGTAGCTTTTGACGATGGATAAACCTCCCTATCGAATGCACACCCCAAAAATCGAAGAAAAATTCGCTAAATTTACGTACTTTCAAATTGATTTTTCTCGAAATTTTATGTATATTATCTCGAGTGAAATTTTTACAGTATACTCTATAAACCTTCCTCTTTGCTATAGGAAAAATTTAAATTTTTTTGGGGTGACCACACTTAGGTCACCGTCCCCTACTTTTGTTTTGTGAGAAATGTGTTGAGTGCAATTTTGACCCACGAGAGTACAACGAGATTTAAATCTTTTTACAGGAATATTTTTATTTTTGCTTAATAATAAATACATACTTCCTCCTCCTCTGTTGATATGCCTCTCTATAGAAGCGTCGTGGTCCATCTCATTCTATTGATACAACAAAATTTTACAAACCTATTTTTGCCCGACAAACCAAAATTAAAGAACATGATATTTTCTTTTACGCGAATCGTGAGGATTGTGAATTCCATGATTAACTATCTGACTGCAATTTGGCCATGTGGGTTTACCCCAAGTTAAACGTCGAAATATAGTTTACACAACTGGAAAATTTTGAATATGTTTTGACATTTCATGCTGAAATGTCTCGTTACATGATGCGAAAATGGTGAAAAATATTATGTACATATATTATGTATTTGCAATGTTTCTTCTTTCTTGAAGGTTTTTCTCTCAGCAATCCCTCAGTCAAATCAATAAACTATATTTTTATTATTATTTATCTGGGACCTTAAAGGTCACGTTAATCTTGAGAATAAATTAAACCGGTCAAATTGAAGCCGGTAGCGATGATGACATTTTTCTTTTTCTTCAAAATTACTAATTGTTCATTATAATATTGTTTTAAATTAAATACCATAAGTACGTAGATCTACATTATTTTTATACCTCATACGCAATTAAGAACGACAAATTGACACAAATTCGGTTAAATTACCATAAAGCTGTTTAGCGGAGGTAAAATTTTAAGGTTGATTATAGAAGTTTTAACATAATATGTACAAAATCATTAAAATGTTGTATTTTCAGAAAATTGCAATGCATTTCTAAATGCACTCGTCAAGTTTTATGAACTTACTTTGTTATTTCGATATCTAATGATGTAAAAAAATTTAGATTACATTTTCTCCTCGGTGGATACTCGCACGACGCGATTAGCCTAGTAAGGTTCGAAAATATGAGAATCTTTCTTGCCTACTTTTTATATTTTAGTTTTTAGAATTAAAACGTCGCGTCGGATCTAAAATATGTGGGGTTAATAATAAATCGGAAATGGTAGAAAATTTTTGATCAAAGAGTCGAGCAAGAACAAAGCACTTGATAAGACCTTGAACCAACTTCACTTTACTACCTTGGGTTATACACCAGGTTCAACATCCTAAGTGATAGCTATGCTTTTCTTTATCCTAAAAATAAAATTGTTGCAAGACTTTAGTATTTCCAATAAACAAAAAGAAAAATTGTAACATTAAAAATGATAAATAACCACAGTCATCTTTTCCAATGCAAAATGTAAGTGACTTTTTTTTTCGCTTAACGCATTAAAGTTATATTGGCTTCACATTAATTTTGCAATTCCTTGGATCTTCCATGAACGCAAATAAAGTTTTGTTGTTTACATGCCAAATGCGAATGAATAAAATTTAAACAAAGAGGAAAACCACGTTTAACTATAAGAAATCTCCCGTTTACTTTTCTATTGTTTCAACATCGAGAAGAAATTTTCAAATTCTGCTACTACTTGCTTCCATGTATCGCATTTGGAATAATTTTTGGAATTAAACTAAACATTGAATTTTAATTTAGCTTTTTCTTACAATGAAGTTTAATAAGATGAAACTTCGACATAAGTAAATTATTAAAGACGGAACCTTTCGATGCGCATTCTTGTTTTATATTTTTTTATTGTACATTTTGCAAAATCATTCTCTGAAATAAAATGTGCGTATGTGTCTTCCAGAAATAAATTGTGTGAAACATTCTTCGCATATTTTCTTTGTTTATTTATTCTTTTTATAAATTAATATCAATAACCCTCAATTTTTGTTTATAGAAAACAATTTATTAATAATAGGAATAGCCATTAAATAGATATTATAATTTTATACATTATTTTATTAGAATAATTTACTCGATGTAACTTATTAATAACTTTGATATTTTGTATATTTCAGGGCCGTAACAGATCCAAGAGACGGAAGGAGGGTTGCCCTAAAAAAATTACCAAATGTGTTCCAGTCACTAGTTTCATCAAAAAGAGTATTTAGAGAATTGAAAATGTTGTGTTATTTCAAACACGAAAATGTAAGTTTTTTAAATTAACATTTCATATTTTTGTTTTATATTAATAAGATCTGTAATTATCTATATATATCGTACCGACGAGATCTAATCAGAATGAAACATACGTTATAGGTATACTATGTACAACGATCTTGAAAAGTGTAGGATTTAAAAACTTCTGCCAACAAATTTTTTATTGTTTTAATACACACATAAACCATAAACCTAATAACCCCGTTCCTTTCATGGAGTAGGAAATAAACTGCAATAATTACTTAAAAAATTCAGTAACTAATCCATCCGCACTAACTCTCCAATATTACCATATATCTTTAATGCCCCAATAGTATCTAGGATCAGGAAATAATTGTAATAAATAATTTTTGTGTGGTGTAATGTTATTGTGATCTAAATGTTCACCTCCAAATTCTTTGGAGAAAGTCCACCATCTTGAATAATTGTGGCCAAAAATCTGTTTTCAAAATCTCACGAGTTTATCAACCCTATCATCAAACAGTGCTTCAAATAAAAATTATTCTATATAAAATCGGATCGCATATTTCTTCTACTGACCATACAGTGCGAACAATTAAATAGAACGCTCAAAAAGAACGTTTTCCCGATCATCTGTGGCCAAAATCCTCGGACAGGTTAACTTTATGTTTTCAACGTGCATCTTTTCTTATAGTTATCAATTTGTTTTAACCCCACCCCTTTCCGTAACGACGTCATAATTTTTTACGCCATTTTTACGAATTCTGATTCTCCTTGAAATTCCGCGAACAGAAATATGCAGTTGTATATAATTATGATGTTCATTTGTTTAGTTATCGATATTATTGACATTTTTTTCTGAAAGAACCTGATTTATAAAAAAATGAAAACAAATCGAGATAGTTGTGGAATTTAATCAATTATTTGTAACAAATGAATAACAATTTCATAGAACGGCAAATCAGTAAAATAATAAATTTAAAGAAACGATAAGTTACTGTAGAGCTGATTGGAATATTTAATAAAACAAAGATTTCTTGTGTACGCCGTCTATCCCCACATTCCCTCATAATCAAACTTTTAATTCTTCGTTTTCTATTATTTATAACCATTTTTCACTAGATCGGATCGGTGGCAATAAACACAAATAAATTATTAAGCGCTGTCGAATTGACCTGTCAGAAAAACTGTGAAATCGTTGACAAATTGGTTAAGTTTCTACAGCTGCCTCGATTTTTTTCCATTTTTCATATATTATTAGGTTTCATAAATATGCCAATAATATTGCTAAGTAAACAAATGAATATCATACAACCGCATATTTCTGCATATAGAATTTCAAAGAGAATCAGAATTCGTAAAAGGAGTGGTTGCCATTAAAAATATAAATGAAGATAACTAGTCTACTTTTTACGCAAAAGGGCGAGAATAAAAATAGTGACAAGAAGAGATGCATGTTAAAAAAAAGTTGACCTGCCCGAGGATTTTGGCCGCAGATGATCAGAGAGTATTTTATTTTGAGCGTTCCATTTAAATTATTCGCACGGTATATTCTAAATATTTTCTTCGCTTCGACAACATTTTTACACACATTCCTCTTATGTCTAATGCCAGAAATACAATATTGCAATTTTTAACAAGAAACGGTATCATTTTTGCGCAGAATGTAGTGCTTAGTGCGCAAATTCTACAAACTCGTCACTGCACTGAAACGGTCCAGGTTTCTAAATAGTACAGATCGAATCCTGAGTGGAAGCGAGACAAATTTTCTCGACCGTGGTTCGGAACCCGCGTAAAACTGTAGGTCCCGTGTAGTTGGTGACGAGACATGGTGACGAGACGATAATTGATGCAATGCAGAAGGTACTGTGCAGTTTGCACATGCTCTAAATCCGTCTATGCAGAAATTGTACCATTATTTTCCTGTCCGATAAATGGCATAATGTAATATAAATATTACGTGGTTTACCCCTTCTTATTGATCTGAACACCCGTCCATGATATATTTATTTGCTTCTTTAATCGAACCAAACTCATTACTTTAACCAACCACCAATATCAACATTATATTTCTTTCACAATAAACCCATGGGGTTCACTTTTTTGTTGTGTTTTAATAATATCTTTGTATTTTCAGGTATTATCAGCACTCGATATATTACAGCCACCACATTTAGATTTTTTTCAAGAAATGTATCCTTTTTAAAAGTGTTAGAATATATTAGTTTCTCTATTCAATTATTATGTAACTTGGCTTAAAACTGTTTAATATTAGCTTAATATGAAGCTAAAGGTTCTCATTCACTCAAAAAAAAATCGACGGTTGGTTTACAATGATTAACCAATTAACTAGGCTCAGTTGCTTAATTCGAATTAGTGCACTGCCAATACAAAAATTTCCTAATAAAAAATTAATTATTATGCTATTATCCAGAAGCGGGGCTGAAAACCGGGCAACCAAATTAGGCAAGTAAAAAATAAACCTAAAACTTAAAATAGGCGCCTATTAGGAACCGTTAACCTAAAACATGCATTGGCGGCTAGGGGGAGTGGTAAACCACAGTTGTATTTTTGGTCGCATCGGCTACACTGCTGTGATCTAAAATTCAACGGCGATCTGTGAACTATAGGGAAGGTAACGGGAAACCACCCTATTAACTACATTTTAGTTATCTTAATTTTGACCGAGTTGATTAGCCAACGTTCGTTGAATAAATTCGATAGTCCCAGAAGAACTTTATGGGAAAAATGTTGACCTTTTTATGAAGGTCTGCAACAACAACATGGATGTTATTGGACATATATTCCGAATTATTTTATGGCGAATTTTGCATAAGTTTTAGTGTGTTGTTAAATTTATCGTAATGTATTTTGTTAATTATTGTTCTTTGTTATGTCCTGAGCTTGAAGAACATTCTCGTTTAAATTTCGTACGTTACTTACTAATTTGAAATTCTTCCGCAAGGTGACGTTTTCTTAATGCAAATCGCGAATTGAATCGTGTTGCAGAATACTTCGTTTCGTTCCTTTCACAAAGCTTTTGTTAGTTTCCTTCGGGAGCATTTCCACCAGGATCTAGTTTCAAATAACTGCAATATTATAGTATAGGTATAGCGCTGTTTGGTATCCTCCTTGTGTAGGGGTTCCAGAATTAGCAACGAATGCGCTGGATCTCTTCTAATAATTCTCTTCTACCCTCATTTGCAATTTCTAATCAACCCAATCAAGTCGATTCACAGGAAAGAGTTGATTCCTTCCCTCATCGGTAAAGACTACCCCTGTATAATTTTGCAATGGACATCGTTGGTTGCCGGCGGAGGGTAATGTAGCGGTTCAAGAATTAGCAACATAAACTAATCGCGTCGGTAGCGCAGTTGGTTATATTCACATCTAGCACGTTAGGACTCGATTCAAATCGAGGAATAATTTTTTCATCGCATACTTGTATTACAAAAACAAATCGTTGTTCAAATTGAAAGGACGAAAAGAATCCGATGTACTATATATAACGATCCATTTCTTACCTGTTTCCATTGATCGAGTCGATGAAATTGTTATTGTATGTGCCATTTACTTTGTATAATGCCCATCTGCTTTTATTCATATATTTCAAGCTTTTTAACGAGAGGGTGGTACATCTTTCATGGATGTAAAGCAATAAGCAAGTGAAGTGGGGTGTGACGTCATCAAACACGTGTGTGCTTTAAAAAACGTTACGATAAAAAATTACAGCTGTACGCTACCATAAGCTAATGCTAACAAACCGTAGTGGGTCTCGTCCATGCAATGTCCGAAAACAAAAATTTTTATTTTGCAATAATAAAGCCAATAAAAAAATCGTAAATTTGTATCGTTCTTATGATTAAACATTTTTGAGGCAGCGTTATTATGTGCGCGATTTTTAAAACCCTTAAAAATTATATTCGGCATTGCATGAATTAGGTAGATACATTATAATAATTATTGCCGTTTAGAAATTTTTCAAATCATCAAAATTTATTTTTGCAAACTGAAATTAACCATTTAGGGTCGGTCGGACTTTAATTGTGACAAAAAGTGTGTTTTTTTAAATTTACAACTTCCGTTGGTTTAATTGGCCATTAAGTGAATTTTTAATATAATACGTAATTGTTTAATTGGTATCGATTCAAATTTTCGTTGATGCACTTATTTATACTAACTATTACTTACTACAATTTACAAGAAACAATTTTTTCTGAATAATCTAGATTTTCTTACCAATTTCATTTTTCGAAAACTGTAATCTTTATAATATACCTATTATTATTTATGAAAATTTGAAATTACAAATTAATTTATTGTATATCTTTTTTGCTGTATGTTTAATTAATGTGCACGGCTCAATGTAAAATTTGTTTTCTATGCATGACGTCGGGCGTCGTTTGTTCGCTGTTTTTAAATGGGTCTCGCACAAGGGACGCTCGCAGCCGGCGTCCGTTAATCTATACCATTCATAAAGTTAGGGAACAAAGAAGGAAAATAAAGCATCCCTATTCCTGCGCTGTAGCACTAATCGAGGAGAAAAATTTAGTCACATTGCATTCGTAATTTTATAAGACAATTTTGAAGTTGCCGCTCGACATCGAGGCAAAAGGGCGTGTTTAAAAATATTCCAAACATTGGAGGAACAGAGAAATCGGAGCTTTGGATTTTTTTATTGCGGACGCCGCTGGTTAAAGTTGACCAATAATTTAATTGCTTTAAAAACTTTACGCACTGTTTAGTGTAGGAAGTAAATAATGCACGTTATTAAGGGAAATTTATTTATATATTATTTTAATAATAATATTATTGATCTTAATTTTCTAAAAATTAATATTTTAGGTCACACAGTTTCAATGCAGGAACGAATAATTGTATTTAGTACGAGTTTCCATAAAATATTTTTCAATGGTATGCACAACAATTTCTCAACAATAGAAAATATTGTTGTAAAATTAAAACGCATTCGCACGGGATAAATTTTCGTTGCAACATTTAGAAAAAATTGTTTTAATAAGAGTTAAGTACAGCAAACGATAGAAACTTAAATTTGCTCGCCGATTACTTTTAATTTTTAATATCAATTGACGAAAGCGAAAGCTGATGGAGAAAATAAAATATTTATCTAGTAAATATTTTTATACTGCATTTTTTAAAGTTTGCTTTTCTAAACTTTGCGAATGCAACACTCGACCTGTATGATATTTACAAAACGTTCTGCTGCGAATTTCTAGGTCACCGCAGCTATTATATTCATATTTAATTCCGTTGCGTGGACGAACTTTTCGGTGTTACCCCGCGTTTATGTATGATCTTCAATGTTAAACGTAGATGGCGTATGCAAGTAAGTTGACAAAAATTGTTCGACCGACCACCTTGAAAACTAAAGTTTTGCACGGGCGTAGGTTTAGGGTAGGTACTTTTGAATCGGATGAAGTCCGAATACGAAATATAAAACAAAAATCAACCGTAGAAATCGAAACTAATCACTTCCAGTGGGCAGGTTTAACGCCAAAGGTTGTTAGGTCAAGGCTTTCGCCTTACGCCTCATACTCTATTCTGTTCTTTAGCCTTAGTGGATATATTATGTAATGCTCCGGATCATAGTCTCTATGGTCACCCAATTTGCCTCGCTTGCCAACATAGTTTCTACTATGTTTCTGTTTCTTTTAACATAGTTTCTGGTGTTAGGGTTAGGCGTAGTTCTTCATTTGCCTCTTTAGGGGTGTTGGCCCAATTTGCGCACGCAAAGATGGTGTGCGCTGCGTCGTCTTCCTCCCTAATAATATAACACAACTAAAGCCGCCCTCCCTGGCCGGCCCCGAGCAGGAGAGTGAATTTTGAAGAGATGCGTGTGTGATTTAGTGGCAGTGCTAGGTTTTTTAGGAGGTGGGCAGACATAGGCATAGAACATTATTGGTGAGGCGAACAGAGAAGTAATTTTTTAAGAATGGAGACGTGGCCAACTTATTTTTAGCCTTCTATTGAACAACAAAATAATTACTAACGGATTTATAATATTTGGCCATTCGACAAAGTGTTCTAAATGAACCCTCGTGGAAAAATCTTGACTGTCTACCTATTTGGATCTCTAAAAGACTTACTAATTTTTCATAATCTGAAGACTCCAGATTTGGCGACGATATTAGAAAAACCACTCGCAAACAGGCATTTTTATGAATATTCATTCGCGAATATCTCAGTTTGGGTTTACTTTTATATTATAATATTATATTGTTTGTCATTCTTTAATAATTATTAATTTTATTCTTTGATATGGTGCGTGTATTATTGAATCTCTTTAAACCATTTAACCGATATTTATTTGTATGAAACCGAGGAATTCATAAAAATATCTGAAAGAAGCATATTTTTTCGCGTGGTGTTTTCAATATGGTGGCCAAATTCGAGTCACTAGACGGTGCAAAATTAGTATGCATTTTTAGAAGGCCAAATAAAGATGATAAAATTTATTCCAGCTTGTCCCCAATTATTGCCACAGTAAAATCCTTGTCGACTGCTTTATCGTCTACTTAGCGAGGACATCTAAAATTTTGTATTTTTTCCGAGTGGTTTTAATGGGGCGGTGGAACAATTTTCGAAGTGGGCATCCGGGCCGCCACTAGTTTGCTTATTTCGATCTGAAATTCATAAAAACAGAAACAATTTGAATCTAGAGGGGAAGTGCGTAGAAGGTCCCACATTTTGACCGTATAATTTATTATACTAGAGTACAACACATGCAAATGTAAAAATAATGAAACGGGGTGGTGTGACGTGAAATTTTCAGTTTATACATTTCTTCCGTCTTCCACTCGCATTTTGAAAAAAATGATCGAGCATTCGTTTTTTCTCATTTTGATTATTTCATAAATTATAAAAAAAATCATCCGTTTCATTTAAAAAGATAGTGCTAGGTTCAAAGTCAATAAATTCGTCAATGAAGTGCAATATTTTTTCATTTAAAATTGTTTTACTTGGTGAGGTAATGCAAGTTTAAAAACGAAACAGAAATAATACCTCAAGGTAAATTTTATATTGAACACACCAATCAACCTTGGTATAATACTACTGGTTATTAAAAAAAATCTGGCACGTGTAAAACAATGGTCCAATATTTCACGAAGATGGCCAGTAAAAACATAAAATTGAATTTTTGTCCGTCTTCATTCTTTATCCAAAGCGCGTAACAAAGAAATCTATTAATAAAATCGGCGAACAAAGATGTTGACGACTATCGGATTTTGTTTATTACCTTAAATTAATCTTTCAATAACAGACTTGATAGTCATAATTTTTATCAGTATTAATTTCACAATCGGAATTGGACTGTTGATAGTAAAGAAAAGACATTTAAATATAATATCTAACAAGTAAGTCAGGTGTGCAAGGGTTTAGTATTATATGGAAGCCCGACGACCTTGTATAAAGTCATTGACCATAGGTTATTATTTTCCTAGCTGCAAATTTATAATTTATACCATTTCCCATTATATTTTAATTTATATTTGGTGAAAAAGTCCGTTGTTAAATGCCAAGCCAACTGCATCAACTAACATGCGGAAGTGTCCTGATATGATATTTAATAAGAGTCTTGAACAAACATGCTCTTATGCTTGTTTGAAGTGTCCGCTAACTATGATTAATTCCAATATTGGAAAAATGTAATGGATCAATGTAATAATAATAATTCGTGTGCATCTACAACCGTTGTAAGATTTAAAACTCAAATAAACGTCAACCAATAATGGTCCAGTCATTAGGTACTTTTTTGTAGAAATAACTAGGAAATTGGATTATTTTCATTTTGGCTTCGCAAAACAGTTTTAGACATCAGGCTCGGGCGAAACAGAGAGGTACATTTGCCGAAGAAGGTCCCAAAAATCACAAAGGCATGAGAAGTGGCCGTTTCCTATACATCCAATGTTCAAAATAGGTATTGGCAAAATTAAGTAACATCGTGAGGAAAAGCTAAAAATAATTTCGTCGAGCGCCTATTATTTATTTCCGAGATACATCGTTACAAACAACCTCGTTTTTTATTGATTTTTCCTCAAAATAACTTATTTTTCAGATTTTTGCTGTAGACATTTTTACCTGTTCATTAGTGATCAGCAGATGAGTGAAACTTGCCTCAATTATCTGTAAATTCCCATATGGAACAACTTTGTAGATCTAATAAGTCGCTAGCTGTGGGCTTTCTAAGTTGACAGTTTCTAACCTTTCCTGATACTTTTGCATTTCTGCGAATAACTCAATTTCGGTGCACCTGAAGTACAAATTGAATATAACTTAAAGTATACTTTTACTTCTTTACTTCCGATGGCCGAAAAGAGCTTTAGCCTTAAAGTATGGAAAATAAAATATATAAATTCGGTTTCAAAACGTCCTGCGACTTTGTCCGATTTCTAGTCTCCATTCTTCTTTGTTAATTATTTCATCCATTAGACCTCTCGCATTCATGCCTCTCTTCTTTGGTCTACCCCTCTTTCTGTTATCTTTAGGGGTCCATCTCGGTATCTTCTTTGGGAGTCTTCTCTCGTCCATTCTCTGAACACGCCCACACCATTTAAGTTGTACGGAAAATAAAATTCCAAGTGTAATTTAAAACATTAGAAGGTTTGTAACTGCAATAGTTTTGGAGATAGGGCTTTCTAAAAAACTCAAATTGCCATTAAATTTTGACTGTATTCCATGGTCATTTTCGTTAGTCGACTACGTATTTTAGCAGTGAACCTTTCTTCCTTTTTCAATTTTTTTAAAAATTTTTATAGATGAAAATGAAATTGTGAATTTGAAATTCGGAAAAGTTTTACCAAAGGTAATATTTTTCAATATTGAATTTTTGTTAGAACGAATCTGTTTTTGCGATTATTTTTTTTACGCTACAGCAAGTTACCTTTTAGATTTCTACTAAATGTAGGCTGATTTGTGTAAGGTGCTGATGCTTATTATAACAGTTTACCAAAGATTGAGCGATTGAAGTACTAATTTTGATTCTCAAGGTATTCATTCGGTTTTGATTGTTGTCTTATGCCTTACTATGGGGCTATTGGTCGTTGATATGACTCGGACTTCACTCTTGTCATATCAGTACTGTGACGTACCACGGCTGAACTTCACACTTCCTACATCAAGTTGTCTCTGGTATTTATAAATTCTATGACTTGATATGTGAATTTTGTGCTTTATCTATTGCAGAGTAGGATAGGTATTGATGGTAAAAATTAGAGTAAAATCCCGCAATTTGAAGCGCTTCTGGATAATTTTGTTTTATTGTAAAAATTATAGTAGAGGAATAACTAGGAATTTAAGCAATTGAATCTCCTTGATTTGTTCAATTGTAAACAAATTACTAATTTTTCGATGAGTGAGCGATGAATTAATGAATATGATTACAAATATTCGGTGCTATTATTCACGACAATCTGGTTGGTTAACAATACTGACAAAGTATTGATAAACATTGATGTGTGACGTTTAAATTTAGATGCGGTAATGTCTCAAATTGCCTTTGGAAGGCAATGGCATATACATAGGAGACAGGTCGCCTGCACATGGAATCGGACACGGCACTTGAAGAAGAAAGAAGAATGTCACAAATATTAACTTGAATGCAATATTTCCGCATATAAATTCCAACATAATGTGTATGCTTATCAATATTTTACCAATATTATTAACTAACAAGACTTGTCAATCACACTGATTTTTCAAGTTTAAGGGGTTGTTTTCAAGCTGATTTTTAGGAATTAAATTTGAGAAAATTGTTACAGCTATTGAGCTAAAATTTAGGATACTTATTTATTCACATTTAAACTAACACCTACAATTTTTTTAAAGCGTTTTATTGAAAATTGTACAAGGTACAGATCGACACGTGACTCATGTTTCGAAATGACGCGCCAATATAATGAATTTTTTAAATTCTTGTTCTATATGAATGTGGCTCTAGTTGGAACCTCGAAAATTTAATTTAAACAAAAAATGACAAAATGGCGAGGATTTAAAAAAGAACTTCGATTTTTACAACAAAATATTTACTTTTCACGGCCTGCAAAATGGTAATTTTAAATATATTTTGGATATTTTAGGTTCTGACTGGAGCCTGAAATATATTCTAAATGCCTAAACAAAATCAAGTTAATCCGCCAAGTAGTTTGTTTGGAAAATGTGCGTTTTAAACTCGTTTTAAACTTTTACGTGCTGTAATGAGGCGGATAGTGGTTGATATTCGTAACCTACCCTTAATCGCGTATACTAGGGCCATACAGAATACATTCTTCGGCTTCGAAGAAGTGAAATTCGGCACTTATTTCTTTTGTGGCAGTTCTCGCCTCTTTAGAATAGTAAGACGCTCGGTGATTAGACAGTATGATGCGGTCGCCGTCTCTCTTATTATTTGTTTGTGTAAGAAAAAACATAGCAGTGAATTAGTTAACAACCCCAGATGTTCCTGGGGGGTTTCAATTTGTAGGAAAAAAATTTTAAAGCTCCTTTTTCACAATCAATTCGATTTTAAGGGCCTAAACGTCGATTTTTAATAATTTTCTTTTTTAACAATTTTTTAAAATTTATTTGGTTTTTTGGACTCCTAAAGACAATTACAAACAGCTACAACTTATATTTGTTAAATTTATTTTTGTATATTTTGTATTTAAAATGTAATTATGATTTAAAAAGTTTTAATAATGAACTCCATTACAGAAAATCCGTTATAAATCGGGTAATTTGATGAATTTTACATTAATTTTTTTTGGGCACATTTGCAAGACCCCGAACTAAAAATTTGTAATAAAAAAAAATCGAAAAAATTTATCGGTCACAGTAGGTAACCCCCTTAAAAGATTTATACTATTACTTACGCATTTGGTGCGTAATTATTGCCGAAGTTGTACGTAGATGTTACTGTAAAATTTGGAAATACAGCTAAGAATTGAGAAAAACACAATAATTTGTATAAATTTGCCTTAATAACAATAATTAGATATGTAATAACAGAACTTCTTCAAAGCGATCTACATAAAATCATAGTTTCACATCAACCTTTATCGACAGATCACATTAAAGTTTTCTTATACCAAATACTCCGAGGTAAATAAATTATTATTTAAATCTTATCGAGTTTTTAAATTGCTTGTTTTTTAAGGACTGAAATATTTACATTCTGCTAGAATATTGCATCGAGATATAAAGCCAGGCAATTTGCTAGTAAATAGCAATTGCGTTCTTAAGGTAATTTAATGAAATTAATTTACAAAAATGAAATTACATAATTTGTTATTTTAGATATGCGATTTTGGATTGGCGAGAGTGGAAGAGCCGGACACTAGTAAACATATGACACAAGAGGTGGTAACACAATATTATAGGGCACCCGAAATTTTAATGGGAGCTAAACATTACACTGCCGCTGTCGATGTGTGGTCTGTCGGATGTATATTTGGTGAATTATTGGGCAGAAGAATATTATTTCAAGCGCAAAATCCAATACAACAATTAGAATTAATAACGGACGTTTTGGGGACGCCATCTTTGGAAGATATGCGGTATGCATGCGAAGGTGCCAAGTCGCATATGCTGAGAAGAGTACCGAAACCACCAAATATAGGGGCATTGTACAATTTAAATGCGCAATGTTCTAACGAAATTATGCATTTAATTTGTTCCATGTTGGCATTTAATCCGGTACGAATTGAGAGAACAATTTTAGAGAGATCACCAAGTGAACTGAATTTTTATCTTTTTACAGGATAAAAGAATATCTGTGGTGGAAGCCTTAGCCCATCCGTATTTGGACGAAGGAAGGTTACGATATCATTCGTGTATGTGTAAATGTTGTTATACGACCGCGAGTGGAATGAGACAATACACAAACGAATTTGAAATAAGTGCTACGATTGGATTCGACGACACGTGGGAGAAGAAACTAACGTCTGTACAACACGTAAAAGGTAACGTGCATTTAGGCATATAATTTTGTATAGTTTAACATTGTTATTACTTATTTCATTTCATTTTTACAGAGGAGATGCATAAATTTATTGCGGAGCAGTTGAATACGACGAGGGTACCGTTGTGTATAAATCCACAGTCGGCGGCATTCAAGAGTTTCGCCAGGTAAGACGGCAGCCGACTTCGCAGAGCAGCGCAGCGCCATTGCATAGGTGACAGCACACTTGACCATTTGGTGTACGTCACTATTAAATTTATTCATTATTTTTTCATCCACAGCTTCCTATATTAAACTACGCTGTACATAAATCCATTCATACATAATATTATTACCATTAGATATAAGATTTAAAACTAATCGATAAAATAATAATAATCTCTTTGCGAGCTTTGTAACAACAACAGCAATAATAACGATAAAATTTATTAATTTAAAAAAAAATACGTACACCAAACCGGTTTTTAAGTGTTACAGTGTTTACGTATTAATGTTTTTTTTTTTAATAAAAAGAAAATTTTAATCAAATTAATAATTTTTTTAATGATAAACATTGATTTCCATGCTGGCGCGTGCGCTAATTAGGAACGTTTTTAATACCAGTAGCACTCGGTAGAATTTTGAGTTTTTCTAGTAGAGTTTTTGTAGATACAAATTTTTCTTCTTTTATTACTTTCCGTTAGTTTACTTATCGTAGTGTTTTTTTTACATTTATTCATTTTAGTTTAAGTAAACTATAAAAGTATGCATTAATGAAATTTTGTGCATGGAAATCAGTAAATAAAATAATCTTACTTTGATTTATACTAACAAATATACCTACCTACATAGGTAAAAGTGAAGGGCGGGCAAATTTTCTTGTTTTTGCAGTAAATACATCTCGGTTATTATTCGACATGGAAAAAAGTAATAAACATTTGAATTTAGCTTTGGATTATCATTTTTTGTTATCAAGTTGTTATTGAGCTTTAGCAAATAGAAAAAGTGTTAGGATATTTTTTGTGTAGTACCTGATTATGAGGAATCAGGTGGTGGTTAAAACATTTTTTAAAACCGCGTTTTTGCGCTACTGCTCAAATATTTATTTTTAATTTCTTTATTTTGTACATAATATAGGGTCATTCTATCTCAAATCGACAAAAAAATAGGTAACTTAACGAAACTTGACACACACCATCCTAGTAAGAAATAAAAAACACAAACTTAAGGATTTGTCCAAAAAGGCATTCGTTTCCTTGTTTTGGTCTTTCAAAAAGTCAAAAAGTTGGTGTGTAAACTTGTAGAAAAACGACTGTAACTTCATCCACAGTGGTCTAAATTCAAAAATAAAAAATATTCTGTAAAGGTAAATGAACATTCTATTCAAATATTCAACCACATTTTATATTTTCGACCCCTAACTGGATTAATTTTTCAATTTTAACCCTATTTCAACCCCTACTTCTAAAGGGGTCTTTTTTATGGTTAATTTTTTTACAGTATTTTGGTACAAATGTGCTGAGCATGCGTACCAAATTTTATCATGGGTGAGCATGAGTTCGGTTATTAAAAATTAATTAAATATAGGCAGAAACGGACAAAAATCAGTTTTTCGCCGATTTCTCAAGTTTCTTTGAACTTTATGATAAAATAGTTTAATATAAAATTAAAGCTAATTAAATTCTCTACAAAAAAATATTTATACAAATTTTTCGTCAGATTCGTATTCACATAGCAATAACAGCTCAAAGTATAGCTTAGTTGCGCGACCACCGTTATATTTATTTAAAAAGGTCGGAATCGATTTTCAATTAATTGTATAGATTTTCATCATAAATATTTATTATCTGAATATAAGTTGACCACACCATCTCTAATTTTGATAAAAAGTTTATATTTATATTCGATGATAAGGCCAGCTAAAGCAACCCTTTTCAGTTTACCCCTCTGCGTATAACTTTGGAACTAATGAACATGAGGATGGATTTTTCTTCAACAAACTTATTAGTTTAGATTGCCGGAACAAACTTTTTTAATTGAGAGTTTTGCCCCCCTCAAAGGGGTCTCTTTTTTCCCCTAAAAATTAATACTATATATTATTAAGACTAACATAGTTAACCTGTGCACCAAATTTCATTTTGGGCGGACTATTGCAGATGGGGAAAAAATATACGTATATGTATAACTTGCCATTTGATAAGTTATATAATATACTTGTTTGCTCAATCTGCAATTCTCGGCCCAAAATGAAATTTGGTGCACAGATTGACTATGTTAGTCTTAATAATATATATATTAATTTTTAGGGGGAAAAAGGGACCCCTTTGGGTGGGGTGCAAAACTCACAATTAAAAAAAAAAATTTTTTCCAGCAACCTAAACATATAAGTTTATTGAAAAAAAATTAGCCTCTATGTTCATTAGTTCCAAAGTTACACACCCTGATGTTCGAGTCTGTAAACTGAAAAGTATCACATTTAGCTGGCCTTAACATGGACACGAATTAAATTTACAAAAAAAATCACATAATTTATTTTTGGTTCAACTGCATTGTCATAATAATTATGATAAACTTTTTATCAAAATTAGGGATGGTGTGGTAAACTTATATTCAGATAATAAATATTTATGATGAAAATCTACACAATTAATTGAAAATCGATTCCGACGTTTTTAAATAACGGTGGTCGCGCAACTTAGCTATACTTTGAGCTGTTATTGCTATGTGAATACGAATCTGACGAAAAATTTGTGTAAATATTTTTTTATAGAGAATTTAATTAGCTTTAATTTTGTATTAAACTATTTTGTCACAAAGTTCAAAGAAACTTGAGAAATCGGCGAAAAACTGCATTTTGTCCGTTTCTGCCTATATTTAATTAATTTTTAGTAACCGAACCCATGCTCATCCCATGATAAAATTTGGTACGCATGCCTAGCACACTTGTACAAAAATACTGTAAAAAAATTAACCAAAAAAAAGACCCCTTTAGAAATAGGGTTAATATTAAAAAATTAATCCAGTTAGGGGTTGAAAATATAGAATGTGGTTAAATATTTGAACAGAATGTTCGTTTACCTTGACAGAACATTTTTTATTTTTAAATTTCGACCACCGTGGATGAAGTTACAGTCTTTTTTCTACAAGTCTACACACCAACTTTTTGACTTTTTGAAAGACCAAAACAAGAAAACGAATGCCATTTTGGACAAATCCTTAAATTTGTGTTTTTTATTTCTTACTACGATGGTGTGTACCAAATTTTGTTAAATTAGGCATGGGTCAAGTAAATTCATGATTCGATTTGAGATGGAATGACCCATGAATTATTTGAAATTTTTATTTCAATCAAATTTATTATCAATCTTAAGTAAAATTGACGCACTAGCAGAAATCACGAATTCATCCCAACGTTGGTATATCATGATGGCAACTTGGAAAGGCTCTCACGTCTAAACTACTTTTCAGATATTTACTTTCGGGAACTTTTTTGATTTTTTCGCTCTCACTTAGTTTTTGCAGCGTAAGCGATAACAGATAAACATGTAGCAATTTTCCATTAAATTCTTCGTTTTTTAATATTTTTTTTTACAAAAGTGGGGTATTTGGAGATCCAGAAAATTAGAGTCTTTATTATTTTAGACTTAACTACGAAGTTTGGTCCATTCGCGATCTCTTTCGAGGTTTTGTTAAAAAATCACGTATAAGCCCTGGCCTATACACGTTTTACCTACTTAAATAAAAAAAAATGGTTTATTAAAATAAAACAAAATCTTAGTTTAAAAGTAAAATAACCGAACTAGCCTGCAAGAATAATAAAATTTGCTCACCTGTACATTTCTTGTTCAAGTTTTATTTGCCAATAAAATTTCTTTTTCATTGCCTCATTGTCTTGCTAGGTAAAAATTTTGTTATGTAGAAAAATTCTAAGGATATTATATTTTATGCGAAAGAAAGGCGGAAGCTAAAATTGTGTTTTTGGATTATTGCGAATATTTTGGAAATTATAGGCTCTAGCTAAGAGTATTTTTTATATCTTTTTTTTTTTCAATTATTTTTATTTTATAATTATTAATCTTGGGTCTTTTTTAAGCGAAATTTGTATTTCATAATATAGTTTATTTTAAATTTTACCGGATTTTGTGTGTGTATAATGAAAAATAAATTGAAAGAAATGCACTCTTTTTCTTATTATGCTTAATATTTTTATATCTTCCAAATGGTTTGGTTTCAAACAGTCATCATTATGTTAGTTTAACCTTTGGTTTAACTATGTTTGATGATGGTGGTTTGAAGTCACAATATGTAACTAGTAGGTATAAAATTTATAATATTAAAAATTAAACATATGAGAAGAGTGCATTTTTGTAATTTACTTTAAACCTACACTTTATATTATGTAGGGGCATGAGACTCCTGATCTAAAGGTTCTTGGTTAAACCCTGTTTACTACCAAATTACTTGTCTAACTTTCAACATTGTTTGCGAGAATCGGGTGAGGATTACCCAAAGAATTTTATCCTTCCCAGGATTTTCTGAAGAATAACCAATTTCCCAAAAAACGAGTTCCCATTGAGGGTGATTTTTTGTAAATAAGGAATGTTTAATTCCCTGGGCAACTGTTCGGATCTTTATTCCTGACCCCATGTGTCTTTATAAATTATTTCTTCTAAATTTGCGTCAAATAATATTATTGAAATTAACTCTTAAAAAAGACTTAGGATACAAGATACTTTTTATAAATTTGTTTTTGTAGATAGCAAATAGCATTATAGAAGTTTCCTTTATTGGTTTTACAACCTGCATGCAAATGTAGCGTTTTCATTTAAAAGAAATACTTTAAGCTACTGCTGGAATCTACTTCTGTGGATATTGAGGAAATTAGTCACATCATAAATTAATAATAATGTCTTTACCCAGCAAGACAATTAATTATATTTTATCTTTGCATGTTATTTGAATTTTTTGTTAATACCTTCCATGTTTTTTGAGTTGCTAATAGTCTCATTAACTTTTCAATATCTTTAGATTGAGGTGACAATCTTCGATTTTTTGATTAACAATTTTAGACTAGGAAGCTAAACTATAAATTTGTAGTTCTTAAATTTCGGTAGTTTTGAGGACCCCAGTTTAAGAATTATTTATTTTGCTTTTATATTGAGCATAAAAATTGAAATTTTTTAGTTATGTAAAATATTCCAATATTATTGTCACACAAAAAAATAAAACAGAATCGATCATTGCTTGCAAGACATAATTATTTTGAATTTTGTGAGGAATTGTCATAATTATTCTAACAATTGGGTTAAATTTCTTTTTAATTAACCTTATAGTCAATAGGTACGTCTTTTATGGAACAAGGGCGTTATTTTAATATTTCAATTTTGAATTAGGCAACTTGTTAAAAGTAATCGGGTTTTACGATTATTTTTTACGTTTTTTACATTAAAACAATTTGGTCATAAATTAAAAAATAAATTTGCTACAAAACAAGTTGAATTAAAATTACTAAGCAAACTAAGTAAGATGATGGTTGTTTGAACCCACAGGAAAGGAAAAGTTTGTGTGCCTTTCAAGAAGACCCTTGAAATTCTCTTATCACCCGTCATCTTTCTATGTGCCGCTTGATGCTTATTTATTAGGTTAGTGCTTATAGTTTTTCATTTTGTTTGTAATACTTTTCTTGAAATTTTTCGCATGCTGCATTAATTTAACTATAATAAATTATAATAATAATAATGGTAAATTAAGTAAAACTTGTTTCGTTTACATTGCGAGGTGTTTTTTTATTGACAGAAGTTTTACTTTTTTTGTTACAGTTCGACAGTAGCTCATCCTTCCGAATTACCCCCGTCTCCTCACCAATGGGACTGACCATGGAATAATCATAGGTAACATGATTTGTTCCGACTTGTCTGCCAAATTCATTATTTAGCATCGTGATAAAATAAGTGTTCATTTCTTAACGCAAATTTGTTTCTGATTAATTTAATTGTTAATTTACCACATCGCTTCTTCTTCTCCTTCAACATTGTAATAATAATAATAATAAGTAACAGTACACCAAATGTTAATTCAGGGATTTTACAAATGTGTCTGTCGCAAGGGACAACGTTTAAAATTGCGAACAATTTTGACATAAATAGTGTGTGTTTGTGTAAGTTAGTCTTTGCTCAGAGTGTGATGATTGATTATATACCAAGTAGTAGAAGAGATCTGCCAATATTTAAATGTAGATGTGTACAGTTTTCACTGCCTTTTATTAGTGATAGTAATTGTATAATTTTAGTTTTATAAGACTGGTATGGTTTTTTTGTATTAATTGACGACGGAGCATCTTTTCAATTTTGCAATATATGTATATTAATTAACTATATTATTATTATTACTATTATTATGTATGTAAATATATATACTATATATTATAAAATAGGTACACGCACCAGTGATAACCCAATTTTCAAAGTGTTTCCTTTAAATTGAAAAGTTGCTTCTAAAATATAATATAAAATATAATTCAAGTGCTATTGAAATGACCCATTCATTATAATATCTACTACCTACTTATTAGGATTATTTTACATTATTAAGACTGTAAATAAATATTTTATTTAGTTAAACAAACAACTTAATTGTGCAGCTATGTGCATCGTAATGAATTAAATGTGAAACATTTACACGTAGAAACTGTAGTGTAAAGTGTAATAATTTGTGTAAGTGTGTGCAATGAATTTCTGATAGGCTAATTTTTTTTAAATTAGGCAATTCTATTTTGTTAAAGAAAATTTAAAAGCTACAACACAGGGCGCGGGAGGAGCTCACTTACCATCGGGCATAACAATTTTTAGTTAACCAACAAAAATCGTTGCAATCTGCTAGACTTAGTTAACTACTAGGCAATTGTGGTGGTGTAAACCGAGTCGTCTCACTTACGTTCTACCGTGTGCAATCTGTTGCACGGATAGTATTTTACGTAGGGCATGTAGAAAACTCGTATTGAAAATATCTCCCTGTATTATAGCTCATTACTAATGAAATAACAATCGATTACTTTCGAAATTTTTTACCACCATTATTTTATTACATCCAAAAATGTGTTTTAATAAATTTCAAAATTTAAAAAAATATAATGTAAACTTTGATGATAAATCATGTTATTAAAAATGTGTGTGGTTAAATTGAAAAAATCATATTATACCTATCTACTATAATTAATTATTACATGTGATTCTATTAATTGTATAAAAATTACAAATTTGATTAGCACCGGTGGTCAAATTGCACTATTTTTAAAATGCTTTTACACATTCACTAAACAATACTTTATTTTATATACCTACTACCTATTTGTTTTTTTTAACTAATTAAATTTTTTTATATGTAATTAATTATGTAAGTGTATATACAAACGTGTATCGACTTTTTTAAAAGTAATTTTACTTAATTTTGTAATAAGTACGAACTTTTCCAACCAATTTACGAAAAAAATAATTTCCTACTGTTTTAATAACATTGTAGTGTGTATATTTGTTTTGTATATCTACAATATTCCTATGTTTATTTCAAAGATCTCATCAGATGTGTATATAGTCTCCTTATAATTTTTCTTTATTATGGTCAGTCTATGTTATGCGATTGTGAACTTGGTATCTTATATGAAAAAATACACAGATACTAAAACCATTTGTGCAATATCTTTCTTTTTCTATCACTTCCCAATAGAACAAATTTTACGTTTGTTGTTTTTATACCCTACTATGACAAAGTTAATCGAGAAAAAATAAGCAATGATGATTTGGATCTTTGGATTTGGAATTTGGAGATTGTCTAATTGGAGACAAACGCAAGAACTTGCTCTTTCTGCTTTTGCCAGATTGCAAATAATTTCATTCTTTGATTGGTTTTTCTTCAGAGGTGAACTGGCAGTGCAGAGAATATGGATAATTTTGCATGACCAGTCCTTGGGAAAAACATTTGAATGTTTATTTTGAAAATTTTTGGTCTAGATCAAAATTAATAAAAAAAAACCACGAAGAAAAAAGGGTCTGTACGGTAATAACTTGGAAATGAGATTTTTTTTCGCTTAAACCCTTTAGTTTTGAGGACATCAGAAAAGAGTCCCTATTTTTCCGTCATGAATTGGCTATTTTCTATGCATCCTATGTCCAAAATTAAGTAAAATCTAAATTAAACTGAATAAAGTTGTGAGCAAAAGTTAATAAAACAATTATTCTAACTTTTTTGTTTCTTAAGTGCAACCTTACCCCTCCGTTTTTTTTTTCAATTTTTGCACAAAATAACGTAGTTTTCGGATTTTGATGAAGACTTCTTTACTTATCCGTCTGACATAAAAGAGGCTCACAGATAAATGAAAGAAGATTAAATTATATGTAAAACAATAATTTTCTATCTGCTCCACCTTGACTTTTAAAATTGGATCACCTTTTATTGTTTTTTCAGGTTAACAATTTTTTATCAGTTTTTAAAATAAGATTTTTTATTTTAAGATTAGAATAAGATTTAAAAGTAACTAAATATGTATATTAAATTAAAAATAATATAAAATAAAAATTTGTTATACAATAACAAGTAAAACAAATTGAAATGCATATAGAAGGGTGAACGAAAAAGAAGAAAGACAATTGAGGGAGGGGCCTGGAAGTAAAAGGGTTCAAGTGCACTTTTAATAGTTCTGAGAAACATGGCTTTAAAGTTAACTGGAAATTCAAAATTCCAGGAATAAGTTTAGAAAATACAATTTTACGACCCAAGGGGACGTAAATTTTACTAAAATCATACCCATTAGGTATGATATTCTGCACTTAAGATCATTTCGGGTTCAAGTGTACTTGAACCCTTTTACGGTGGGGATTACCTAACCCTGGTCACTCCAAATAAATTGAAAATTTCCTATTGCAAAGAGGAAGGTTTATATTATAGTATACTGACATAATTTTCACAAGCGAAGATATAATCAAAATTTTGAGTAAATCGATTTTGAAGTTTGCAAATTTACATGTAAAATTAACGAGATTCCCGCGCGTCGCTCATTAACACTTAGAGTATTTTTGCCTTCATCCCGGTTTGCTTGATGGGTGGCGCCTTCTCGTATGTTTAGCTCTGCCGCGGAGCAGCGTACGCGAATGAAAAACCGCCCGGAGGGCCGTAGGGTAGGTTTTTTGTTGCGCCCAATTCTGGCCGTGCCAGATTATATTTATTACTAATATTCACTAATCGCACCCCCAATCTATCCGAATTTCAAAGAAAAATTCAAATCGGAAACCGGGATGAAGGCAAATAAGTGGGGAATCTCGTTAATTTTACATGTAAATTTGCAAACTTCAAAATCGATTTACGCAAAATTTTGATTATATCTTCGCTTGTGAAAATTATGCCATTATACTATATAAACCTTCCTCTTTGCAATAGGAAATTTTCAATTTATTTGGAGTGACCAGGGTTAGGTAATCCACCCCCCTTTTACTTCCAGACCCTTCAATTACAATATTGATAAGTTCATGATCCATAGGGACTTCTTAAGGGGGTTACCTAATGTGAACAGTCGTTTTCAAGCTGATTTTTAGGAATTAAATTTGAAAAAACTGTTACAGCTATTGAGCTAAACTTTAGGATACTTATTTATTCACATTTAAACTAACACCTAAAATTTTTGTAAAGCTTTTTATTGAAAATTGTACAAGGTACAGATCGACGCGTAACTCATATTTCGAAATGACGCACCAATCAGGCGCATCGTTTCCGACCGATCCAGTTATCTGAAATAAATGAATTTTTTAAATTCTTGTTCTATATGAATGTGGCTCTAGTTGGAACCTCGAAAATTTAATTTAAACAAAAAATGACAAAATGGCGAGGATTTAAAAAAAACTTCGATTTTTACAACAAAATATTTACTTTTCACGGCCTGCAAAATAGTAATTTTAAATATTTTGGATATTTTAGGTTCTGACTGGAGCCTGAAATATATTCTAAATGCTTAAAAAAAATCAAGTTAATCCGGTAAGTAGTTTGTTTGGAAAATGTGCGCCCGACTTGAGAAATGTAGTTTTGAGATCAATCGTTTTAAACTTTTTCGTGCTGTAATGAGGTGGATAGTGGTTGATATTCCTAACCTACCTTTAATCGCGTATACTAGGGCCATACAGAATATATTCTTCGGCTTCGAAGAAGTGAAATTCGGCACTTATTTCTTCTTTTGTGGCAGTTCTCGCCTCTTTAGAATAGTAAAACGCTCGGTGATTAGACAGTATGATGCGTAAATTTTGGCCTTCTCGCCGACTTTTACGTAATATATTGCAATGTCCGACACTGACCACAACGTCAATAGAAATGATAACCGTGACGTCACGATTTAAAATTTTGTTTATTAATAAAGAGAGCACATGACTTATTTGTTCGAACGTAAAAGTTTATCTGATACCAAAAAGTTTAGTTTAACGTCATAAATTTACTTGAAGAACGAGTCACGGAATGAGGTAACAAAATAAATTCAAAAATGCAACGATTTAATTCTGTTAATAAAAATGTTGTTAATATTATAAATTAAATTAATTAATCATAGGAAATGTATTTTAAAATCAAAATAATTGTTCAATGTTAGTTTATAAAAATGTGTTAAACGTAAAACTTTAATAAGCAAAATCTTTACACGTATCGGAGTGCTTCGCAATTCAATGTATCACAAATGGGAAAGACATTTTCTTCAAAAGTTTACTGGAAGATCACAGGAGATGTAAGAACTTTGGTTTAATCTGAAACATAAAATTTTACAAGTCACATTGGGCTTGAGCCGAACCTGCAAACTGTAACGTCAATAAAATTGATTTTATATCGACCAAAGGAGCAAAATCACATTTGCCTTGAAAATACACAGGTAGCGATGGTGAAACAATTGAGAAAAGGTTGTTGATTGAATTTTATCAATGGTGTGTGAATTTGTGCGTGTTCAGCTAAAATTATATAAAAGAGAGAAAATTATAAAGAAATTCAACAAAAAAGAATATTAATAGTTAAAAGCATTGTACTTACGTATTTGAGAAGTTAAATTTGTGGAAGATTGTGAAGAATCACGATTATTTTTGGAAAAAACTTGGTAACACCACGAGGTAAACGAACTCGCAAGAAAAATTGCATCTTGAAGTATCCTACACACCGAAGGTCATCCATAAAGTGCAAGTGAACAATTTCATGGTATATGAACCCAGTAAACAAAAATACCCCAGATCATTAAAGGTACCGTTCCATTAAAAATTATATTAAACTTAAAAATTAGTGAAAATTTTGCGATACAATTTACACGTGCATTAATACGTTCCGACTTTATTAGAATAAGATATTTGTTATTTAGCATAAGAATTTTATTGAATTTAAAAAGCCTAAAACTAAATTATAATAAATTACAATTTGTATTATAAAACGGAGCATAATTTTTGTGATTACATTCCGAAGACCACGACATTTTATTTCAGCACTACAATTTGGTCAAGGAAGGAACCCAGCGTGAGAGAAGGTAGGTCTGTGCTCACCGCAATTGTTAAGCCGAGGCATAAGTTCATTTATTTGTATTTATCAAAAATTTTACATACATTTCTACTGACGGGGTACATTTACGTACACTCGTACAAGACATTTGCAATTAAAACGTTGAGCTCCAGTGAGGCAAAGACATACACAGCAATATGTACGAGTACCTCGGTTTTTATCCCGCCTTTATTTACAAAATGATGTGTATTTTTTAGGAGCTCAAAAGTCACTGAAATTTTCCTATCAAAACTTTTTTTTTATTAAAGAACCAACATATTTTTGTAACTCATATTATTTTGTCAGGTTTTACTGAAAGTAGTTTATTTTGAAAACTTTTAAAATAAAAATTAGCATAATAAATTAGTCAAAATAGATACAAAAAACAAACAATTTTAGGGATTTTGTACCTAACATTATTTGTTTGTGTAAGAAATGTGTCAGTTGAAAACCTTGTATACTAACTGTTACCATAAAAAACATAGCAGTAAATTAGTTAACAACCCCAGATGTTCCTGGGGGGTTTCAATTTATAGGAAATAGTTATTTACGATATATCGTACAATATTTTTTTGCCATTCCGGGGGTAAAGTACTAACTTTTTACCCCGGTTTGCGGGCGTAAAGGGGCACTTTTTTACCCTGCGGGAGTAAAGGGGCACTTTTTTACCCTGCGGGAGTAAAGTTCAAAAATAGGGGGTGAGCGGGAGTAAAGTTAAAAAATAGGGGGGTGAGCGGGAAATAAAGTCACCAGATGACTGGTGACTTTTTAGTAGTAAAAATCTGTAAAAGTTAAATTTTTTAATTTATTATAAAATCATCATTTTTGTACATTTACGTACTGTTTTTGGTAAACTTTTCTTGATTTTGCCGGCAACAGTTCCACCAACGCCATCTTCGCTGCTTCGGCAATTTCTACGTTCTCGCTCATGGTACGTGTTGCTCTTTCAAAGGCACAAATTTAAATGAAATGAAGCATTGGAATCAATGGCATTGGTAGAATCAGGGGTGCCAACTGCTATTTCTTAGTAATTTTTAGTAGTATAGTTGGTAATATTACTAGTGCTGTAAGATTACAATTTTGAAATTAATATAATTTCAAATTTGCCGCTGGTTTAAGTTAGAATATTTTACATCGCCATGTATATTTGTAGTTTCAAAAGTTTAGTTCGGTAACGATAGGTAACGCAACGATTTTTAACGAGTAGCGGGGAAGAAGACTTCACTTGTTCGTTGGCTTTTAAACACGCGAGTTTTGTTTGTTGAATTGAGATAAATTCTATTTTGGTTAATTTACAGTGGTGTTTTAATAATTAGGTATAAAACTTTATTTAAATGATTATTTGATCTATATTTTGGGCAATGAATTTGATTTTAATATTATTTTAATGGGTTTTCAAAATATTACAACAAAAACTTTGTTGAAGGTTATTTTTATGTTTTACTTTAAAATCAATTTAAAGAATACACATCAGGGTTAGTAATAATTAGATTATTATTATTTATAATTATATAATTATAATTATTAGATATACAACATAAATAAGTTCATTTATAGAAATATTATTTACGCGGTAAAATTCACTACAATGTGGTAAGGTTATGATCTCATTTGACGCGTTCTTTGTTACATGCAAGGTCGCCTCGTAAGCACAAAGATAAGATTCTTTGTAATGCTAAATTTAACCATTCATAAAAGCAACTTATGAAATTTCAAAGTAATGCAATAATTTATTCATATACAGGATGGTCATAAATTCAAATCAGTTTGAATTTATAAATGAACGGTTTTTATTAGTTAGAGGGGATACACAACTAGTAAATTAATTTATTATCATATACAGGGTGTTTCGTCGATGTGGTTACTTATTGTTTACAATTATAAAGATGAGTTAGATGGTTTCAGTCATTGATTAAATCGCTCACAACGGTTTAAGATATGGTACGATCAGTCAACAAAGCTTTGTCTTGGTAAATGATTGACTTATGTAATACAGGGTTTTGGTTTCGGTTTCTTAAGTACAATTTAGCTTTCCGGTGACTCTTGTATGAATGGCCCAAACACCCTGGCGGGCTGGAAATAAACTACTCAGTACTGCAAAGCCACGAAAGGCTAACAATAAAGCAAGTTTTACATTAAACCGTTCCCAAAGACTTGTATTCATTTAAGTTGTAATAGTGACGCGCATGAATGGATTATCGAGATTCCTTGAAGGCAAGCTAAACGTAGATCTGGGTTTTAATATTGGTAAATTAGGTATCTTAATTATTCAAATACAGGGTGGTTGAACTTGGTTAAATTAGGTTGTGATCTTAATTTGTATTTGAACAGCTGTAACTCTCAGGTTTTCTAGAAGAACGTTGGGCCCGGCAAGATATATAATATTTTAGCCACTATAAAAACCAACGAAGGTTTCCTTGATCTTCCCTAAATTTTTATTTAAACTAGCAAGCCAAATATAAATAATTGTTTCAACTGGGTTTAAATAAGTTACATTAATTAGGTAGTAAATTGTATTTAAAGGGTGGTGGTGTAAAGGTAAATTTAAAGGTAATTTTCTATTAACAGCTAGTGTTAAAACAAAACACATAATAGCTTCCCACAAACTTCTAAAATGTACCAAGTACATGAAGAATAGATTAAAACAATCCAAAGGATTGAATCCCAACAAGTAATTTTAAACATAATTAAAATCATTAAAGCGATTTAAAACAAATCGACTTTCAGGGTAATTAAATCTACAGATTTATTAGGTCATGAGTTAGGTAAATCATTGCTTCAGGTTATATTCCTCAAACAAGAATATTAAAGATAATAAAAGATATTGACATTGCCCCAAAATATGGTTGTTTTATTTGTGTTGGAAGTTTAATGTTCGTCTCTCTTTCGGAGCGATCATTTGTTTTTGTTACAGTTGTTTTTGACACTATGTTTTGTACACCGGAAGAAAGAGTTTGGTTACGAGATGACGATCGTAGGTATTTTCACAACGTGGTGGTCCAGGTTATTTTCCGTGTCGTCGAAGAAGTGTGATTTTAGGTTTGAACTTTGTTGGTTCTCGAGAGATGGCGGATTTCTGGAGAGGACGTTGGCGCGAAGTTCAAATTCAAAAGTTGCATCTTACAGTGCTATTTTGCGATTTATCGACCACGTGTAGGTATTATAAAAAAAAAGCGTTAAATTTTTGCTTTAAGTTTCTAAACTGGCGAAGTTCCTACTTTACCTCTCGGAATGGCAAAAAACAGTATATGCACGACGGTAGTAAAGTGACTTTTGGCCCATGGGTAATTGTTTCACTCGGCTGGCGCCTCGTGTAAACAATCCTTTACCCTCGGGCCAAAAAAGTGTCACTTTGCTACCTTGGTGCATAATGTACTATTATACAACTGTTAATAGGTCTTGTTTGATGAGTACATTTTTTTGCGAATTGAAACATGACTACATCACGACATGCTGATTTTTGTGACTATCGCATTCACATATCATGTGACGAACATCAACCAATTTGATTTACAAATAAATTACTAAAACAAAACCAGAACCTGCGACAAATTAATTAATGACATTTGTGTATATCAATGCAACCTAGTGATGCAAAGTTACCGGTAACATTGCAATCGGTAATATTACCGGTAATGTTACCGACCTCGGTAATTTACGTTTTTTTTGTATATTTACGGCAAAGTTTTGTTTCACCTTGTATATTTGATTGTGCACGTAGGATTTGCGTTTAACTAGCAGGATATGTTAATTAAACAAGTTGGAACGTGCTTCAGCAGCGGTTCCTAGGCTTCTATACATACAACTACTTTTCTGGTGTGAAAAGTTGTTGTTATTTTTGGTCGCCATAATTTTATAATGTGATACCAGATAATCCGATAATTCGGAACCGAGGGTTACCAACTTAAAAAATATTCTATATAAGTAAATTTTAGTGACTAAACATTTAGATTTTCAGATTAGTATCTTTATTATCGGATAAAAATTATTTTTTCAGATACCTATAAGAAAAATCTAGCATTTTAAGTTCAAATATAAATCTCAGAATATTTCATTTTTTATATCTGTGGTAATTCTGATAATCTGAATTTTTAATACCTACCAAGTTAAAAAATATTCTAGTATAGTATAAGTAAAATTTAGTGACAATAAGAGATTTCGATTATCAGATTAGTATCTTTATTATCGGATAAAAAATTATTTTTTCACATAAAAGCAAAAGAATAGCATTTTAAGTTCAAATATAAATCTCAGAATATTTCATTTCTTAAATCTGTTGTATAGAAGCCTAGGAACCGCTGCTAAAGCAAGTTCCAACTTGTTTCTTTTTCTGTTCGGCAGCAATCAGTTTCTCCACTCTTTTTCTGTTTCTTATACGTTTTGCCGCCACTTTTTTTTTCGCAATATTTAAATCAATTTTACGCATTCCATTGCTGCTAAACTCACGAAGTGCCTCCTTTAACGAATTAATAGTAGCTCGTTTGAATTCTTCTCTGACTTCAAAATCTTCGTATTTTCCGAACGATAAGGCCCTCTTTAGCGCCTGTTCCACATCCTTTATTAATTCACCTGAAAACATTTTTCGTTGATGTTCAACACTTATTATTTCGTTATAATGTAATTCTGCTTACTTATATAGTAATTTTGAGTAGGATAATCGGATTAACTGATCCGATGATACGTTGATCCGATGATACGTTGATACGATGATACGTTCATCCGATGATACGTTGATCCGATGATACGTTGATCCGAAGATACGTTGATGTTCGGTTTGCTTCGGGTATTTCCGTGGGACAGACAGAAGGACTTGGCCTTTTATAATAAGAGATTTGGTATGCATTGAAAAAAACAGATCAACATATCAACGTATTTAAATTTCCTATATAGGTGAAAAATTATGTAAATAAAATATAACTTATATTTGGTCTGCATTGAAAAAACATGCGGACGGACACGAAGCCAGACCATAAGGCTTCTTTCTATACCTTGTATAGAAGCCTAAAAGTAGCGCACTGGCTACCCAGTTCATAGACCTCTATACACACAGAGTATTTCCAACACGATTTGAAACGCTCTGTATGATTTTGAATTATGCGGACGGACAGACAGACAGACGGACACGGAGCCAGATCATAAGGCTTCTTGCTATACTTTGTATAGAAGCCTAAAAGGGAGGAAAAATTGGCTGCTGCCTATATGAAGAAGAAACAGAAAGAAAAACAGGAATTGGCAATATCGCTGCGTGCTTTCGAAAATTCCTTATTAGAAGACGAATAATAGTTCATATTACAATATCTTCTTAATATATAAAATGCCAGCTCGCTCCTGCGGCGTGTCAAAACCTAATCTCATTGGTCCAAATTTGATACCAACATAAGCACTAATCGAAGTTATGGAAGGGGAAGGATCTGAACGGAACGAAAAGAAGAAACAAAAATCGAGGAGATAGGAAATAACGGTTATTAATGATTAACTTAAATCCGGATTAACGGATTAACGTTAATATTTAATAAAAATACTATATAAACCAAATGATTTATTATGACTTAAATGTGTTGAACGTGAACTAAAAATGTCTTTACAGAAAATGGCTTTGCGAGAATTAAATAAGGTTGTGGAAGGGGCGCTAAACAGGGCTTTATCGTTCGCTAAATATGAAGATTTAACATGGAACCTGTTTTTCGGTACCAAACCATTTATCATAGTTTTCCTCGAGATTTAGGGGTGCCGCGGGAGTGGCGCCTATCTCGTTTATTCTTCTTTTTACTGTTTTCCGAAGTGCTGCGTAGTTGTGTAACCGTGTATTACACGTAGTTGTGTTACACGGGGGATAATCCCTTAATTTTTGTGTTGGTAATAAAAAATTTACTATATAAGCAAATTTGCTTTTTGCGATCGGTTTCGGATTTAAATTTTTGGTAATGAAAATCTTGTTATTGAAAATTCATTATTGTGAATGGGAAGATGTTATTCGATAATCTACTCTATTCAAATTATAAACTATAAATTTGAATTATACATGTGGTGCCAATTTTTGGTATCGATTTTTGGTGTTGGTTTTTGCTGTCGGTTTTTGGTGTCGGTTTTTTGGTGTCGATTTTTGCGAGGTAACGACCGTGAAATCAATAGATCAAATAAAGAGATCAACAATATATAGGTAAACCACTCAGTTATGTATATTTCAGCAACCTTCTTCACATATCTATACTCATTTTCAGAGTGTTTCCCAACACAATTTGGAGCGCACTGGCTACCCAGTTCTTAGACCTCTATACACACAGAGTATTTCCAACACGATTTGAAACGCTCTGTATGATATTGAATTATGCGGACGGACAGACAGACGGACGGACGGACAGACACGGAGCCAGATCATAAGGCTTCTTGCTATACTTTGTATAGAAGCCTAAAATAATAAATTTTATAACGCCATGGTGATGTATTTATCATAAAAGAATAGTTACATCTACTAAGTTACGATTTACAAAATTTATTTTCCTATTTTTAATGTTAAGAAATAAAATTATTTAACAAAGAAAAGTGTTGAGTGCACATATCTAGTATGAGCAGGGCCGTATATAAGGGAGTGGTTTTGGGGGTTCAAACCCCCCCCATGGGTTTAGAAATTCCAAATAATTACTACATTTAAGAAATGTTTCCAATGTGCGCGTGAAAACAAAATAAATAAACAATATATAATACGACAGATAAATTCATCTCTAAACTGTAAACTGAAAAAATGTACCTACAAAGGAAGTAATAAAAGCTTCAGGTCATTTTTGCAACCAAGTGCAAAGGGTGTTGAAGCTTAACCCCCCATGGTTTTATAACTTTCACATGCACTTTTTTTAAATTTCAACATTTGTAGTTAAAGCCCAACAAAATATTACATTATTTTTATTAACTAAGACGTAAGACCACATTTATGTAAAGCATTTGACTTATTAAGTATTCTTGTTTTCGTGCGCGTCTGGTGTACACGTAATCCGCAAAATTAATTTAGTACAACAACGGCACATTTTTATAATAATTATTATTAAAATTTATAATAATTCCGTTTTTGTGTTTTAAAGTAGATCAGGTAAGAGAATTATTGTTTATTTATTAAATATAGTTATTTAACAACTGCTTGTTTCGCCAGTGACTAAGACCTAAAATGAAAAGGCTACATCAGTCATCTATTTTTGGCTTTATTGAAAAGCGGAAGAAAACAAATGATGGTGCCAGTGTCGAAACCAAAGCGTCATCAACTACGGATGCAACAATTGACCCCTCTGTTGCTTCGACTTCTAGTTTATCTTCTACTGAAATAAATTCATTTGAATTAGGTGAAATCCCAACAGAGGAAAGTGGATCAAATCCGCTGGACATCGGAAATTTTGTGAAGAAAGTTCATATTAATGATTTGAGCAAATTTGAAGCTTTAACTAAATGCTGGACACCTTCTGAAAACTACGTGTTTCCCGTTTCTGAAAAGAGGCACCTCTCATTCCAAACGAAGTGGTTAAAAATCTATCCTTGGTTAGCTTATTCCGAAAAAGGACTGGGTGCGTTATGCAAGTTTTGCGTTTTATTTAGCCAACTAGTTGGAGGAAAGGGCAGGCAAGAACTGGGAAATTTGGTTACAAAACCGTTTGTTAACTGGAAAAATGCCAAAGAAACTTTTGAAACTTTAGATCTTTTTATCGGTCAGGGATACGACGGTGCCGCAGTCATGAGTGGCAAACATAAAGGTGTGCGAAGTTTAATAAGTGAAAAATATCCTAAGGCTAAATTTGTGCACTGTAGCGCTCATACCTTGAATCTAGTGATTGCCCATTCGTGCGAAATAGCAGTGATTAGAAACTGTATAGGTACAGTGAAATCTGTGGTAAACTTTTTTAGACTTTCATCACAGCGAACACATGTGTTAAACAATATTATAAGGGGTGGTGATAGCAAGTCTTCCAATACGTTACTAGGTCTTTGCGAAACGCGATGGACTGAAAAACATGAGTCTGTTGCCCGTTTTGTAGAACTCTATAAATATATTATTGAAGCCCTTGAGGCTCTGCAAGAGACAAGTACTGGAGATACCGCTCTTCAGGCGTTGCAACTAGCGGCTACAATTACAAAGTCCGATTTTGTTATTTCCCTTTTAACGTTAAACAAAATGTTTAGCTATTCGGTAAATTTAACCAAAACTCTACAGAAAGTGAATGTAGATCTAGTGACGTGCCTGGGCCATGTAGAGCTTATTAGAAAGTCAATCCAATTTTGGCGTGAGAACTGCGATGAAATCTTCAGTGCCATCTACAAAAATGCAGAAGAACTGGTGACAAAAATAGGTGGAGAGATGACAATGCCTAGAGTTGTAAAGCGTCAAATTCATCGTAGTAATGTTATGGCAGAAAATGCCGAACAATATTATTTAAGGAACATTTTCATACCTTTTGTCGACTACTTTCTGGTAGAACTGCAAGATCGCTTCTCTGAACATCTATTTTGAACAAGCTATTTTGAGTTTGCAGTTTCTTTTTCCAGAAAAATATGTCTCGAAATCAAGAAGGAAGTTTTCAAGGATTCTTGTATATTATACGAAAAAAATTTTAATTCCTTTTCCGCAGAGCTAGATTTGTGGAAAACCAAATGGCAGGATTGCAAAGATTTGCCAAAAACTGCGATTGATACCTTTATAGCAACCGATGAAAGCTTTTTTCCAATTATTAAAAGTTTATTGCAGATTTTAGCGACTCTGCCCTGTTCTACAGCTACTCCGGAGAGAACTTTTTCGACCCTTCGACGACTAAAATCATGGGTAAGAAATTCAATGTCGAACGAGCGTTTAAACGGACTTGCTCTAATGTCTGTGCATAGGGATATTCAAGTTCACCCCGAAGAAGTCATCGAAAAGTTTTGCCTCAAAAATAGAAAAATGGTTTTATAATTTTAAATTGTTTTTTTAAATGTATCATTATTAATATTTTATTTGTAATTTATGCTTAGTATTTCCTGATTACAACAATAAATTTAAAATACGGACATAATATTATGCCAACCTTTTTTTTTAATTCCATAAACCCCCCCCCCCCCCCCCCCCATGGCAAATGTCTAACTACGGCCCTGAGTATGAGTCACCGCTGATCTAATAATATTCATATGCGGGTCTCTCACGGATTCGGTTATTCTCTTTCTATCTTTGAAAACTTAAATTAATTTTAAATTCTCTGATTGGTCGATTCAAAAAGTACGCTCACCCACACAATTCAATCTTTCGTCCTACAACATATTTGCAATAAACTTGCATAATTAACACATTGCAACACATGGGCGTACGAAACCCCTGAGGAAGAGAATCAGTAAGTACATCAGTTGGCGACCCTCTGAATCGCCCACGGATCTACCCAACTGTAATAAATTAAAATGTAGATTATTCAAACAGAGAAATGAGCTATTTTTTTCGTAAGTTACCGAAAGTTTCAATGTTACCGAAAGTGGTGTAATATTACGGTAATATTACCGTTACCGGTAATGTTACTGTGGTAACATTACCGCTTTGCATCACTAATGCAACCTAATATTATTTTTTTTGTAAATTTTTTGAATTATAGCTATAACTCGGGAACGACGCTAGATATCGAAAAACTGAGCAAAAAAATCCCCCCTCGCTCTATTCAGCCGATTTGTCGGTAGGAAGGCATATGCAAAAATTCAGGGCGAATTGTTCTAATTCTAATGTGTATGTTACTATTTATAAATAAATTATAAACTAATTACCACTAGTGTTAAAAAGCTTTATTTTACTAGTGTTAAAAATATTTTTAACATGCTACCTTATAAAATTGAATTTCTAACCTGGGTAAATTGAAGTAAAAGTGTCATTTTTAATGTCAGTTGTATAAAAAAGTACTTTTAAAGCTCCTTTTTCACAATCAATTCGATTTTAAGGGTGGACTAAAACGTCGATTTTTAATAATTTTCTTTTTTAACAAGTTTTTAAAATTTTTTTGGTTTTTTGTACTCCTAAAGACAATTACAAACAGCTACAACTTATATTTGTTAAATTTAGTTTTGTATATTTTGTATAAAGTACAAAATACAAACAGTAATTCCGTTTTAAAATGTAATAATTATGATTTAAAAAGTTTTAATAATGAACTCCATTACAGAAAATCCGTTATAATAATTCGGGTAATTTGAAGAATTTTACTTTAATATTTTTTGGACACATTTTCAAGACCCCAAACTCAAAAAATATGTAATAAAAAAAATTGCTCGATATTTAAATAAACCTTGCGTCTGAACTTTGACAACCATAGTCACATAATATTTGGATTCAAGAATCCACTGGGATCTGGTAAATCTTGATGGCTCTTAATATTAAATACAATAAAAAATCCATGTAAAAAGCAGATATTAGCAACCACTCTTCTTACAGCCAGAGATTTGGTGTTAGAAAAACTTAAGAATGTGTCATCCAAGTAGGCCTCATTAAAAAAAAACTTATGCTGTACTCTTTCCAGTCGATTAATATAGATTTGATACTGATGTGACCAAACGCAGTTTGCATACTCTAACTGGGAGCGAACAAGGGTAAAGTACAATAATTTCACATTAGCAGTAGAGACGACGAATGAAGCCAAGCATTCGAAAAGCTTTGCTCCAATTGTATAAGATGTGACTTCTGAAAGTTTGAATGGTATCCAAATGCACACCACATACAACCTTCTAAATTTTTTAGTTGAACTTTGAATTTTATTCTTCATACTTGAAGTTATATTTAATTTGTAGATCAGGTGCACTGAAATTAATGTTGTAAGAATGGTCTATAAATTGGAAATTAATGTTGTATAAATGTAAAACGTAGTTGAAAAGGTTAAAAACACGATCAAATTTTTTTGGCTTTCAGAATTGGGAAAATTCATTTTTGTTAAAAATGTATCTATCTTCCGTTTTACTTTTATAATTAATTATAATTGATTTTAATTTTCCTAAAATACAATGCACAGGTAAATTTCAAAACAAATAGAGGTAAAATGCAAAAAACATCAAACTAGTAAAACATCCTCCACAGTAAATCCTGAAATGACGCCACTAAGAAGCCCTATAACATATTTAGCTTAGGTCCCAAATAAGTACAGAAGCTGCACATTCAAAGTTTGGGATTTGGGCTCGAATTCTACCTACATATTTCAAGATTCTAAATTATCTTATGAACATTGCACAGAAGACGAAAATACATTTATTATCAAGTAATAAAATTTACAAATAATAATAATAAAACATTACCACAGTCTCAAAATATTTATTATTTTTGTAAATGTTTCACTCTTTCAAATCTTTGAAAAAAAGTTTCAATTTTATATTATTATGTAAGCTAACGGTATTAAAATTTATTTCAGAAACATTCAAATCATTGTTCAGAAAAGGAAGTTCACACTGTGGAATTAAGAATAAAAACTTCATAAAATTGGCGATATATTCCATACCGGATGATTTCTGAGTAGTAATTTAAAAAATGATGGGAGGCCATTTCCCAAGCATGGGCGGAATTCAAATCTTTAATTATTTTTGATGAAATAAAGACGCCTTGATAGGAACGTTGAGAACTTCTATTAACAAAGATAAAAATTTGAAATTGGCAATATTATTGTTTCTCATTATAGGACATAGTCTTGTCTCTTCCATACTGCTCTCTTCTTTTACTAGGAATTGTTTAGTGACGACGACGTTCAATACTGCCTAAATATTATAATAATAATTAATTTATATAGATAAGGCGAGAAAAACAATATTATTATTATAAATTTTAATAGTATTAATTATATCACAGATAAATAAATTAAAACATGCTATATCTACATGAACTACATACAAAAAAATATTCGTTAAATAAAAAGACAAGAATTTCATTATGCAGCATTATAAAGTCTTTCATAAAAAATAATGTATGCTAATAATGTTATCCCGTACAATGTACATATTTCCTATGTTGACGATAACGATTCATTATAATATACTTTTCCAATCGTGAGATTTGATCGGTCAGATACATTTTCACTTATTGTTAACTTATTAGAAGGACAATCTCGAATATTGTTCATAACGCCGATGGATACTTCGGTAGGTCTTAAAAAGGTATTCTTCTTTTCTTGCGAGTTATTTAGTTTATTATTAATTGTGGAACTTTTATGCATTTTCGAATTTTGCTCTTCAACAAGTAGTGGAATACAAAATTGACCGTTATTTAACCTTTGATCATTTATTTTCTTTTTATATGAATCATCAACTTGTATTTGTAAATTATTTTGGTGTAAATAATTTGGCGAAGAGAAGTTAGATTTATGGTAGGTGGGAGACCACATTATGTCTTGAGATTTCCTGAAAATCAAATGAAAATTATCAAAAATTTATGAAATATTTTCATTTCAAATCATTTTGAAATAGTTAAAAATGTTAAGTATCTAAAACTATAAAAGGTTACAAGTTACAAAAAATATGGAACTAATTATTTGAAGTAGATTATGCATCTTGAGCAACTTATGTTCAAAGAAAAGGCTCAATTTTTGTCTTGTCGATATGCGGGATCAGACACGGCCCTAGTGGTGTTACCAACAAGGAAAGGTTATTAATTTTACAAATATCAATGTTCTTTTCGAAATTTGTGAAAAAAATAATTTTTTCCTCGATGCATAATCAATGCAACAGCTGGTGCAAATAATCGAACATTTATCTCGGCTAGGTTTTTTTTAGCGCATATTATATTCCTGTCTTTGGCAAATATTCGATGATTTTCCCTGCACTGATGCTGTTATACCACCATAAAGGTCTGTCGTAAATATTATTATGATAAACTTTTTATCAAAATTAGGGATGGTGTGGTCAACTTATATTCAGATAATAAATATTTATGATGAAAATCTATACAATTAATTGAAAATCGATTCCGACCTTTTTAAATAAATATAACGGTGGTCGCGCAACTTAGCTATACTTTGAGCTGTCGAAAAATTTGTATAAATATTTTTTTTAGAGAATTTAATTAGCTTTAATTTTATATTAAACTATTTTGTCATCAAGTTCAACGAAACTTGAGAAATCGGCGAAAAACTGATTTTTGTCCGTTTCTGCCTTACTTAATTAATTTTTAGTAACCGAACCCATGCTCATCCCATGATAAAATTTGGTACGCATGCTCAGCACATTTGTACAAAAGAACTGTAAAAAATTTAACCGAAAAAAAAGACCCCTTTAGAAATAGGGGTTGAAATAGGGTTAATATTAAAAAATTAATCCAGTTAGGGGTTGAAAATATAGAATGTGGTTAAATATTTGAACATAATGTTCGTTTACCTTTACAGAACATTTTTTATTTTTAAATTTAGACCACCGTGGATGAAGTTACAGTCGTTTTCCTACAAGTCTACACACCAACTTTTTGACTTTTTGAAAGACCAAAACAAGGAAACGAGTGCCTTTTTGGGCAAATACTTTAATTTTTATTTCTTACTAATATGATGGTGTGTACCAAATTTTGTCAAATTAGGCATGGGTCAAGTAAATTCATGATTCGATTTGAGATGGAATGACCCCCAAACAAGATTTTAAGGTGAGTTTATGCAAGAAATTTAATGTAATTAATTTAACGCGACCAAAACTTCGGGTAGTTTTGTGTTGGGTCAATCAGCAGCGTAAATTGTGGCGTTACGTTAAATTTCTTGCATCAAGTCACCTTTAGTGTTTCCCCTCTTTGTGGGAGCGAACAAAGAAGGAATAAATTTGAGTAAAAGAAAAAGCACACTTACCCTAATTTGTGTATGGAATTTTTAGAAGTTTCAGATCGTAGAAGCTTGATGGCTAACATTATAAGTGCTAAGAGTATAACAGCACCACATATTGGCACTGCTATAGTGGCTGCACGAAACCAAACTTCCGAGTCTGTATATAAAGAAGTCACTTGTTTGTGTTTCAAATTTGTCGGTATAGTGTTTTCGCTACCTTCGCCATATGCACCTGATGGTTAAAATCAAAATAATTAAAATCAAATATCAATTTTATTTGGATTTCTTACCTAACGAAGAATCATTTAAAACATTTCTGACTGGAGGATTATCAACGTGATTACACATATCGCTATAACAACACATAATTACGGACTTTGTGTTAACTTCTTCTCCTAATGTCGAAGTGTTTTTTTCATTTTTACGGCATATTCTTTGCTTTGTTCTAAAAATTACAAAAAAAATGTTATTATTATTATTTATTCTAATGTTGAATTTTAAGTGAACAGGTTTTTATTAACAGCAACCAGTATAAATATAATAAAATTTTAAAATCATAAATTCAAAAATTAACCAGAGCCCGGAAAATGATCGCTACTGTGGGCATCAATCCTAGCACCGATGCAGCATTTTCTCGTTGAATACACAAACTAATTCTCTGAATCAGAAAATTCCTTGCGCTGCTCAACAATTAATAAACGACCAAATCCTTTTCGTCATTACTCCACGCTCTCGGTGTCTCAAACAGCAAAAAAGCTAAGAAATCAGAATTGACTTTTATTGGTTTATATTTACGATGTTTTAAATTCTCCGCCGTTAACGCTGCTGAACTACAGCCATCTGGCAGGAATGCCTAAGTGGCTAGGAGCTACTTAGTCGCGTCCTACACTAAAGCTCTTCCTTGATAACAAGGCATCTGCACAGAGTCACCCCGTCCGGACATTTCCATCGTCACGCGATAGAAGAATGATGTAAGAAATGTTTTCAGTGGCAAATGATCGTCTAATGGTTTCTTTAAAAGTGGTATGTCTCGATAATTTGTCTGCACTTTGTGAGCACGAAGACCGAATTGGTCGACCGGCACTCCGCAAATACATGCATGCTTTTGACACAATTTAGCTCCGACTCTTATGACTCACACAAATTCGCAGAGGGTATTTGTGTATAATCGTACTGTAGTTCGAAGATCCTTTTCTGAGGTTGATGTCTGTAGAATTATTTAATAATCACGAATGAATAAGTTTAACCAAAGGAATATCCCAATTTGTTTGAGAGTATGAAACATAACTTCAGACGGGAAAATTGTTTTCCACTCTACAACAGTTTCTTTTAAGTAAGAGGCCTCAAAATCCGCTAAGAATAGAGCAAATGAGTGTCTCAGTAGTACTGTAAATAAAAGAAATGAAAGCTGGAAGCTTGTTCAGCCCAGCGCCTAACCTCTAAGCCTTCGAATTCCACAGCCAGCTTTACATGATCCAGATGAAGGAGATATGGGGTGAAGCCCCGGTGCTCCTCGTTTATTAATTATTTTAGTTTAAATTCTTTAAAAAACATAATTGAGCATGTATTTACATATAGGTACTTACTTGTTGGGAAGAAGTTCCATGCATCCGTGGACGCCATTAGAATCTATCGTTAAGCCGTCGTGTACAATTTCAGAAAAACATGCTCCTTCGCTTGATTTGCACATATATGACGTTACAACACACGATGGAAGATTACAAAAACAACGAACATAATCTGAAACAAATTAACAAAATTGTTAGGTACTGGAAATATTGTGAAGCGACAAAATTTTAATTTCTCCCCTTATTTGTGTTACCCGTTAAATTAATTTTTACAAATCGCCTCTGGTCAGCCTTTTACCGTAACATAACACATACATGTTTTCTTTTAAGGTTTTTAAAAAAATTATAAAATTTTGGAGGTCCCTGTTAATGTGACGGTTTTCGATACGTTGAGTTCGAAAAGATAGTTCAAAATTGGAATCGGAAATTCGAAATTTTAAGGTCTCTTACTTGGGTGAAATCTGGGTGCACCAATGTAATTATCTCATCTAAATACATGAACATTCGTCGACAAAGTAATCTTTTTCCAAGTTAAAATGTTTAGGTTAAAAAACATCTATCGTTTTTTTTCCAAAAACGGTGATTTCTGTAGTATATGAAGTATTTTGATGCGTAATAGAGTTCAACAGAGCCGTAGCAAGGGTGAGGCGACAGAGGCATTTGCCTCAGGCGCCATCGCAATGGGGGCGCTAAACCTTGACTAAATCCAATAAATAATAGTTTAAAATTTTCAAAAAGATAAGAATCTTTTGGGGGTAGGGGGTATATATTGAAATTTAACTGAATTCGAAAATTTGACCACGATTTTATTTGCAACATCACCTAAAATTCCCTGTCGGCCTTTTCCGCAAATGAGGATATTAATCCTCTACAGTAGTTTTTCGTCTATAACTCGCTTACTTTCATTTTTAGTGAAAATTATCATCAAATCAAAATTGAAGAATACAAAATTCTCTATAAAACAGATTAACAAAATTTGCTTATATCATTCTAATAAGTATTTATGAAATAAAGATAAAATCAAGAGAAAACAATTGAAACAGGTTTTGAATAATTCTAATTCTGAATAAAAATTTCGTGCATTTAAACTTTACCATCGATGGCGAATAAAACAAAACGAGGTTTCACGATTTACTTCAGATATGAAGTAAATCCTGAAACCTTGTCTCGTAGGGAATTTTCTCCTCTTCAATTTTAGTTCAATGATAAGACAGGGGATTTTAGGAAAGTTGATTCCAACCCTCGCGTTCTTCTTAATTTCCCTTTGACTGACTGGGTAACCGGTAAAAATATCACGTTATCATCGCGACAGTTATTCAAATATAGTATTTAAATTGAAAAGAAAAATTCCTACCGATAAAAATAATCGCCATATTCAGGTTGGGGGGGGTATTGCGTTACGTTACCACGGAAACGATGATTCTGACATACTATGCGTATTTTATATAAGATCTTCAGAAGTTCCCAACGATAAAAATTGATATTGCATGACCGGGGGGTCTGGAATACCCCCCAGGTACACTTGCCATTATTCAGAAGCATCAAAATTTATTATATTTTGTTTAATTTTTTGCAATTTTCGTTTGTAATCCGGGTGGGGGGGGGCAGCAGATGATATTTTTCATAACTATCCCAGTACCGTTCTTCTTAATACCGAGGGACGTAAAAGTGAAAGTTTTTCTTTCGCAATAAATTAAGTGTACCTTGGAATACCTCCCCAGACCCCCCGGTCCCGGCAGCCTAAATGAGTTCCTGATAAACATTCATTTGTTTTCATTACTCTAAACCAACTCCGTAACAAGGGTGATTGTAATGGGGGCGCTATACCTCGACAAAACCCAATAAACAATAGTTTAAAATTTTAAAAATGATAAGAATATTTTGGGAAAGGGGGGCACATATATTAAAATTTACCTCAGGCGCCAGAAGAGCTTGCTACGGCGGAGGAGTTCAAAAACACGATCGAGACTGGCTCAAACATCGATAAGTTGGATTCCTAAATTTTAAACTTTTAAGTCACATAAAATAACGTAAATCTCATAGAAAATCACAAGATCCCCGTAGAAAATTCCCTGTATCTCTGTGACAAAGTCTTTTGTTAGAAAAATGATTATAAGAACATTTAGTTTTACCGCCGCGGCGACAGTGAAACTTAATCTTCCAAATTACTTTTCTGATTAATTTATTGGGCGCTATGAACTATCGTCGTAGAGGGCCGTCTCAAAACTTGAGTTTTCCGCACTTTAGACCCAAACTTTTTCCTCATTCCATAAAACCGCATACCAGAGAGTCCCTGCGTATTTGTTTTATAATCCTTAGATTTTTTATAACAACTGTTATTTGGGTAATCTGCGCAGGTTTAAGAAGCACTACCGTACAGGGTTTTTTGTGCCTATAAAAAATGTTCAACTCAAAGAAACAGAACCGCCCTAAAGTCTAATTGTTTAGTAGTTAGATAAAATTGTAGTAAGAAAATCTACAACGTCATTATTATACTTCCAATTACAGGTCATTACTGGTTAAATTTAAAACAATATCAAGTGGGAAAATTTTAAAATTTTTAACCAAAAGTACATTAAAGATTATTATCGTCGCATCTTTGCCATAAAATTCCATTATAATAGTAGCCAATTACCATTCTGTTTGAATCGAACTGTAATTATTTACTTTTAGAAGCAGGTAAATAATAACATAACCGGCGAGCCTAAAAATAAAGTCGACAAAAATTATACGGTTACTGTAATTTGGGTTCTTCAAAACTCCAACTATATGAACTCGGCTCTGTTGTAGTCGGTACCTATGTATAATATCTTGTTTCGACTCTTCAATAATGAAATAACAAAAAATAATACAAGACGTATTTATGTTGATTCGAGTTGATATTAAAAAAATTCTCCGCTGCTAGGTTTTGGGGCACAAATAATAAAATTGCAGATTTTATTTAATTTGTGAATACAAACGGAAGGTAGAAGAACCTGCCCTAGACCAAGTCGGCGCCAAGGGACCATTATGTACAATTAAACTTTCCGGACTCTACAATTAGGTAGTGCACATTCATCGGAGCGGTAACCAACAATAACAAGGCGGAAACAACAACCGATAACATTTTATAATTATTACAATTGTAAAATAAAATTCAGAATAGCAATAAAAGTATAAACAAACGAATTTATCATATAATGGGAATACATTAATTTTCAGTAGGTATATTTATACACGTATATGTTCCAATTTGTAGCAAATTAGCAAAGAAAATAAAAAATTGCACACATTGTGAAGGTACCTATTTCGGTTAACAGAAAACAAAAATGTCGCAAAACCGGGGATGGTAGACGATAACCAAAAAGAATGAGGACTATCTATTTACAAGGTAAAGCACTTAAGCAGGTAAGCAACTATTCCGATAATAGGATCGAGAGTCGATAGTAGTTGTCGGATCATCATCCTAAGTGTATCATAAATTATAGACATCGAAAATTGTCAATTTTATCAAAAATGCTTTTTACGACGACCTTCTCCAACACTAATAAACTGGTATTACTTGTAAGAAAAAAAAAACTTTTTATTGCTCTTAATAGGTAGGTGTATAGGGTATACCTATGCCAAGACCTAATACGTAATGAAAAATGTGAAAAATAGAAAACAATAAAGTTGTAAGAAATTTTATCAAAATTTTACGTATTATTTTATTTGCCATATAATAATAATAATATGATAGGTAGATCCTTTTATTTTTGATCTCAATAGATTTTGTTTTTTATTATCCCCGGAAAAATTTAATAATTTTTGGTAAAGGAAACATCGAGTTAATGGCGCCAACAAACCTTCCAAGTTGTCTGTTAAAAGTACTTCTGCATGTTTGCCTAAGTGGTTTTTGGCTTTTATCAACAGATTCTAAATATCCGGTCTTAAATGCTTTTGAATGGCATAAGGAAAGGTACCAGTGTTTTTGTCTTTTTAATGCACTTGAAATCTTATCGCACTACAACACAGAGCAATTTCTTTTAATGAGTCCATAAAAGCATTAGTACGATTAAATTTTTATAGACGAAAACCACTACTTAAGATGATAATATGTAAAATATAAAATATTAAAACAAACGATAACAATTAATCATAACGATAGTCAAACCGTGAGAAAAAATTGGATCAATAGCCGAACCAACGGGCAATCAATGCTCAGCACTTTTTGTTTATCAAACAGAATATTTTAATTAATTACAACTTTTTATAAGGTCATATGAAAATAAAGTTTTTGGCATTACCGTGGGCGCAGGTAGAAAGGGGCAAAACTACGTAGTAGGTATTTGATTTGGACCCTTGAAACAATAATAATATTAAATACGGTGCGATGCAGGTGAATATAAAAGTGAACAAAAATAATCGATTGATTTTGTAATCATGATCATGACTTATTTTGAAATCACGAAAGAATGCACAAAGTAGTTTAGAGTGTTAAGTGCAGTGGGATGACAAAATGTGGTAAGTCACGAAAATCTTACAAGTGGTGTCAAGTAAACAACGATTAGACATAATAAATTACGTTATAATATGCATAAAAAGTTTGATGCTTTTCGATTCGAAAAAATAGGACAAGCAAGAAGTAAGTTTAAAAAGATGAAAAAATGTTTACTATCCGCAATTTGAGCACGGTGGAACCGTGGAGATTGAAGAACACCATGTGCAACGCCTGGTAGTAGGTAATATAAATATTATAATCTATAGTAGGTCATGGGGGAATAAAATGTCGAACAAAGAGTACTTTCAGCTACTTCAAAACATCATCGAAGGTAAAACAGAAGAAAAAATTGCCTAGAACTAGAAGAATCTCGTGGTCGAAAAGTTTATTGGCAATGGTTTGGATAGGCACTACATCCTTATTCAGGAAAGCTGAAGAAAAAGTACAGATGATAATGTTCAAGCGCTATTCACATAGGGATTAATTGTCTTGCACTGCTTGCCTTGTTAGTCGTTGCTCTCTATAATTTGATTGTCTCTTGCCACGACTAATAAGGCAAGGTAAGCACCTGGTATTAGATCGACAGTGCGTCGATGTTAATCGGAGGGCCGAGCTAAGAAATTTCTAATTCGAACCGGTAATTTCCGTTCTGTAATAATTCAACCAGTGATCACAACAAGTCACTTTTACGATATTTAAAAAATAAACAAAATTTACGTAGATAGGTATTACATTATAAAAGAGTTTTCCACAAAAAACAACGAACATTTTTTGACTATTTAGGTATTTATTACATAATATATTAATTATGATTGAGTTGGGTATTGGGGATTATGATTCGAGGTTCAAGCCTCGACGAGATATTTTCGTGACGAAGTCCTTTATACGCACCTCAATTGGAATTAGGGCTTCCACTTTACAGCAATGTAATTTTAGTTTATTAATTATTATGTTTTTATTTTATTTTAATTAGGCACATTACCACTGTAAATAATGTAGCAGATTTAATAGTACCAGTGAACGTCCATAGTAGGTAGATAATATTTAATACATGCCGAACTTTTTAATTCGCGTATTATACTGGTATTGTAAAATAGTTACGATTACAGTAATTATTATATTTTTGTTAACGATATAAATTTTAATATCAGACAAAAAATGTATAAGAAATAAACTCATAATTCCCTAGTTTTAGACAGCATTTATAAGAAAATTTGATGGAATATCAAACCAAATGGCAAAAATTATTAAAAATTTTGACAAGTGCAATTTAAATTATAATAACTTACCGGTTGAAAATCGAACCCACTTTGGAAATTGAAAAGAATTTTTTGATGCAGGTCTATTTATAGAAATATGTCTTGTTTCTTGAATCTGGAGTGCATTCGATGTTGTAATCGCATCCAATAGAAGAAAATAGATCCAATATTGTAAAAACGTATTTAAAATGGGTTTACTATGAAAAACGCTATTTCTAAAATAGCAACTTGCTAATCCTGACATATGACCCATAATTGAGATAAAAATTAATTATTTTAATCTCCAAGTAGCTTCTGTGTGTTTGTTTTATGAAAAGTTTTAAACACCATTTATCAAAGGCACTGCCGCTTAAGCAAACACATTTTATGATTCCAAATAATATGTTTAGGTTCAAAATTTTGTAAACAATCTCCCGTATTTTATGTATTTTCAAAAATAAATTTTGAGAACCCTTTTGTATGTCAAATGTACATTAAATTTAACTGACTTGACCAAGTATTGGTGGATAAAATAAATAAACATTACGAAATGAACAGAAACTTAAATAAACTAAAAATAATAAATACAAGAACACGTCAATTTCGCAACACAAACTAATCACTACTGAAGACTGGACCGAACGACTGAACCACTTTATGGTGCTCCACTGTTGTTTTTATCTCGCTCTAACAAGCTTATCGTAAAATAAGCGCCACTCGAACGATATTTTTAAAGCAGCGGGCGGCATTCTTTTCAAATTTACCAACTCGTCTGGTCTGTACTCTGCATCTTTATCTTCTTTAATGTTTCAATTTTAATTGTGCAGATACTCCATCTCACATAGGTAGTCTAGTAAATTCTAAATAATTGTGCATTTAAGCTGATCAGTGGGTATCTAATTTCCAACTTATTCAACACAAAAGTTATAATTAATATAAATAATATTATGTATCTACTATGTTGTACTTATCAGTACCTAGAAGTAAAATTTGTAATGCAAGTCGGTGCACGTTTCTAGTTATACAGTAGCGGCCATAAGTAAATGGACAAACAGTTTTATAGCAAAATTTAATAATAAACGAAAATCATTTCGCAAATTGTTTTATCTTTCCTAAAATAGTGTAAGAAAATTGGGCACATTTTGATAATAAAAAATCCGAAACTGATCTTCTGATTTTTCGACGGATTTCGTTAAGGCAGCCACAGACTCACGGCTTTGTTCGACGTACTTGTTCGACTGCTTTGTTCGACGAGCAAGTCTGTGGGTGTGTGGCAGTAATTCCGTCGTACTTGTTCGCCAACAAGAACGACGGATTTGTTCGACGGTTTTGTTCGACGGCTTTGATCTCTGTCTCTATCTCTCTAACTATCTCTGTCTTGATAACACCGTCGAACAAGTCTGCAAGTCTGTGGCCTATTCGAACTGGCGTACTTGTTCGATGACTTGCTCGTCGAACAAAGCAGTCGAACAAGTACGTCGAACAAAGCCGTGAGTCTGTGGCTGCCTTTAGGTAATGCTCCGTACTTTGTAGATCGTAACTAAAAATATTTTGTGTTATTTTATATGAGATACTAGAAATCCGGCGACTGTGCAGTTAATCTAACCGGCTGAAAAAAAATTTCTTCAGCTACACACTAAAGAACAGGCTTATTTTAGGCTATAGAATAAATATTTTGTGTGAAAACTGTAAAAACAACCCCAAAATCGACTTTTGAGAAGTACGGGTAAGTAGCATCGAGTAGGCGGCAGACCCGGTCGATGTGCATCAGTCGCCCGTGGTCCCTTGAAAATGCGTAAAATTTTTTCGCTCCGATTTGAATTTTTCTTTGAAATTCGGATAGATGGGGGTGTGATTAGTGGATATTAGTAATAAATAAAATCAAAAAAATGGAAAATAAGCCGTGTATTGCCGAAAAAGTGAAAAAATTAAAAAAATTTTGCCTTCGAATTTTGGGGTGTGCATTCGATAAGGAGAGTTATCCATCGTCAAAACCTACCCTTACGGGGCGCCGCTGCGCTCCGCTCCGCGTTGCACCCCTCCAGGGCGGTTTTGACTCTGGTTACTAGGCTAAACATACGAGAAGCGCCACCCATCAAGAAAACCGGGATGTGAGAGACCCTCGAAATAGCATTAAAAAGTATTGTTGCGGTATGGGAAGTGTTAAGGTCATTCATAGCGCACGGACTGACCACAGAATGAGCGACGCGCCCTGAATCTCGTTAATCCACCACCGAATTACATGAAAATTAGCTAAGTTCAAATTCGATTATTTCAAAAATTTTGAACTGGTTCATATATAATATTTATATAAATCAACTCTATAAACCTTGTTCTTTAGTGTGTAGCTGAAGAAATTTTGTTTCGAGTGGTCATAATAACTGCACAGAGCACAGTAACCAGAAATCCTTTTAAAAATCTTTTTTCGAAAGACATCATTTTCAACTTTTCCTTCAAAAGTTCAACTTATGACGAAGAACCACGAAGAACTAAATAAGAAGTTCAGAGTTTAGACGCGGTGACTTTTAATATGTTCAAATACGGACCACAGCGCCGTAAGAAGCTCTTCTGGCGCCTGAGGCAAATTTCAATATAATATGTGCCCCCCTTTCCCAAAATATTCTTATCATTTTTAAAATTTTAAACTATTATTTATTGGGTTTTGTCGAGGTTTAGCGCCCCCATTGCAATCACCCTTGCTACGGAGTTGGCTTAGAGTAATGAAAACAAATGAATGCTTATTATCAGTAGAGACTGGAAAACATGCAAAATGCATAGGTATCTTTGTTTGGCGGTATATTTTCGACCACTTCGTATTTATCCGTTTCCCACCCTAAAGAATCATTTTTTAACATTTTTTATAGTGCATATAATGCATATTTGGTGGTTTTTTTTAAAATGCATATGCTAGATCATAATAGTGCATAATTATGTATAATTATGTATTGAGCAAATTTGAGATTAGAAATATGGAAATCCCCTTACTTATCTAGTTTCAATTAACTACTTGTATACATCGTTTTTTTAACGTTCAACGTCTTGCGATTTTTTTAAATTAACTACTTACCTAGCTAATTTTTGTACACCGTTCACATTAATTAGTATCATTTTTTCTTAACTGTGATTGAATCAGGAAGTACTACTGTAATTTATTATTATTATTAGTATTCTAACTTGTAATCAGTGTGAAAATATTTTGAAAAGTTATAAATGGGAACAATTTAAAAGGTGTTCCCATTTATAATAATTTTTTCGGGGTTAAAATAATACTTCTAGAAGTTTTCAATTCAAATCACTCTCCTGAAAAATAGGTAAAAGTGATCGAGTTACGTCCTTCTTCGTTGGGGGTGTCGATATATTAACTGATAGGAGACAATTTTTAACCTTGGATAATATAGAAAAATACATGGTAGTAAATTATTACAATAATTGAATAATTGTATATTTTTGTAAACAATAATGTATTAAATTAAAATTGGTCTATTTCTCCAAATTCTTTAAAAAATGACGAGACGCGTTTCGAGAATCTAATGTATTCTCATCATTAAATCGACTAATTTTAATTTATTACAAAACTCCAAAAATATTGGGAAAAATAAAATGATTTTTAATAATGTATTAGCGTATTAGTTTCTAACGTATTTTGTAGCCATTGTTTTTAAGAATAGTATATTATTTTTTCGTGTCGTTTAAAAATTTTATTTCTTGTTTAGTTCTTTCTTCACCTGCATAATGATAAGTGCATATTTTGCATTATTTTCATATTATTCCTGCATATTCTTGTATATTTTGAGTGCATATAGCATGCATATTTAACATGTTTTTTAGTGCATATATTCCAGTCTCGACTTATCAGGAACTCACTTAGGCTGCCGGGACAGGGGGTACACTTAATTTATTGCGAAAGAAAAACTTTCACTTTTACGTCCCTCGGTATTAAGAAGAATGGTACTGGGATAGTTATGAAAAATATCATCTGCTGCCCCCCCCCTCCCGAATTACAAACGAAAATTGCAAAAGATTAAACAAAAAATAATAAATTTTGATGCTTCTGAATAATGGCAAGTGTACCTGGGGGGTATTCCATACCCCCCAGACCCCGCGGTCATGCAATATCGATTTTTATCGTTGGGAACTTCTGAAGATCTTATACAAAATACGCATAGTATGTCAGAATCACCGTTTACACGGTAACGTAATGCAATGCCCCCCCCCCTCCCTGAATATGGAGATAATTTTTATCGGTAGGAATTTTTCTTTTCAATTTAAATATATTTGAATAACTGTCACGATGATAACGTGATATTTTTACCGGTTACTCAGTCACTTAAAGGGAAATGAAGAAGAACGCGAGGGCTGGAATCAACTTTCCTAAAATCCCCTGTCTTATCATTGGACCAAAATTGAAGAGGAGACAATTCCCTACAAGACAAGGTTTCAGGATTTACTTCATATCTGAAGTAAATCCTGAAACCTCGTTTTGTTTTATTCACCATCGCTGGTAAAGTTTAAATGCACGACATTTTTATTCAGAATTAGAATTATTCAATACCTATTTCAATTGTTTTCTCTTGATTTTCTCTTCTTCTTCTGCCTTTCCAGGTTTAGGCACATTTGCCTGTTCCGGCCTCACCATCGTTTTCTCGGTCTACCAACGCTTCTTCTTCCTCTAGGGCTGTAATAATCAAGTGCTTGTTTTGGGATTCTGCTGTTTTTCATTCGTGTTAAGTGCTTCTTCCAGTTTTCTTTATATTCCTGGGTCTTTTCCACAATTGAGTACATGTTCAGTTCTTCTCTTATATATATCATCATTTCTGGTGATTCTGTCTTCTCTTGTAGATCCCTTAACTCCCCTAAGAAATTTCATTTCTGCTGTTTGGATTTTTTGGAGGTCTCTTTTTTTTTACTGTCCAGTTCTCTGAGCCATATAGTATGGTAGGAGCAGCCATTACTTTGTAGAACTTTAATTGGGTTTCTTTCCTTGTTTTTCTTCCCAATGTTCTTCTAATTGTGCCACATATTCTTTGGTATTTGCTGATTTTATTACCTATATCTTTATTTTCTTCATATGTGATATCGCAGCCAAGGAACTGGAAATGTGTCACCTGTTCTAGAATGTCCTTGTCAATTACAATTTTTGTTCTTATTGGATCTGGTCCTAGGAAGGCCATAATAGTCTTGGTTTTTTGGGTTGATATACGAAGATTGTATTTGGAACTTAATTTATGTAGCCCGTAAATTGCTTTTTGTAATTTATCTTCGTTATCTTGTATGATAACTTGCTCATCGGCGAACAGGACAGTATTTAAATCGCGCGAGCCGGTTCTTAAAATTTTTGAAGCTCGGCGAGCCGTTTGTTAAATTACCCCTAAAACCAAAAAATAAGCCATTTTAACCCTGGATCCACAAGGTGGTGTCACCCGTGACACGGGATTTACATTTTTAAGTCTGTACTTCCCCCGGAATATGACGCCACCTTGTTATTTACGTAATATAAATTTATTACACTCTTCTATATACCGTTTTTTTTTGCTTCGAAATAATAGCAAGCCGGTTGTTCAAAATTTGGCAGCCCACCCCTGCTGATAAGCATTACCTCGCAGGTATTTACGTTAACAGTTATATTTTGAGTTCATTTGTTTTTAGTTTAAGAAATGTTTGTTAATTTGTTTTATAATTTGTTTATTAAATATTGTTCATGTTGAATTGTGTCTTTTTTGTGTTTCCTCCGATCAAGTCAGTAAAGCTTAATAGTAGGCATCCTGAGAGCCAAAGAGTCAATAGAAGGTAGGTGCTCATCGATTTGTTGTCGCACGTCCTCTGTCCATAAAAGCGACACAAGAGGAGGTGATCACAACAGTATATATTAAAAAGAGTAGGTGATGACTGCATCCTTGCCTTAGCCCTTGATTAGTTTTCATTGGTGTAGTTATTTCTTTTCCTGTATCAATAGAGATTTTCGTATCTTTATAAAGGGTTTGTATTGTTTTTATTAGATGTTTTGGATATCCTCTCTTCGTCATTATTTTCCATAGTTTCGATCTATTTATTCGGTCGAATGCCTTTTCATAATCTATGAAAGCTAGATGAGTCTCTAAATTAAATTCTCGTCTTTTTTGTATTATTTGATTTACAGTGAAGACGTTGTCAGCGCAAGATCTGCCTTTTCTGAATCCTGTTTGTTCTTCTAATAAAAGAGCATCCGAGATAGTTTGAAGCCGTTCATTTACGATCTTACTATATAATTTGTATGTGGAGTTCAGCAGACTTATTCCTCTATAGTTATTTGCGTTGTGTCTTTCTCCTTTTTTGAATATAGATATTACTCTTGCTTCGTACCATTCGTCTGGTATGGTATATCTCTTCCAACACATATTGAAAAGGTGTAATATCCGAAATTTAAGGAGTAGGCCACCGTATTTAATTAATTCGTAATTGATGTTATCTATTCCTGTTGCTTTTCTGTTCTTGGTGTTTTTTAAAGCTTTCTCTAGTTCGTTAACATCTATAGGGTCTATTTCTGGTGTGTATTTTGTCTCTGATTCTTCTACATTTTCCGTTATTGGATTATACCACATATCTTGGTAATGTTTTATCCAATCTTCCTTCGTTATTGTATTTATGTTTGCTACGTCTTTCTCTGTTCTATTTAGGATTTTCTCTTTATTTCATAAATACTTGTATGATGTAAGGAAATTTTGTTAATCTGTTTTATAGAAAATTTTGTATTCTTCAATTTTGATTTGATGATAATTTTTACTAAAAATGAAAGTAAGCGAGTTATAGACGAAAAACTACTGTAGAGGCCGACAGGGAATTTTAGGTGATGTTGCAAATAAAATCGTGGTCAAATTTTCGAATTCAGTTAAATTTGAATATATACCCCCTACCCCCAAAAGATTCTTATCTTTTTGAAAATTTTAAACTATTATTTATTGGATTTAGTCAAGGTTTAGCGCCCCCATTGCGATGGCGCCTGAGGCAAATGCCTCTATCGCCTCGCCCTTGTTACGGCTCTAACGGACCATTGCCTAAAATCTGTCAAAAAATCGCAGAAGACCGTTTTTTGGATTTTTGTTTGCAGGTTTGCAAATTTCAGACGGGCTATCAGATTTTCTTTTGATATTAGTGGTTTCTTAGAAAAACCTCTGCCAAATAGTCCAGCTGACTTTAGTCGACGTTTCACAGTCGAAACACTTATCTTCGCGATTTTCGGTCGTTGGCATAAACGATCATTTTATTGTATCCCTTCTGGTCGTTTCTCGTGGTCGCTCTGTTTTTGACTCATTGTCCGCTGATCCAAGTTCTCCACGTTTTTATGACACCTACTTTAAATTTTTTGAAGCGATGAAGGTAAGTATAATTTGTTGTTCTCGAATGGCATTTGACGTCCAAAATATGATATTAAATATCAAATTCTCACTGTAAAGCACGATGGAGGAAGCAACGATCATGTTGTGGGGCTGATTTTCTCGTGATTGCGTTGGTCCCCTACACATAAGCGAAGGTATTATAGATCGGTTTATGTACGCCGACATTCTGAAGGATCACATGGTAAGGGTAAAATGCTACGTGACTGGATTTTTCATCAAGATAATGACCCGAAATATGCTTCAAAGCACGTCAAAGGCTATACATGGAAAAAGCCAAAATCCACCTATTTGAGTGGTTTAGTCAGTCTCCTGATCTAAATCCTATAGAGAATTTGTAATAATTATATATGGCAGTCGTCTGTGACAGCTAGTAAAGGGTGTTTTTTTTAGCTGCATGAGATTATTCAATAGGGATAATTTTTGACTGAAGTTTGTCAAAGTGACAGTTCTTTGACATTTGTGTTCAGAATGGTTTGCCATTTAATCATGAATAGATTAACACTTGAACAACGCTACCAAATTGATGTGGAAATTTATTTTCGAAGTTAGAGTTCCGTTCGCGAAACTCTATCCCATTTTATGGTCGACATAATCGACTTTCTGAGCAGGCTATTTCGTACCACTTCTTCATTTCATGATGTGAGACCTCCAACAAGACAAAGAAATGTGTGTACCGAAGAGTGAAAGTGTGCAAGAGGACCCAAACATTTAATTCGCCATCGTGCTCAACAACTTGGGCTTTGTCCGTCCACTACATGGAAAATTTCAAGTAAAAATATTGGTTTACATCCTTACAAGATTCAGTTGGTTCAAGAATTGAAGCCTAATGATTTTCGATTGCGTCGTGCGTTCGCAGATTGGGCTTACAACCAATTGGAAGTGGATCCATTTTTTTACCGTCAAATTTTGTTCAGTTATGAGGCACATTTCTGGTTGAATTGGTATGCGAACAAGCAAAATTGCCGTATATGGAGTGAGACCAATCCGGGGCATTATCTTGAAACTCCATTGCATCCATTAAAATTAACTGTTTGGTGTGGAATACACGCTAACGACATCATCGGTCGATTTTTCTTTCGAAATGAGGAAGAAGCTGCCGTTACGATGAATGATGCGAGATATCGACACATGCTCAATGCATTTTTGTTTCAAAAAATCCAAGAGTTAAATATCGACAACAAACTTATGGTTCTTACAGGACGGTGGTAGAGTAGATCCGAAAGGTCAAAAGTTATACTGTCATCGGCGCATTAACGAAAACACGTTCAAACACTAAAAAGCCCAACTAGAAAACATTCGTTGCATGTTTACTTTCGTTTACTTTCAAAATAAAATAAATAACAATAACTTTTTTTATTAAATTACATGCCTAGTGATATTTTTTTCATATTAATTTTCAAGAACGAGTAATTACGTCTTTTTTTATTCACATTTTTTAAATTTTCGCTCCAAGCTAATGTTTTCACGTAACATTTATATGTATGTATTTCGCCCTTCGCGCATTGTATAACTTTTGAGCTTTCGAACGCAGTCTACGTGCCACACAGCCAATGAAGCAGTGGTGTAGCTAGCATGGGTGACACCCGGGGCGGATTTCATGGGTGGTACCCCCACCTAGGTTGATGACCTTTTTTTTTTTTTAGGGGTTACACTCAAGGGTCCGCCCCCCCTAGCTACGCCACTGAATGAAGCCATCCATTTATTGAAAGGACAATTTGATGACAACATTATTTCAAGAAATAGTTCTGTCAATTATTGGCCTCCAAGATCGTGTGACTTGACGCCTCCAGATTATTTTCTTAAATCCATAGTTAATGCTAACAAACTAACAACTCTGGAAGCATTGGAGGTCAATTTGATTCAGCAAGCCATTTATGAAATGAGGCCAGAAATATTGGAAAACGTCGTCAAAAATTGGACTGATCGGATGCGCTTCGTAACGATTAGTCGTGGTGGTTCACATGCCGGAAATCATTTTCAAATCATAAACAGCACTATATTTACTTTCATAAAAAAATAATAAAAAAAAAGATTCCATCAATTTTTTAATGTTTTATTTCATTTTGAAGTTTCCATTTCCATACTCGTAGCTAAAAAAACACCCTTTAGTATAAATTTTGAATTAAATCATTAAGGATTAAAACAATTCAATTTTTTATATATTTTAATACATACAGTAATAGCTCGCATAGTCCGGGTAATTGGTTCCGCCAATACTCCCGGACTTTTCGAAACCAGACTAATCGAGGAACTGAATACAATAAATAATGGTAATTGGTTCAAAAAACGGATTATATAAAAATATAATTAAAATTAAACATTTCTTCCTGTTTTTCAATAAATACAACGCGAAAATAAATTCAAGCGTCGTTATTAGAAATAATTTTAAAAAATGCGGGTTTCTCGTAATTCATTCTTTATTCTCTAAAAATTGCAATATCGATGTCTGCACATTTTTTTCTTTGTAGCAACAAATTGTATTGTTTATCGTTGGAAAACTACGTAAAGCGAATTTAAAATAACGTTCACATAAGGATTTGTTGTCTTGTATTGCAGTGCCCAGGTCTTGCAGAAAAACTAGACGTGTGTTGATCACAGCAAGCATTCACAAAGAATGTACGCGTGCCGTTGCAAGGCAGTTGCCTTGTGCTTGTCTTGTTCAACCTCGGAGGGCAGACTACGTTTAATATTGGGATCAACTTTCATAATATGCTCCGACAAGGTTTCAACCATTCCAATAATTTTTTATTGTTGTTCAGTTGTTAATTCTCATGCCAGTTTATTAATCTAATCTCCAATTAAATTTACCAGTCAGATAAATCTACAATGTGACGTCTTGTAGTCCAATGAGAAGACGTCAAACCCCACTTACCTGTCAGATAGTCTAACTGTAAGTTTAACTAGAGTTTGATAAATTGGCTCTAAATAAGTGGTTTTCCCGTTCTTCATAAGCCCATTGTTCATCTACATATTATGTTAATAAGTGTGTAGCGGTCCTAGAATTAGTCACGAGATTAAGTTCCGTGCTACATAAACTAATCGCCTCGACAGCGCAGTTGCCTAAGCGCTCGTATTTACAGCTAACACGCCAGGGTTTGAATCCAAGTTTGAGGAACATATTTTTCTGCATACCATCTTACCGAAAGTGTTTCATTAACCACTAAAACATAATCTCGAATGTAATGAGTGTAAATTCTCGCTGCGTCTATGTCGGGTATACAACATAATAAACGTGGAATCTGGAACACCAGAAAAAATTAAAATATGTATCGCACTTGATGTATAAAGGGAAAAAACCGACCATTTAATTTTTTTTCTGTACAATTATTGTGTACTAAATTTTTAGAGTTTTTTGTCATTTTTGTTTTTTTTAATTTGTTTTGAAATTTTCAAACTAGACCACGGATTATATTATTATAACCGGACCATAGTGAATCCGGATCACAGAATACACTGCGCGAGGCGTACTGTGCGAAGTATTGTTGTACAATGTACATGAAACCATCAAGTTTTCTATTCAGATTGGAGTTGCTATTGTTTCACAATAATAGATGTCGCTAGCTAATAGAATTTGTAAGTTTCTAGTGGCATCATTAATTTGGGGGGTTTTACCGACTTTCAGAATTTCATATTTTAATTTCATGTTTCATTAAACTGCTTCACTATTCTTGTTATAATTAACATCAATGAAATTCATTTTTATTTTATTTGTGATAATTTTATTTAATTTTTCTATTGCTACTTTTTTTGTGATAAATTATTTGTTTCTCGCACACCTTTATTCCATCTATAAAACATAAAATATAGTTTTTTTATAAATTTAGTTACTATGTGCTACTCACTATACTTAGTATTTTAAGTGTTAATTATTAGTATTATTCCATTCATAAAATTAATTACTTAAATTTATTTAAATTTAGTTGTTCAAATTATCTAATACCTAACAGAAAATAAGGAAGTATTGTTACATGTAATATTATTATAAATACGCGTAGCTATGTTTATATTTTTATTTCTGAATGCACTGCAAAATCACTACCATTTTTGGTTTTTATAACTAAATAACAGATATCAAAACGTACGAAGATGCTAAAAGTTGACTATAAATTTCTCTTTCGAAATTTTTTTTAAATTATTATCGATCTTTTTCATCACTTTTATAATTTAGGCCTTTTTATAATCTTGCAATATTTTATATACCACTTGCCTTTTCAGTCTCTGTTTAAATTTATGAAAAAAAATTTAAATTCAAAGTTATTGTCGCGACCACAGATTAGGATTTAGTAACAGCGGCCCACCGGGAAATTCCCGATTTTCTATAGCCCCCAACCCGCCTCCCATTGTTTTCGGTTTTTAAATTGTTGTATTTTTGAAATAAGTCATCCTTCATATCGCCATGTAAATATTTTTATAATCGATCCAACATACGAATGAGAACTGGAAAAATGAAATATTTGCATCTATATTTTGATCATTTTTGTAGCGGAGGAAAAAATATTATGTAGTAGATAAGAATAGTGAGTGTATCAGAAAACGTCTTTAACTACTTTCTGGTTTGGGTACTCGTAAATAAATATTTCAACTCTAATTTTACACGCGAAATTTTATTCCACTTTAGATCGCAAATTATTCGCCAACTAACAAGTTTAACATGATTGTGTTCTATAAAACAGTATTACGAACACTTTGTAGCAGTAGAGGCTCGTGGGGTAAAACAGCAGCTTATTGCATAAATAAGAGTTGCACGAGGGGGGGGGGATTTTTCGAAAATAACATACAGGATGTTCCACCGACCAATACAAAACTTGAAGGTGGTTCTCTTCAAAAAGAAGCTGTTTTAAGAAAAAACTTCAACTAATAAAATTTTTGGTTAAATCCGGGTCCTCAGTGGCAGTTAAAGAAATTGTTCTTATTTCTTTTATTTTTTCGTATTAATCATCGAATCCTTTGTATAGAACCCAAAATTATCTACAAACTATTTATAGTCGTTTTCCGTTTAAATTACCCTAGAATCGTGGTGCGTCATCGAAAACGCGGCGTTTTACCCGCCGCGTTTTCGATGCCCAACTATGTAGAGCCACTACACGGGCGTTTTTAACCAGCGGTTGTACAGTCAATATGAAAATGCAATTTATTCAAATTAGTTTTGTATCAACATGAAACGAAATTGTAGATTTGTTTAAAATGTACTTGGTACCTAAAGAACGAGAAATTTTAAACTGGCCGTATTGTATCAATAAAAAGAGCGTACTATATAATTTATTATATCGATATAACAATAAATAAATCAGAATAAAATCGAACAAAATTTAAAATCGTTACTTTTACTAAAATACTATAATAATCATGAACAGTAATCATTTAATTAAACGTATTCATATTTCGGTTTTTAAAAACCATAGTACCTAGTATCATGATACAAAATTGTTTAACACGCATAAAAAATTGATAAAGATTAAAATTTATTTTTAAATAAATTTTTTCATGTCGAGCATTTTTTAATGCGAGTGTCCCTGAGCGGTCAACAAAACGCTCATGTATTGACCACCATATAAACTAATGTGTTACATAGCCAGCGTGTTACCCGCGACGGAGAAACTGCCGGAGTTCGGCGTTTTCAATGCTACAGCGAGCGTCTCAACCGCGGCCGCCGATGAGCCGCGACGTTTTAAATGCTCGTCTATTACTTTCCATTAAAATACATTGGTTACATTCGAGAGCGGAAAACGCGGCATTTTACACGCCGCGTTTTCGATGCCCGTCTATTGCTAGCCTAAAAGAACGATTTACATAGGCAAATGCGGAAAATTTTGTAATTAAAATACTCGAAATAGTAACAAAAATAAATTGTGTTTAAGACCCGTTTTACATTACACTAAATTTTTCAGTACTAAACTTTTCAGTACTAAAAATCCAATGCGCGCGTCGAATCGTGACACTGACAACAAGAAATTAGAACATGCTCTATTTTCTTGTTGTCAGTGTCCTGATTCGACGCGCGCATGATTTCGCAAAAAGTTTTTATATGCCATTACATCTTCGGTTAATAATTCTTGGTTCAACATATTTAAAATTCCGTTTCCTTCCATTCTTCTTTCAATCCACGGTTTAGTGCATAATCGCTTTTATTTCAAAGTTGTTTGATTTTTTTTTTAGAAGTAACATTGTAATAATTATCACAGCCGCAGCACATAATTATTTTCTTTTGCTAATTTGCATTTTATTTAATTATTTTAAATCACTTTTAAACACTTTTAAATAACAAACTAATTGACATTTGACAATTTACCTAATGCGCGCGGCGCATATTCAGTCGCTGAAAAAGTTAAAATCGTCCCCCTCGAATGTACCTGAACCTTGCCGTGGTGAGGGGGCTTGTGTGTTTTAAGGAAGCGGCGGGCGTGTACCTGGAAGGGCTAGACCCAGGACGTAAAACTCCTTGTGCTCGGTCTGCTTGGCATGCCGGGTCCAGGCCAGGGCCTAAAAACCTTTGTGCTTGGCCTCCAGGTCTGTCATACACTGGGATGACGGTCGACGTGGAGAAATCGGACTAATACAGGTACCCGCGTGTTTGTGCCGTGCGCGGAGACCCGTACGGAGGGATGAAAGGATCCTGATTATCGCTGAAAGCTTATCGCTGGGAAGATATGCCACTGTATTTCAAGCGGAACTCATGGGCGTACTTCACTGCGCAAATACAGTCCGGGAAAAGAACATCCGGTACAAAAAAATACAGATATTGACCGACAGCAAGGCGGTCCTTATGGCACTCAACTGTAATAGGATCACCTCAAATCTGGTACTCAAATGTATACGGACGCTAAATGAAATATCGATAAACAACAATGTCCTAACGCTCAGATGGGTCAAAGGGCACCAAGGAAAGGAAGGCAATGAAAGGGCAGATGCTCTGGCGGGAATTGGCTCTGCTAAACTGCCCTGTGGACCTGAGCCATTCATAACGCCGACCATTGAGCTCTTCAACACCCTTCTTACAGAAGAGACCCTCAAACTGCATACCAGTAGATGAAAAAATACCAAAGGCTGCCGACAAGTAAGGGCAGCAATACGTGGACCCTTGCGTAAGCACCACAAATACTACTTGCAGCTATCGCGAGAAAAATTAAGAAGTATTCAGGAGTTCTAACGGGACACTGCAAACTAAATAAACATCTTCACACGATGGGACTGGTAGGCAGCCCAACTTGTCGGGGCTGTCTGTCGGGAAACGGCGGAGCACCTGCTTTGCAGCTGCCCTGCCCTTGCTTCGAAAAGAGGATCCATGCTGGGGGACTGCTGGCCTAGCATGGCCAGTATTAGTGGCACATTGCCCTCGAAGATACTTGAGTACATCCTAAATGTGGAATGGCTTGAGACTTAGAAGAGCGATGGGCTACCTGGAAGTAGCATAATGGGCCCGATGTGTGGCCGGAGTGCTTGCAGTGAAAATCTGCCCTCCCCAAACAATCGTCCAGAAGTTAAAATCGTCAGTTGTAGTTGCAAACAGGAAAGAATTACAACAAGTTTTCTATCTTCCTTATTCGACGCGCGCATTAGATTTTTAGTACTAAAACTTTCAGTACTGAAAAATTTAGTGTAATGTAAAACGGCTCTAATATTAATTTTATTAGTACAAAAAGATAGTATAGTTAAGTATTTACTCTGTCCACATTTTTTGGGTAGGCCAGGCCTAACTTGCCTGTTTGTTAAAATCTCCATTTTGTACGTAACTACGATATAAAACTATGCATGTCATTTTAATATTAAGAGCACATTGAAAATGGTCGACAATAATGAATTAATGAGGTACCACTACAATTTCTATCCATTACTGTTAAATACTATGCAGGTGTATAAAATTGAAAATAACAGTTGTTAAACACCAAGTATACAAATTAAATGAAAAAATAACCTTGATTAAAATTATTTGTTTAACAAAATTTTGTATGTAGTAACTAATAGGTACATACATACATACATACACATGAGTAGGTCCGTAATTATGGTATCTATTAGTGTGCTACGAAGTAAATTTGTAATCGATGCGACTGATAATATTATGTATTTGAGAATTATGAATAAAATATAAACGACGAGATCGTTTAAAACAATAAAATATTAATAAGATTGCGCAGAAAGTAATTTTTGAAAAGTCCCCACCCTCTATCCCTCTATGAAATTAACGATCTTCGCGCGAAGGATTCAAATGTTGTAAAAGAATTGTTTAAGGTGTACCTATAGTATTTATTATTATATCGTATGTGCTGAGTGAGTTTTAGTGTCTCTTTGTCCAATTAACCTTTATTTTTGGGTTCGTATTTTATTGTTATTACTATTGCCACACTTTCGTTTTCTTTGTGTCTAATTCCAACGTAACAAGTTCACTTACATAAAAAGTTCTTATTATTATAATAAAAAGTGGCTTTTAATTTAGAAAAAAAGAGTATAATAATTAGAGCGAAAAGTTTTAAATTGAGGTATAAGTAATTATTATGGCTTTGTAGTAAGTAAAATAAATGTCTTACATAATTTTATATCTTGATGAGACTTCTTACGATTTCTTAGTGCTGGTTAATGTTATACGTTTCTCTTTATGCCGACTCTTCATTATTATTTTGTCTAATAGGAATTATACGATTTTGTTTATATCATTATCTAACACATAGTATTTCATATTTCGAGTGCAATATGATTAAGAAATTTCCTATTGGCCGTGCTCGGAATAATTTAATATTGTGGATTATGTACATATTACTATAGGAGAGTTTCTATTATTAATCACATACCTACATACATACTGTGTACATATTATCATTTCTTAGGCCTCGATGAATTAATTTAAATGAAGTTATTATTATTGCTCAACGGCGGATGGGGGTAACTACCCCCCCCCCCATTGATCTTCATTGCAATACAAATTTTAAAAATATACCTTAATTTTCCCTAAATTTTATTACAAAACATGTATTTACCCCCTCCATAAACTTTGACCAGATCCGCTGTTGTTATTGCTTTATTTCCATGTTTTTTAATAATCATAATAAATTTAAATAACACTGCATCAACGACCTTCAAATAGAAGGAATTGTGCTTGTGTTAGTAATGTTGCGCAATTATTACAAAGCGTAGTTGTTGTTCCATGAGGTGCTTCGCTAAAAGTTTACCCATTAATCTACTTCTTTAAAACAATGACTGTGTTCTTGAACGATTGTAATATTTTACAATTGATATTGGAAGGTTGGTAAAAGCAAACGAGGGTTGTATGAAACTAAAACGGAACATTCTTTATTAGACAAATTTCCCCACAAAGCGTCTTCAAATATAAGGTAGTAAGTAATGTACTACCTAAGTACTATATGAATAATTAAAAAAAATTATTGTAATAGTAATACCTAATAAAGTACATTAAAATGAAGTTTACCTTGAGAGTAATTACTTATCGATAATATAATCGGGGTTATTCCGTTGAAAATTTTCCTCTCAAAAAAGTGCAAGTAAAATGTTTTTCTTATGATTCAAATATTAAGTAAGAAAAAAACTATTGCCGATATTTCCGATTACTCACGAATAGAAAAAATATAACAATAATCTTGAACAAATTATTCAAGGTTGATGTTCACTCATTTGTTCCCAATAAAATTTTGGAAGTAGTCGTAGTCTTAATGCATAAAATTTCACTTTTTCGTAAATTTTTATTACTTCAAGGTGAATTGTAATGGTTAAAAATTCAAACGATTTTTTGCGTTTAAAATCATCTAATAATTGTAATTTGTTTGTAGTTTAATTAGTAATAATCAAAGCAAGATTGTTCTGATAGAAGGACGAAATATGATTAATTAGTGCAATCAAAATAATTTTGTAAATTTACAGAAATAATTATTTCAAATTTTAATTTCAGAAATTACAAAAACTTCAATTGCAAAAAAGTAAACTATTCTCATAAAAAAAACTAATTTTGAGCGTAATTTGTACGAATAGGAGTTTAAAGATTTAACAAATAATATGGCTCTTAATTGACGACTCTTACAAACCAATGGACAAAGATATTCAATGTTCAAAATGACAGAAGGTCATTTTAAAATTAACTTTTTCGGCTTTACTCTTAATTATTCGCGAATTTTGTTCTGTTCATCACACACAGAGAAAAAAACTAATATCCGGTATTAAACGGTTTATAAGACTAGGAACAACTAACCTTGTAATTCTTATGGTGGTTACCAAACTTTTAATGGATTAAGAATTATTGAAAGTTTATTAATAATAATAATAATAATTTATTGTTAGTAATATTTACAGAATAGAAATATATACATAAGCAATGGGTCAAATACATAGAAATAATTTCATGATACAAATTTAACCTAATTAAAATTTTGAGTAATCATTGAGTAGGTCTAAGGCTCCACTCAAGACATCCTCCTTGAATTTCTTCTTAAAGGCCAATGTTGATAGATTCCAATAATTAGATGGAATGTTATTTAGCAGATAGGTAGATAGATATGAAAATGAACTTTTATATTTGACAGTCCTATGCTGTTGAATATTGTACGTTTCCTTCACAAAACGAAGATCTTTGCCATGAACTTTATTCCTTGGTAGTAATTTATTGTAAAGATGGTAAAGATGGGTTGTAAGGTTTTCTTCACTTTACGTAATGCAGAACAAAAATGCAAACTTCGTTCATTAATCTTTAAGAGACCCAGTTTACGAATGGTTGGCGTTATATGATCCTTGTAGTTGACATTAATGACGAAGCGAATGGCAGAGTTTTGAACTTTTTGAAGCTTATATTTATTTTCCCAGGTGATGCAGGGACCATAGACATAATCTCCAAAGTTCAAGTGGCTCATAACCAGTGCCTCGATCAACAGAAGTTTAACGTCAAGTGGAAGGAGTTCTTTAAAAGAGTTTAATTGCCTGAGCGAGCTATAGGCCTTTCTGATAGTGAAGGACACATGACTATCGAATTTCAACGCCTTGTCCATTAATAGGCCAAGATTCTTTACATCAGTTCTTGGAAGAACAACGTCCTGAAGGTACAAATTAACCTCGTGCCCTGTGTTAGGTCCAAACTCGATGATTTGAGTTTTATTTGGATTTATTGCAAGACAATTGTTCTCCATCCACTTTTCGAGATCGGTCAAAGCTTGTTGAATATCCGTCTGCGCAACTTCCCAATCATTTTCTTCGTAATGGTAGAGCAATTGGGTATCATCTGCATACAAATTTATTTTACACTTATGAACAGCGGGCGGAGGTAAATGTGCCACCAAATGTACCTGACCAGAAAAGGGTACCGGTAAATGTGCCACCGACCAAAAGGGTTCTTTAAATAAACACAGGTATTTGTGCCACTAACAGTGAAAAAATTAAATTTTTTTTGCCTTCGAATTTTGGGGTGTGCATTCGATAAGGCTGTAGGCCAGCTCGGCAAATGGTCAGATATTTAATCCGGGTCCAAATTTTCTACCTGGAAATACATAGACCAACTCGGCAAAATAATAAATTTTGGCTTGGCCAGAACTGCGAGCATCAAAAAACCTACCCTCCGATGCTCCGCATCTCCGGGCGGTTTTTCGTGCTCCGAGCCGCTACGCGGCGGGCGCTAAACATACGAGAGGCGCGACAGATCAAGGAAACCGGGATAAATGCAACCGGGATGTGAGAGACCCTCGAAATAGCATTAAAAAGTATAGTTGCGCTATGGGGCAGTAAACTTTTACGTTTCACCCCCAAAAAATCGTGTAAAATCAAAAAATAATCGATGTTACATGTAGGAGATGCATCAGGTAGATGCCGTTTTCTCCGGTGGCACAAATACCTGTGTACTTTTAATATCCTAAATTCGTAGCAGGTAGAATAACATTACTGGTGGCACATTTACCTCCGCCCTGAACAGCAGTGATAATGTCTGCCATATATATTAGGAAGAGTATGGGTCCAAGAATTAAAAGTTTTAATTAAAAGTTTAATAACCGCTAAAAGTGGAAGAAGTTTAACTGACTAAACTGCTACAAGAGGGGGTGGGGTTATAGATTGTTTTACACATGATTGTGTTGGTCCTAAAATAGTAAAAGTTTTTTTTTTAAGTTTTCAAATTTTTTTACCCCAAAAGACAATGTTATATTACGTTGTTCTTAAACGAGATTTTTTGCTGAACAACATGAAAATTATTTTTGAAATATTAACGAAGTCATGTTTTTTTCTTATTTTAAGAATTTGCATCACTCTGTGCAATGTTCTTATGCAAAAAAATCGTTTGCACTTTGTTTTCTTCGATGATGAAAGTAAAAAAAATCTATCGCTTTTGTCATACATTAAGATAAATTAGCTTTAGATAGTTGTTCAGTTCTGCAAGTAATTTCAAATTACATATGAATTAGGTATTAAAGTTTACTTTGACACTATTAAAATTAATGAAAGAATAAAAAATTTATGGATACGCACATAGTACATACGTACATACTATATTATGGACATAGTATGTAAGGAAAAAAATGTTCATGCCATTTCAAAGTTTAAAGTATTAAATTGCAGGATCATAAACGAACCTTTTAACTTTTCTTATTAATTAAAATCTACATACATAACAATAAATAGTAATAATTAATTTTTTCATTCTAATTACAATTTGTTTTGCAAATGTTTAGTAACGTAATAATTTATTACTTTAATAATATATTCTTTGCATTTTTTATAAATTTACAAAGATGTTTTACATTTTATTCAATAGTGATCATTATATTATATTAATTTACAACATAATATTATTATCGAAATTTTACAAAAATAAATGTTGCTTATTTGATTTATTATTGTACTTACTACTACATACTTTGTACATATTATGCAGAAGGCTACAATTTATTATTAATTGCATTGAATTAATTATTCTTGCATCAAAAATACTAGCGCTGGTTTCGAAATTAGGAGGTTCGAAACAGTTTTTTTGTTGCCTCATAAATAAATAATAGTAGCGCTAAACTTCGAAAGAGATCGTGAATGGACCAAACTCGATAATTGAGTGTAAAATAATATAGAGAAGTGGAAACAAAATGTTATCGGTATCCAAATACCCGAAAATTTTGTTAAAAAATTAAAAACTGAAAAATTTAAATAAAAAATGGTAAATGTTTATCTATTATCGCTTACTTTGCAATAACTAAGCGAGATAGTGAAAACCTCAAAAAAGATTTTTTGTAACGCATGAAATTATCTCAAAAAAATTTCACAAGAACCCGTCATATCTGAGAGCTTTAGGTATGAGAGCCTTTCGAAATTGTCCTCTTGATACGTCAACTTTGAGACGAATTCGTGATTTTCTCTAGTGCGTCAATTTTACTTATAGTCCGAGAGCTGAGGGACCAAAAATGCAACAGTTTTATAAAGGCTGATATTTTAATATTAGGTCATAAATAGGTTGAATATCAATAGCCTGCCGTCAGTCAGCCAGTTTTTGGGACAACTGGCGCGGGGGTGGTTCCGAACTTGTTAAAAAAACACCTACGTCGCAACTGTTTTATAAAATCTGAAAATTAGTCTGTGGATAGTAAGACAACTAACAAACTATGCGGACATAGTCAGTCTGCAGAATATTGGAACAGTACGCGTCAGCAGCCCGCTAAACCCGTCAAAAAATTTGGTTGGTGAAAGTGTTTTATAAAATCTAAAAAATTTTGTGCAAGTAGTTCATAGTACCTAAAACAAGACTAACATAGTCAGCCCAAAGTTTTATGGAACATACGCCGTCAGCAGTCAATAGAACGACGCGACGCCCCGCGCGCTTAATTTATATTGCGCGCTCCATGGCGCGGACTGAGTTGTTTAATATTACAATACAATAATGAAAAGATATTTAATAATAAAATACGATAAAGAGATATTTGATAATACACTAAATGGTTTTAATGCACAATATTATCTATATTTTGTTTAACATGCAACATATTCAAATAAAACAACGGGACAAAATGTGGTTTGTGAAATACAGGTAGCCCTCGGTTTACGCCGGAGTTCCGTTCCTAAAAAAACGGGCGTAAACTGAATCGGCGTAAATTGAACCTAATTATAATGGGAGGTATGGAGTTAGGTTCCATCTCATAAAAAATAGGCATATGCAGGTATAACATTATCCCATCATAATTAACATTAGCCCATCTTCCATTCTTCGAATCACCTCCATCTTTTTTTCAAGTGTTATAGATTGACGTGCCTTTTTCGCAACATGTTCAGATAACTTTTCTGCACTTTTATTAGACATGGTATTGTTACTTTACCAATAATTTACGCGATAAATATTAAATAGAAAATATAAATGCATTCAATTGTAACAGTAGAGTAGATGCGAAAAGTCAAAAGTTATACTGTCATCGGCGCATTAACGAAAACACGTTCAAACACTAAAAAGCCCAACTAGAAAACATTCGTTGCATGTTTACTTTCGTTTACTTTCAAAATAAAATAAATAACAATAACTTTTTTATTAAATTACATGCCTAGTGATATTTTTTCATATTAATTTTCAAGAACGAGTAATTACATCTTTTTTTATTCACATTTTTTAAATTTTCACTCCAAGCTAATGTTTTCACGTAACATTTATATGTATGTATTTCGCCCTTCGCGCATTGTATAACTTTTGAGCTTTTGTACGCAGTCTACATACGTCGTAGCAGCTCGGTAAATACGTTATCACTGGACCATCAACGTGTCTAATTGTTTTGGTACTTCCCCAGTCAAGCCGGGGAAGCCCAGTACATACCCAGTTAAACCGGGGATTTTCAAGACGTAGGCATGTGGCGATATTGTGAATCGGCGTAAATGGAACCGGCGCCGGCGTAAACCGAGGGCTACCTGTATTTTATAAAACAAGTAGTTTATGGGATTAAAAATATGAAAAAAAAACCGGTCACAATTTGTATTCAAGGAACGTCGTAAACTTTTTTTAAAAATATGTTATTTCAATATTATTTTTAAATGAAGACTTAAAAAATGAAAACAAATTTTCTAATCAGAATCGCTGCTACAATTATAGGCTTCATCATAATCTTCGCAATTTTCTTCGATATCGGTTACCTCGGACTCAGCATCTGCAAATTAGTAAACGTATAATACGTTTGATTAGTTTTTTTTTATGAAAAAGGCTGACAAATGTGCTTGCACTTATTGATTACCTGATTCATCATTTGGTTGAAGTACGACGTCTTTAACGAATGTAAGAAATTGCTCCCCTTCATGCCAATCTAATTCGTATCGCCCTTCTGATTCCTGCCAACCATTTTCGACTGCTAACTTTGTGGTTGGTATCTTTTGGTGTGCGTTGGCCCAAATATTAGATATATATGCACTGCGATGGACTTGTTTAATAAGCTCAGCTCTGCATGGCGGAAGATTTGACGCATCGTAATTCTTCGTATGAATTTTGAAAGTGTCGTCGTTATCTTTGAATGTGTAGCTTTTGGAAAACATTGCCAGACGAGCTGTGTTTACATTCTTAATTTTTTTCTGACCATACAATCGACAGACGAAGTCCTCCATTTTTTCCATTACATCTGTATGATTATCGTCATTTAATGCTCTTAAATTTGTAAACGCTTTTTGAAAATCGTGTGACTGTACCAACAAATTATATGGACGCTTTTTTCCTTTTCGGAAAAAGGCGGGATTCTGGTCGCAGCCAGTGAAGGCATGTAGAGCCGGAAGAGCAGCGCAAATCGATTGTCCTAAGCGTTTGTGTAGCTCAGTAACATTGACGTGCGAAAGCAGATGCCAACCCCAACTTCCATCTAGATCTTCACATCGCTTTTTAAATTACTCATATTACCCAGCATTATTATGAGTATATCTGTATCGGAGCACTTGATGGAGACATTAGCATCATAATTAAGATTACAAATCTGTTGGATAATTTTTGTATCTGCTTCTTCGTGCGAGGGGCATGAAAAAACGTCTTCAATGCTCTTGATGTCCAACAAGTCCGTGTACAAAATATAGCAGACTGTTTAATATCTTAAATAAAGTATTGATTTACAAATATTTCTGAATATAAAACCATTTTGCGGTTGAGCGCGCGATATAAATTAAGCGCGGGGCGTCGTTCTATTGACTGCTGACGGCGTATGTTCCATAAAACTTTGGGCTGACTATGTTAGTCTTGTTTTAGGTACTATGAACTACTTGCACAAAATTTTTTAGATTTTATAAAACACTTTCACCAACCAAATTTTTTGACGGGTTTAGCGGGCTGCTGACGCGTACTGTTCCAATATTCTGCAGACTGACTATGTCCGCATAGTTTGTTAGTTGTCTTACTATCCACAGACTAATTTTCAGATTTTATAAAACAGTTGCGACGTAGGTGTTTTTTTAACAAGTTCGGAACCACCCCCGCGCCAGTTGTCCCAAAAACTGGCTGACTGACGGCAGGCTATTGATATTCAACCTATTTATGACCTAATATTAAAATATCAGCCTTTATAAAACTGTTGCATTTTTGGTCCCTCAGCTCTCGGACTATTAGGATTGATGGAAATTACGCAAATATGACATTAAAAATCGGAAATAATTCATATAGCTTATTAGAACACATAATTTCTAGACATTCAAAAAATAATTTTCACCTTCAATTCAATTTTTTATTAGCATGATGGTAAACTTAATACTATCCATACCACACTTATTGATTCAATTGTTGATTTCCCGAAAAATATTGGTCGAAGAATAATGTTGATTTTTATACTTTTAGGTAATAATACTCTAGACAATTTTTGTTTCTTTGTCATTTGTTCGTAAATTTGTCAGTTATGGTTAAAATGTCCATCTTTGTTCTATTCAGAATTGAACAAAGTGGAAATCTCGAAAAAGATGGTATGCTGAAAAATATGTTCCTCAACTTGGATTCGAACCCAGACGTATTATTAGCTGTGAATACGTGAGCTCAAACAACTGCGCTGCCGAGGCGATTGGTTTAAGTATATAGCGCGGAATTTCTATTTATCGTGAACTAATTCTAGGACCGCTACACCATTTTTAACAAAATCGATGGGCACGTATTACGCTCATTTCAATTATTGCTCAACGTTTAATGTCGATGGTAAATTAGGAATTTCATATAAATTTTTTTAAATGTCAATCGCTTATTTTAGATAGCCTTTGAAGAGTTCATAATTCTGATTACGATCATTCAAAATCTTGATAAAATATCAGTTACTTCAAAATAAAAAAGCGATCATAGAAGATCTGCTAGAAGAAGTAGACAAGTGAAAATGGGAGGGGGGAATCATGATAAACGTGAAATTTGCAGAAATATAATATCAAATAATTAATATCGCGGTTTAAAAATTACCCCCCCCCCCCTTACGTTTTTCACGTGCTGCCCTCTTAACTGCAATTTTACTAACTAAGACATTTAGTGGTAGCAAGCAGGGTTATGAACTCTTCACAAGCCACTAAAATAACGGATTTTATTAAAAAAAAAAATTAGATGATTTCGTTTATCTGATATGGAAGACGTCAGTTATTTTCCGTTAACATTAAAAGATAAGCAATAAATCAAATGAGGGCACGTACCCTTGGATTTCTTAGAAAATTTTATTTTCCGAAATTTTCACTTTGTTCCATTGTGGATGAACACATTTTAACCATAACTGTCCAACGGTTCAATTTATGAGCAAATATAAGGGGAGCAAAATTATAGAGAATATAAAAATCAACCTACAAGTATAAAAATCAACATTATTCTTCGACCAATACTCGCGATATTAACAATTGCAGTAAAAAATGTGTTGTTGACACTTTTAAATTTTATCGTACTAATAAAAAATTAAAATGGAGATGAAAATCATTTTTTGAAAATGCTAAAATTGCATTACGGTATTCTAATTAGTACGTTGTTTACATCAATCTTAAGTAAAATTGACGCGCTAGCGAAAATCACGAATTGATCTCAAAGTTGAAGATAACTTCGAAAGGCTCCCACGTCTAAATTAATTTTTTCAGATAGTACGAGCTTTTGGGAACTTTTCTTTAGATAATTTCAGGCTCTACAAAAAAACTTTTTTGATTGCTGGTGGTGGTTTTAAATTTTTCAAAACTTTTATAAGTATTACGAATTAGGTACTCAAATAATAACGCGATTATGTAAACATTATCCAATGTTTGACTTATTGATTTGATTTATTTTCAAGATTAAAAAACATTGTTTGTCTACTAATAGAAGTGAATAATCAATAAGAAGTATTAGTCTGCATATTAGAAGCTATTTGATTTTTGAACTTGGATGAATATGTTAATGTTAATTAATAATAAATTACTGATATCCAATAATCTGAAATAGTTTTCATAAAAACTTAAATACAAAAAATGTTAAGAAAGCGTTTTTTAATTAAACGCAAAAAACTGCAAACTTTCCGGATAAACATATTTTGTTCATTTATTACAATAGCAACAATAGCCAAATAATTCAAAACAATGGATAAGATCGTCTATGTATGTACATAAATGAAAAAGAATAATCACACAATTCATAAGTCGATTATCTACAGTTTTTTAAAATCTGGAAAGGGAGTGATTAAAAAAATCAGAAGACGGATTCTTATTCAGACAATTGGCTATTTACTTAAAGTGGTTTTTGCCTTTTGAGTAAATCGTTAATATTCATTTTTAAAAATTTAGCAGAAAATATAAATTTGAAGTTAAATGAGCCTGAGAAGCACATAAAATTATGCCACAAATGTGAACTTGTTCAAGGCAGCAATTTGAAATGATTTTAGGGAATAAACTTAAAAGCGAGCATCAAAACATCATTTCGTCACCTAAGAGTTAAAACGTTGAAATTCAAAATTGGATTATTTTATATTTTTGACTTGGAAAATTATAAAAACAATCAACTTTTTAATCCAAAAAATTATTTTCTTTAAGAACTAAAATCTCTTGCGGAGATTATTTATTAAAACCTCGCGAGTCAGTTTGTTATTCATTTTATTAATTTATTTAATTTAACAATAATAATGCCATATTAAAACCTCGTATGTTTTATAAAATAATAAAATTAATGCATTACATTACAATGTCCTTTTGTATTCAAAGTTTACGTTTTTGTCATTTCCTGTAAAACTATGTTTTTCGACTTGCAAGGTTTTAACTCTTGGGTAACTGCTTTTAAGTCGCAATTTTAATTATCTTCATGTAGTTTAAGGCTGCATGTATAGTTTGTTTCAGAATAATTGGAATTAAAAAAAGTCATAGCATCAAATTACGTTGATATAAAAACGTACAAACTATAAACAAAACATAATAATAGAGATAAGGTTAATTATTTTAATCTCGCGCCAGCCTTTAGCAATGCATATTATGTTCTCTTGGTTGACCCGACAATCTTATCTCTGTATTATGTGTCGTCTTTATATCAACGTAATTTGATGCGATGACTTTTTTTAATTTCAATTATTCTGAAACAAACTATACATTGATAGAGCAAAACGTTTTAAGACAAAACATTTTGTTTTATCTAAAAACATGATAGAACAAAACGTTTCGAAACAAAATGTTTTGTTTTGCCTTAAAGCGGTTTGTCTTGTTGTTAAAACGTTTTGTTTCGCTTTGAAACGTTTTGCTTGATCTGAAAACAAACTGATTAAAACGTTTTAAGACAAGACAAAACGTTTCAAGACAAAACGCTTTAAGACAAAACAAAACATTTCGTTTCGAAACGTTCATCATCATTTCGAAAAAAACATTTCGTTTCGAAACGTTTTGTTTTATCATGTTTTTACATGAAACAAAATGCTTTTTAATGCGAAAAAAATTTTGTCTTGAAACGTTTTGCTCTCTCAGTGTGCATGCAGCATAAGCCGCAAGTGTATGACTCCTCGGATCTCTTAACTGACGCAGCAAGTATACCCAATTTTTATATAACTTATTATTAATTTTCCCTTGAAAATTAACATTGAATTATTACCCTTTGTTTTAGCAAATTCTTATATTCAAAAAATCCATTACATGTTCAAAATGTAATATGTATAAAATTTCAATATACTACCTACAATAAATTTAATATATGCAAGCAAAATAAAATTTAACAAAATCTTACTTCCAGGTTATATCATTCCAGCATGTACACTGCAAATCCAGATGTTGTTATTCCTAAAACGATCATGGCAAATTTAGCCGACGACATTTTCAGAACGTCAATTACATATTATTTAGATATTGAAATTATCAATACAATTAACTTATATTAACATCATCTTCATCATTCACAAGGATTAAGCCATAGTTGACTTGTTCCGACTTCACGTTTGTTGCTCACTCCACCGGTTTTTTAGGCACCCCGCGTTTCTTTTGTCTATGGGGGTATAGTTCATTATTCTTTTGGGTACACAACTATTGTCCATTCTCTGCATATGCTGAATCCACTCTTCCAGTCCACAAAAAGCGTCTTCTTATTACGGCTACCTGGTTGTCTTTTCCTAATACTATTTTATGTCTCAGGTATGATAAATTATGCCAATACATACCACGTAATAGAAAAACTGTGGTATAAAACTACCTTGTAAAAAAGGGTCCATTATTTTGCCCCCCCCCCCCATCCTGTTGATATTTTTTTCTCAAAATGCAAGCTCCCGATTCCTTAGAGCTAACATCCCAATATTAAAGCTAGCACTCCCTAAGTTTGTTCACAAATCAATATTAAATAATTTGTTTTTGGTTTTTCAATGTTGATTTGTGGACAAACTTAGGGGGTGCTGGCTTTAATATTGGGGTGCTAGCTCTAAGGAATCGGGAGCTAGCTTTTTGAGAAAAAATATCAACTGTAACAACCCATGTAAAACCTGTATGAAAATTTAAACGGTTTTATACAAACTTACTTACTTTTTTAATTATTCTTACTTATTAAGCCCGCATTTCATTATAGCTTCTAGCAGCCGAGCTTCTAGAAGCCCAAAATTTGTAATGCATTGACTCTTATGGAACCAAACTCACTTCGGCTGGTAGAAGCCAGGTAGAAGCAGGTCATAAAAGTATCGAATTTTAGCAGCCCGGCTGCAAAAATACTCCACGCGGAGTACCTACTGTACTTCTAATTGGTTAATATTTAGAATAAGGACTTATTATTGGATAATATAAAATGGTCCGTAGTTGTAATTGGTTAATATTTAGAATGAGGACTTATTATTGGATAATATTTCTATTACGAAAATGTCTTTGCGACTCCACGTGGACTTGTGTACTTTACCTGATAAAAGATTAATTTTAACCAGGCCGCTTGTGCAGCCAGGGTTGTAAATTTTTACAACTGAAGCTGCACAAGCCAGATACTTCTACTTATTAGATAATATGTGTTGTAACACAATTTTGGTTATTCGATGTCATCGTTAATTAGATATTTATACTAATTTTTTAATCATTCCCATAATAAAAAGCAATAAAAGAAGGTGATTATTTTTGGATGTTTTTTTTTAAATAAACTTGTCCACGAAAAAAACCGACCTCCTGTATTGTTGTGCTAAATTAAAAAGCGCAAAAATTTTTTAAACGCAATATATTATTAGTTATTACATTTACCGGGTAGTATTTAACATTAAAAAATTAAAAAGAAGTACAGTACTCCGCGTGGAGTATTTTTGCAGCCGGGCTGCTAAAATTCGATACTTTTATGACCTGCTTCTACCTGGCTTCTACCTGGCTTCTACCAGCCGAAGTGAGTTTGGTTCCATAAGAGTCAATGCATTACAAATTTTGGGCTTCTAGAAGCTGGCTGGTAGAAGCCGTAATGAAATGCGGGCTTTATACTTGGAGACTTTTAATTTGACGCTGCGTTCTGAGAATGAATGGTTTAATAAACCAATCGATCTTCAGATTATTTTATTTTGCTAAGGAGCAAATTTTTGCCAAATTTTTCGATATTTTAGTAGAAATTTTGTTTTCTACTATAAAATAGACAAGCAATTGGTTAGTCAAGCTAGTTTATAAACTAGCCAAATAAACACAGTATAATAAATAGTAATCAAGTTGCATTTTTATTTTGTAGGGCGCCTAAAATGACAGAAAATGTAGGTAACCTCGAACTTAAACAACGACATCTTAAAAATCAACCTTCAACATTGCAAATTCGAAAACAACAAGCTGTTAGTGTTCGACGTGCATACAAACGTTATGGCACAAAAAGGAATCCTTTTGTTATATTGGATGGTCTAAATATGACAGTTCCCAAAGGAGCTATGTAAGTACAGCGAAATATTTTTCGTACAAAGGTGCCAGGGTATTGCGCATTTTACATAATTTTTAAATCGACAGTTATGGTCTACTGGGAGCCAGTGGTTGCGGAAAAACCACTTTGTTAAGCTGCATTGTGGGTCGTCGAGTGTTAAACTCTGGAGAGATGTGGGTATTGGGAGGAACGCCGGGTTCGAAAGGAAGCGGAGTTCCAGGTCCTAGAATTGGATATATGCCACAGGTATTTATGTAAACAAATTTCAGTATAATATCTGAAATTTTTATACGATTATTTTTATTTAATCCACAAATTGCATTAGGAAGTGGCCCTTTATGATGGATTTACGATTAAAGAAACTTTGTTATATTTTGGATGGATTGCCGGAATGACCAAACCACAAATCAAAGACAGAACAGCATTTTTAATCAATCTTCTCATGTTGCCAGAGTCGAAGGAAATAATTAAAAATCTCAGCGGCGGTCAGCGGCGACGAGTTTCTTTAGCGTCAGCGTTAATACACGAACCAGAACTATTGATTTTAGATGAACCCACCGTCGGAGTAGATCCGCTTTTAAGGCAAAATATTTGGAATCATTTAGTGGAAATCACAAAAGAAGGACGTACCACGGTTATTATTACGACACATTATATTGACGAAACGCGGCAAGCTCATCTAGTAATCGAAGTATTAATTTTATAAAAATGTTTGTTTTTAATTTTTAATTTTTAGATAGGTTTGATGCGTGGTGGATATTTTTTGGCCGAAGAATCGCCTCAGTCGTTATTGCAAAAGTTTAATACAGATACTTTAGAAGACGTTTTTCTCAAATTAAGTGTAATACAAAACATTGGACGTCGGCGACGCTCCAGTATTGCTAAAGACGTAACCAATGCGGTTCACAATAGTGGAGTGATTAACGAATCGGCTGTAATCGATGATTTAGATTCCGGCGAAATGAACGAAATGTCGGGAGAGTTTGGGGATAACGTTTCTTTGAGCAGTAGGAGTGTAAAAAGATTATCTATTGCAAATTCTGATGACCTGGACGTTCCACAAATTCCTGACATTCTCCCGGAAGAAAATACTCAATCAAACATGTCCACTTTTACGATTTTACAGGGTCACCACATGAGCGCCCTAATTTGGAAGAATTACTTGTGGATGCTTAGAAATATACCGGTAATGTTATTTATTCTAGTTTTGCCGGTAGTGCAAGTTTTATTATTCTGTCTGGCTATTGGCCACGATCCAATTGATTTGCCTGTCGCGGTGGTAAACCACGAAACTAACAATGAAATTAAATGCAGAAATGTCTTAACCTGCAACAGCACAAAACTAAGTTGCAATTACTTGCAGTATTTAGAAGAGCGTGCCTTCAAATTAGTAAGTACCTATTATAAGTACTTAGCCGATAATTGTTTAATAATTTGACAAGTTTTGATGAGATAAAACAAGTTGAAAAATTATGGTAATTTCTTGTAAGAATATAAGGTGTGAACATGTTTTTAGGCATACTACGATTCGGAGGAGAGTGCAATAACGTCTGTTCTTACTGGAAAAACGTATGCCTCCATTGTTATACATCACAATTATTCTTTGGCTTTACGCGCCCGAATAAACAACTGGGCTCGCGCTACACCATGGAATATTAAGCATTCCGAAGTGGAGGTTCTCCGCGATACAACAAGTAAATATACCAATCAAATAACTAAAATGTTACTTCCTACATCTTACTTTCGTTATTTCTTAGGTAAGGATATCGCAACATTTCTTCAATATTACTTGTACGATTCCTTCAGAATTTTCATTGAAAACTATTTACAGAGCTGTAAATTTAATAAACATGCAGTATCTATACCAATTCAGGTACCTATGCTTAACAGTCTTCCTGCCTACAATTCACCTCAAACTTTATACCTTTTAAACTAATGCAATACTATGGTAATATAAATAAACTTTAATATTGTCGTGTTTGAATTTTTAAAATTTAAATTTTAATAATTAAAGATATTTCAGAAAAATTTTAAATAAAACAAGAATATATTAAGAATCTCATCAGGCAAGCATAATCAAGAGACCTAATCTAATTTTATACACTGGGTGCCCGGTTTTAAACCTAAATAAGTAAATAATATTATTTAAAATTTTTTCTTTAAGATTAACGATAAAATAAATTAAAACACGGATCTGACAATATAAATAGTATGTAGTATTTATGATTTCATTTAATGGTTGTTTTCAACCATCAATCGAAGAATATAATATTATATAATCAAAAATAAAGCGAAAATAAAAAACTTAAGAATTTGAAAAGAGGGGAGGGGGGTTAAAATTTGAAATGAAAAATTAATAAAACTGATACCTGACGCATGGATGTTTCGGTATTATTGAAATGAGAAAGTTATGTTGAATTCTTCAAAACAATGTGTAACATTTGCGTTACTCGGTATAGCATTACCTATTTTAGAAAGCACAAAGTTTGAGGTTACAAATTGGCAGAATAACATTGATGATTGTAAATAGTTCATATTATATTTGATTTATAAATTGAGGTGACCATACAATTTTTAGTGGAAAACCCCAGTATATGGATTGGCTTATCCCAATTTTACCGATTTTGCTACTCCAGGATTAATATTAACGTAAGTTCATATAAAATTTTGTGCGCAATTTTTAAAGTAATGATGGATTTATTACAGAATAATATTCTTTCTGGCAGTTGCATTAACATCGGGAGCAATGTTAATTGAACGTAACGAAGGAAGTTTGGAACGATCTCTAGTAATAGGAATAAGCGGATTAGAATTTCTTGTATCTCACGTAATTACTCAATTTGTCGTTATGACGACACAAACGATAACGGTGATAGCTTGCGTATTCTTCTTGTTTGATATGACATTAAGAGGATCACTTGGATTAGTAATAGTATTGACATTGTTAACAGGATTTTGTGGAATGTGTTTTGGTAAGTGTTACATCATAATCAGGTAGTGTTTGATATTTAAGATTCCTATGTAAAATTACACAAACTACTTACACGAACGAAATATCTGCAATATGGTCATAATCAATGGATTCTCATTTACAATTTTACTTGAAAAATTAACTCCTCGTTACTTGAGTAACTGAATTTTATCAGTGCATTTAATGTTAGTTTTTTTACAAAGATTTTGAATCTCTAATTGTTTTTATCCGAAAATTAATCATGCAACTGTGAATTTGAGCGTTAACTGTATTACATCATCGATTTCGAAATTGACACTCTCTGAAAATCGGTGCTCAAAATGTCTGTTAAACGGCACCACGCCAAATATTTATCACTTCCCGATAAATATTTATCACAAGAGCCCGAGGATTTACCTCCGAGCTAAAGCACATTTGAATATTATCATTTTTCTTGGGCTACATACAATTTTACAGTCACCAAAATTTGAAACAGCGTCTTGCATCAGCACAAAAATAATCGTATTTTTATTATTAGGATTTGTCGTATCGTGTGTTTGCGATTCCGAACGGACGGCTACATATATGGCAATGGGAAGTTTTTTGCCAATGATTACGTTATGCGGAATTATATGGCCGATCGAAGCCATGCACAATTTACTGCAAATTTTATCAATTTTCCTTCCCCTCACAAAAGCAACCGAGAGCATGAGAAGTATATTGCAAAGAGGATGGGGATTTTCTTCTAAAATTGTTTATACGGGATTCATATCTGTGGGAGTATGGATCGTCATATTTTTAACAATTAGTATTTTGTTTTTAAAATTTAAAAAGGGTTAAATTTGTGATTTCATAATAAATTATTATATAGGTACTAAAATAAAATGTTTGAATTTTAGCGTGTAAATAATTTATTTTCTATATTATAATTAGGGATTGCTATACCTGATGTTTTGAGCATTTGACACAATGAAACCAGAAAAACTATCACTTAATATCGTACATCACAAACTATTGACAAAATTCATTCGATTTGGGAGTGAAACTTCCATACCTAATATCATTCAGCTTTAGTGATGCTGATGGATCGTTTGTCGGATCGCTTCTAATTGTTTTGCAATACATCCATCGTCTATCGCAATTTCTAATTATAATTATTGTTACATTGAAGTTTCTGTGTTTTTGTCTACGTGTGTAAGTTTTGTAATATTTTAAATTATTGGTTGTGTTTATATTAATAAACGATGTATCACCATTATAAATTTTATTTATTAAATAATATAATAAGCAGTAAAAATGCTCATAAAAGTTCTTCCATACCATTTGCTTGTTTAACTTTCATTTTCAATTTGTCGTTTTAATAAATATTTTTGTATTTTCCCCGACTGCGTGGTAGGAAACGCTTCCACATAACGTATTTGACTTGGAATTTTATAGTTAGAAATTTTACCTTTACAAAAATTAGTCAAATCCTCACGCGTCAGTTCACTTCCTTCTCTTAATTTAATGCAAGCGCAAACTTCTTCCCCCAACCTCTCATGTCTTAAACCGATGACCTAAAATAAGCAATTTCATTTCATTGTTGACTTTCTATTAAATGATTAACGTCTAACGTGAACTTCGATAATAGCAGGATGAGTGATCAGAAAATCTTCGATTTCTTTAGGATAAATATTTTCACCACCTCTTATAATCAAATCTTTTAGTCTACCAACTATTTTCCCATATCCATCTTCCGAAAGTACAAATTGATCTCTACGAAATAGCAACCCAATTTAATTTTTTTTATTAATCCCGATGTAAAACATACCCCGTTTTTAACCACCAGTCTTGAGTAATCGTCTCCTTTGTTTTTTCTTCGTCTTCCCAATAACCAAGCATTGTGGAATATCCACGTACGCACAATTCACCTGGTTTTCCAATCGGAACGATCGATCCATCTTCGCCTATAATTTTAGCTTCAATGTGATCACAGAGATGTCCGACGGTTTCGGTCGATTTTAATTCATCATCATTTGGGAGCGATTGAAAAACTACAGCAGTGGTTTCCGTAAGTCCATAAACTGACTAGAGAAATTTTAAACAACTTTTAATTATTACAAAAGCAGTTATTATCTTATTAGGTATATTTATTAGTATAATAGGTACCCACTTTAACTTTTTTAACTTTCAAGATACTTTTCATATCTTTAAACAGTTGAGGTGAACATGGAGATCCTCCGGATACGGCAATTTCTGGAAGAATGTTTAGTTGTTTTTCACGTTGTCTACTAATTAAATCAACATACATTGTTGGTGTTCCATGTATAATCGTACACCTAAAATCGCATAATGTATAAATAATAAATCAACATTTCACGCTACCTTTTAATGTACATACTTTTCGTCCAAAATAGCTTGAAGATTTTTAAGTGGATTGTAAGTAAATGATGGTATTACCATTGTGGCACCAAAATTTAAAGCAGCCGCAGCTGTAATGGTGTATCCAAAGGCATGGAAAAATGGCACCTGAACACAAATCGTATGATCTTTTTGATCTAACTCATTTCGTTTCCCAATATAAAATGAATTATTAACCACGTTAAAATGACTCAAAATTGCAGCTTTTGGATTACCGGTTGTTCCCTAAAAGAAAAACATAATTATACAGGATGCGACGCGCATTACACTATATCCTTTTACCGATGTAAATTGTATATTTAGTGGTGAATCGGCTTGTATTAATTGTTGGCAGCTTTTTATATCTTGCATTGAGTTTATGGAAGCTTTTTCCATAACATCGTGGTAAGAAAACATTCCTCTACAAGTAATTTTACAATACGATAATTATAAGTTGACCCATCAAATCATATAATGGTATCTTACTTGTGGATTTCGTCTGATATCATTATTACGCTTTTCAACGATGGAATTTTATTACAATTTAATTTACCAGGTTCACAACAATCAAATTTATTTGTTATTTGATTTAGGACCGAGTGGAAGTTATACTTGCGAACTTGCTTTGGACACACTAACGCCTTTATGCCAACTTTATTTATGCAATACTCTAACTCGGTTGATTGATAAGCTGGATTTAACGTTACCTGAAATTTAGTAGTGTTTGTCATTTAAATAATTTAGCTTATTATTAAAACACAATATGGTTTTCTAAAAAATATATGGTCATCATAAACCCTACAATGCGCAAGACGGGTCAAATACGAAGACGAGATCGAGACTAGGACGATGAGACCAAAATGTAAATTTTAAAGAGATATACAAGTTTTTCAATTGTGATAACCCAACACATATCGTAAGGTCTTGTGTGGTATCGAAAAGAAAAATTACAAATATGATTGACTGCTTTTACTTGAAACTAAAATGTCTACTTGTCAAAAAAAAAATTAGACGCTAAAATCGTCTTGAGGGAGATACGACTTTCTGACCTAGATAAAGCTTCCCAAGGATACCAAATAAGTAAAAACTACAGTTCAAGTACTCCCATCAGCAAGTTCAGGGCCTCCAATATGTTTTTGGAAATACATATTTCCAAATTTGGCATACAGCCAACAGTGGCATACTCCAAAGTGGAAATAAAAAAGACGGAAGACAAACACTAGCTTATAAAACTATGAAAAGGCTTAATCAAACAGAAAAAGATAATGTAAGGCTTAACTGTATAGAAGAAAATGAGTGGATAAAACAATATAAAGATCTTTGGTACGACGAAGCAATCCCGCAACATGAAATACAGACAACAAACCCATATGGTCTGGACGACATACACATAGAAGAACTACAAGAGGCTCTGAAAAGAAGCAAGAACAGAAAAGCCTGTGGATTGGACGGAATTAATATGGAGTTATTGAAGTATGGCGGATATTTACTGCATTTGCGGCTGCTACACCTATATAATATGTGTTGGAAGAAACTGGAAATCCCGCGGAACTGGAAAAAATCAAAGATTATACAACTATTTAAAAAGGGAAGTCGCAGGAGTGTGGGAACTACAGAGGAATTAGTCTGTTGAACAGCGGATATAAGCTGTACGCTAGAATAATTAATGAACGCTTAAAAATAATATCCGAACATATTCTAGGTGAAGAACAGATGGGCTTCAGAAAGGGAAGATCGACTACCGATGCGATCTTTACCTTAAAGCAAATAATAGAAAAGCGACGGGAATTTAATCAAGAAACCCATATCGCTTTTATAGACTTTGAAAAAGCCTTTGACAATCTAATTCGAGAACAGCTTTGGGGAATAATGGAACACCAAGGTTACCCACAACACCTAATAAAGACAGTTAAAAGCCTATACAATAACACTAGTATAGTCCTAGACCTGGGAGAAAAGTTGTCTCAAGAGATACCAACAAACAAAGGTGTCAAACAAGGATGCTGTGTCTCGCCTACACTCTTTAATATTTACATCGACCAAATTCTGAAAGAATGGAAAGAAACAATAACCTTCGGCATACAGTTAAACAAGAGGGTAACTTTAAATTCAATTTTATACGCGGATGACACTGTAATTGTACAAAAAAATGAAGACGACCTGCAAAGAGCCATATTTCACCTGAATAACCTATGCGAAAACTACAATGTCAAGATCTCGACTCAAAAAACAAAAACCATGGCTTTTAAAGGAGGACACCCGGTTAGAACAAAAATTATAATAAACAACCGCAGTATAGAACAAGTTATACATTTTAAATATCTGGGATGTGATGTATCTGTAGATAAAGACTACGACATTGACGACAAACTAGCTAAGTTTGGACATATCTGTGGTACAATACACAGATTTTTAAAAAACAAAACAAAAACAGATACACGCATGAAATTGTATAAAACAATAGCAGTCCCGATACTGACATATGGGAGCGAGACGTGGGTCACAACATCTAAAGACAAAAGCAGAATACAAGCCAGCGAGATGAGATTTCTGAGAGCAACTAAGGGATGTACAAGGGAGGACCGAATAAGAAACGAAGCCATTAGAGAGGAATTAAATATATACAACCTACAAGATAAAATCGTCGAATATAACAAAAGGTGGAATCAACACCTAAACAGAATGAGCACTGAGAGGTTACCACTAGCTGCACGAAAATATAAGCCCTCAGGGAAAAGAAGTGTGGGACGGCCGAGGAAAAGATGGGTGCCGGAACAGGCATTATTGCCTATACCGTGAAGTGAAGAAGAAGAAGTAGAAGAAATAAAAAATAATGTTTTGGAACAAAAATAGGAAAATCAATCAATTAGGACAGATTTGACTGTAAAAACTTGCTCACAGAACTGTTATGAAACGACAATGACAAACTAAGTACATATAATATATAAAGGAAATAAGTTTGTAGCGATATAATTAAATTGATTCGCATAGGCGAAAAACCATAAAAGAGAAAAAGGGAAATACCCTTTATATTAGAACATGAAAAGTACAACTAGGGACACAATCAACTATAAATCTAAATTTAAATATACTAATTAAAAATTAAAATACTTACAACTATTAAACCTAAACGAGCGCAGGCTATATTTGTAATTAACCATTCAGTCATATTCGGACTCCATAAACCCACCCTGTCTCCTTGATTTAATCCAATAGCACGAAAACCAGCAGCTAATTTGTAACTATCATTAAAATAGTCTGAAAAAGTTAACCGTTGATTTTGTTCTTTTGAAATAATTGCTAATTTCTCTGGATAATTTTTCACACATTTATCCAGGAGATTTCCTAATGTTAATGCTCTCAAAGGTTCTTTACCTACATTGTGGTTGTAAGATACATTTGTAAAAGTCCTACTGCTAAAAAACAAAATTATTACGGAAACATTTATTGAGAACCTCTGTATTAGAATTTATCATATTATGGAGTAACATCTAGCTTATAGTATTGGAATTTAAATCTGAACAGCCGAATACAAAAAAATTAAGATAAGTTTACAGAAAATATAAAATTGGTCATACCTTAGACATGTGTGAAAAAAGCTTTTCGGTTGGAAAATTTTCATTGTTTCTTATAAAATACTAATTTTTGAGTTGAATCGAACTTAAAATATACAACACACTGCGTATAGCCACCATCTAAAAATAGTACCTATAATATTATTATCTCTACCAGATAATATTATTTAAACACAAAAATGTTTTTGTGTATCACTCGTAAAACTAAATGCACTGAATTTGATAACAATTTGATAAAAATAAATAATTTGTTGGCATTGGTTCAAGTCAATAAATTAAATTTAATGACAACATTCACAGCAGCGGCCAGTGAAGAATTTAGTTGGTGATGGGGCAGACTGAATTAAGAACCCTGCCGGAGGTAAAAATTTTTTTCTAAAATAGGCGTGGCCAATTTTTTTAAAAATATGTGGCATTTTAAAATACAGTACAACTTCAATAATCCGGACACTTTAAATCGGTAATTCCAATAGTCCGGCGCCTTCTACTATTCGGACACTGTAATTTTTACCTCTGCAATTCATCGGTAATCTTATATAAAACCAATCAAGGTCCAGTTCTCCATTAATTGCTAAGGGAAGATTATGCAGTTAGTTTGGTAACTTTTAAAATTTACTATTTCAATTCTTTTAAATTTAAATTTAATAAATACGTAGCTATAAATATAGGGCAATGTAAAAATTGTACTCTAAATGTTAAATGCAAAATATTAGACACTCTTGAAAAAAGGGCCAGCATCCGACAAGCTCCTGAAAACTAGAGTGTTCCTAAATCAACAATATCGGAACCAGTGCTATAATCATGTGCTAGTTTCATCTTAAATTTTAGGCCCAAAAGCTAAATCTTTTTATGGACAGATAAGTGGAAAGAACGATTTTTCACCAAGTTGTGGTTGGCTGGATGACAGATTTAAATTACGATATAAAATTTATTTCCTAAAAATCTGTGGAAAGTGAATTTTTATCAATGCGGATGCTGTAAAAAATTCCTAAAGTCTATCCAAATATTTATATTATGTACCTAAAGATACTGATGGATCGAAAATAAATAACTCAACAACTTGCGCAGTAAAACAACCGAAGCAACCATCAACTTCATTTTTAGGGCTGATCAATAAAATTAGCAACAGACGAACTTCTCCAATTCAACCTAGAAAAATCCACCAGAACGTTTACTCGTTGCAGGAATCCAATATCACCGTGAAATTCCTCTGGATTCTGGACGATGATGCTGACCTAACGTTGAAGTATGAAAATTACAAATTTCAATTTATATGTAGATGCACTGACGTTACGCTAAGTAACGTTCACATAGGGCAACAGTGATTAGTTGTCTTGTCGATAATCGAGAGCTATTTTACTTTGTATATTAAAGAATAAACAACCTGTATTCGCTGATACTGGTGCCCTAGGGCAATATCCACTAGGACAGATGTCCTTGTGCAATATCCAGCAAAACAAACCGTTTTTTAGTAGGAACGTTAAATAATTCGTACGTGGTGAAGGCACCAGTACAACCCGAGCTCGCTGTAGTTTCCCTTGACGTTAAATGTGAATCTCCGCAACCTTATGTTACTATTAAAATAACTATTACGTTAATTTATTATTCTTGCAATGAAAATAGTGTAAACATTCTTTTAACGAAATTTTAACAATTTTATGTAACGAATTTTGTGACGACGGTCATGGCCTGATAGTTAGCGCGATCAACTGCTAACGTAGAGCTCCCCGGTTTGACTCCAGGTACAGTCTAAAATTTCTTGACTGTCTTCCGTGCTTTCGGAGGGCACGTAAAGCCGTCGGTCCCCGTGTTGTTAATGATTTGCCATCATAACAATAAAAAACAGGGTTCAGGCACATCGATAGGCAAGCCTAGCAAGCTACCTGAGATGTAAAATCCAAAAATGCTCACAGAACTATAATTACAAAATATTAGTAAAAAACAGGTCCTGGACCTATATTAAGAAGGAGACTTCTTAATAAAAGTGGAAGAAAAATTTTGTGAAATTATGGAAGTTCTGTTCCTATCGCTGAATAATCATGTAAACTGGAACTCGTGCTGTTACATACGAGGATCATCGCCAGGGTCGTCAGCGACTAAACTAAAATCCAGCTTTAGATGTTAGTATTGAAGTACTTTTGTTCCGATTTTTGTAAATGCTGTAAAAGTCTATCGTAAGAAATAAGGTGAAAATGCAAATGATATATTTAACGTTCGTGTTTAATATTTCTGGCTAGATTTAGATTCGAAACTGTATGTAGATACCTGTCTACAGAAAGATCTTGCATTAATCTATTAACACATCTAAATTTTGTTCCAATTTATAACCAGTATAAACTTGCCATATTATGAACATTATAAGTTATGGATGTAATTAATTATTATTAGTAACACTGAAACTCTATAAAATTGGTCATATCTAAATTTAGTTGAATAAAAAATTCGCTTATAATATTAAAGACTAAAATTTATAACCCACCATGCAATTACATTAAGCCATTATTTTATTATTTCACAAAAGCGATTACACGCATTGTGCTTAATATTACCTATTATAATATTAATTCGTAAGGTTTCTATTTTTATCTAATAGAGAATCATGGGTGAACTGGAACGAGCATTTCAGTGTATGAAGAATGAATTTCCCTAATTAAAGATTTCCCTTAGTAGATAAGCGCATATTGCACAATTAAAGTGTTTCCATGCATGTATATACGATACTGATGATGACTAAGGAGTGTGAAACACGTCTCCGCTGTACATAATTGATTATGCAAAAATTCATTCTTCTTCTTGTGAGACGGGCAGAATAAAGTTGTACTGAGCCCGGAGTCGGGCAACTTAACCCCTTAAGCTGATGACCGTCTCTTAAATTTATTAATAATAAAATATAATTTTAAAATAAAATAAAATTTTCATAATTTCCTACTCTTCGGTTCGCAAGAGGACCGACCTTTACTGAATTATCTGCCCACTTTGCTTAATCGGTCCGTCCCTGCAAAAATTCAGGACTTAACGATTTTATATTTATTATACGTATATACAACCACGTGTTTGATTTGGTAATAATACATTTTACAAATAGTTGGTAACCCTGATTTACAAAAATTATAACGGAAATTGCGTGCCCGATAAAAACACGCACTTAAAAAAAAGTTTTTGGTTCAAATGTTCCTTGTCGTTAGAAATTCTTATACTTATCTAAAACAATTTGTAGTTCTTAAAAATTATTTGTACAAATTGCGAAATAATTTGTATTTTTGAAACACAAAGACGTATTGCGTATACTATTTGTTAAAATTCACACTAATGTTTCGATATTGATTTTGTTTTCTTTTAAAAACCGGCGGAACAAAATTTAAATAGTTGTGGTAAAAAAATAACCAATACAACGACGCAATATAAAACCAATCATCGTGGTCATTTAATACTTGCATTTCAGGATTTGAAATCTATTTTTCAACTTGTCTTTTAGCTAAATTGGTGACCCCCGATATGAAGAAGTAGTAGTAACTGTTTACCAAATAATAATTACCACTTAATATTGTAACGGATCTCGAAAATAAAAACCAATCCCATCGGTATTATAATAGTGCAGTTGATTAGCTCCAAGTAATAAGTAAATTTTAAAAATCTCTATAGAAATGGACACGGAACGTGAAAATAGAAAATCCAATTCTGTAAAAATGTTTGATGAGATTTTGCTTTATTGAAAAACGAGCGACATAAAAAAAGCAAATTTGAGAGATGCCTTTTAATCAAATTCAATATAATGACTAGGTCAATGTGTCTGCACACGTTAAAATAATAGTTAAATCACGACAACCCCTATTAATTTAGTGGTGGGGGTTTAAGGAATTTTATTGGTTAAGAATTGCCAAGATCCTGCACACAATCCTTATATTATGCAGAAGTCGAGTTGAGCGTGTCAAACTAAAATATTCGAAAGCGTTTGCTAAATAATATTTTTTATATACAAATGCATCTATATTTTATATAAATTAATATGTTGAGAGATAATGTTAGGAGGTGGTGAATTATTTTTTGCATGTTTAAAGTTGATAGTGATTTATATTTATCAAAAGATTTGTAATATTCGCGTTTTATTTCGCAAGAAACAAATTTGTACGGCGTAATTTTAAAAATATGTTCGTGGAAAGAGCCGATCATTTCCAATTAATAATGATGAGATTCGTGCAATAAGATGTCTCAACCCAGAAAGAATTTGGGAACCAAAGGAGCACCAAAAGATAAAAATGACGAAAGCAAAGATAAAGAACAAAAAGAAAAGGCAACCTCAAAGGATAAAGAGGACACGGGATCTAATGCAGATTCGGACGAAACTACCGTACCGAAACCACAAAGTGCTGGAGCTACGACGCGAGATGCTGCACAAAAGGTACTTGCCCTTTGCCAAAAAGGAGAATGGGGTCCGGTGGACCAGGTGCTCAAATCAATCGAAAAGACAATTGCGAATGCCGGTGACGATGCTAATACGGTACCTTTAGCAGGAGTTTTCGACTTGGTTAGTATTTTTTGCTTCTAAATTTTAAATTAATAAAATAATAAAATTCTTGTTAAAATAACCTTCTTAATATAATTATGTACGATACATATACGAGAATGTTAATTTTATGACAAACTTATAATTTTGTTATTGCGCGAAAATTAATTTACGTTCTAAAATTTAGTAAAGAATTTATTATATTTTAATCTACTTATAGGTAATTAAATTTATTGTTTTTAATGTTATCTTAAATTGAAAAATTGTAGTAGCCAAAGTCGTCATAAAATTGAATAACAATAAAGATGTCCTGATTTAATGTAATAAATTTAACCATTGGTATTGAACAAACAAGAAATGATATTTTTGTTTCCAGGCGACGGGAATGACACCCTTGATGTATGCGGTCAAAGATAATAGGACATCACTTTTAGACAAAATGATAGAATTGGGATCTGACGTCGGTGCAAGAAATAATGTAAGATGTTTTCTTTAATTTTTCGACCATAAAGGATAACGTTTTTTGTTTGTGTTATTTACATCTCTGTCACATGGTCTTGCGGCGAATAAATATAAATTTAATATTTGATTAAAAAGGGCTAATAATAGACTGATTGTTCCTGGTCCACTTATTACCTTTATAATTTCAAATTTTAATTCTTCAAATTCAAATCCCTTTTCGCATTAAATACCATGTCGTATCCTTACGGGGTGGCAAAATAACTGTGGGTACATATAGCTTAAAACTTCTTAAAGATTTCTCCCTCACTGACTCTCTATAAACTGTAGACTAGATATTAAACTATAAAAATATGTTGTTGCTGATGTTTTCGTCATAATTATTATGACGTGGACACGTCTATACCGCCTGAGGATGTCATATTATGACGAAACCTTAGAAAATATATTTATTTGTATACATTTTACATGCGATATTTTATGCACTTTAGTTCTGAAACATTTTTATGCATTTATTGATGACTTCAAGGTACATCTGGAGGTATCATTTTTATTATCAAGTCGAACACCATTATTGCAATTTTTGGAAGATTAAAAAATGTTTAACCCTTTATGTCGTTTATGTGTTTAACGGTGGGCAAATAATTGAGACCTTATCTAGAATTAAGTTTCAGATTTCCTTAAAATGCCTGCTGTTGCTAGGGTACGCATAATTTTTAGTAATCTGATTGGTGAATTCGGATTGATGAATTTAGGATTAATCCTAAGACTACGGTAAAACAATTTAAAAAATAAATAAAATTTTATTCTGTTAATGTATTGAGTAAGAGCGCACAAAATTTTTTTGCAAAAGAAAGTACCAATCGTTTGCGCCTTAAAGGGTTCATACAGTTTTTTATAAACTTTATTTATTGTGCTTTAGCTCAAATTAGTATTTTTTTGCCATTCCGGGGGTAAAGTACTCACTTTACCCCGGTTTGTGGGTGTAAAGGGGCACTTTTTTACCCTGAAGGAGTAAAGTCAAAAAATAGGGGGGCGGGAGTAAAGTTAAAAAATAGGGGGGGGAGCGGGAGAAAAAGTCACCAGATGACTGATAAAAAAGTCACTAGACACTAGTCACCACGTGGCGACAGTTTTAAAAATGTTGCCACGTGGTGAGATGTTAGGACGCGCGATTTTTTCGCCACATATCCCTCGTTTTTTCGCTTCATAAAACACGTCTTCAGTAAAACAATCTGCCAATTCTTTGTTCTTGCACCACTACACAAAAGCGTCGTAGTGCTTTTGGTAAAGTTTTCTAGATTTTGTCGGCAAAAGTTCTCGCTCATGGCACATCTACCTGTTTCAAAGGCACAAATGGAAATGAACCATTGGTAGAATCAGGGGTGCCAAGTGCTATTTCCTGGTACTTTTTGGTAGTAGTTGGTAATATTACTAGATACTACCGACCATGTGCATTATTAAAAAAATGCGTTAAATTTTTGCTTTAAGTTTCTAAATTGGCGAAGTTCCTACTTTACCTCCCGGAATTGCAAAAAACAGTATATGCACGACGGGAGTAAAGTGACTTTTGGCCCGAGTGAGCCAGCCGAGTGAAACAATCCTTTACCCTCGGGCCAAAAAAGTGTCACTTTGCTACCTTGGTGCATAAAATACTATTTTTTTAAATATAATCCCTATACTTTTTTTTTACTTTTAAATACATTTTGTCTTTCTTTACTGTTTGTGTTTAACTTTCTAAAACAATTTAAGTTTATCTCTAAATGGTTGAAGAAAAATTTAAAACAAAAATGCATGTGAAATATTGGCGGCAATTAATTTAGAAACTTCCTAATATGTTAGCAAATTATGAAATTTTTTCACCAATAAAAAGTAGGTACAGCTTTATTGTATAGTGTGAAATAATTAATAAATGGAATGAAAGCCAGTCAGAGTGGGGTGACTATTTTATGTTTTGTAAAGATTATGTATGTACATAGGTATTAGCATATAATTATAATGATAATAAAATTACATCTTTCTCTAACTCGGGAGAAGGGAGTCAAGGGTCAATTGTTATTGGATCAAGCCAGTTTAAGAGTCCAGGAAGGATATTTTAATATCACGCGTAATTCTGAAAATAATTATGATAAAGATTTGCTTTACACATTTAAAAAAAAATACTTATCTATTATATTACTTAAATAATTTCAAATACTAACAATTTATTGTCCAACAGAAAATTTTGATTAGAAATTTGCTACTTATAATACCTCATAAATGAAACAATATCGAGACATCCGTACACCTTGAAAGCGTGGAAGATACTGCAGTATATTTCGAGATTTGTTACCACATTGCTGTGATATTTAAACTGATTCACCATGTTGGATCACATAAAAATTATTATCTCCAACAATTTCACTTATTTATTATTATAAAAAAATGTATTTTTGCAAAAATTAACAAAATTTATTACAATTCTTTGGGCACCTTCTACCCAGGACAAACAGAGCCAAAGTAACATTTAAATCAAAAATTCCCATTCCCTATTCAAACCCAAAACAATTCAAAATTTTAACAAGTTCTTCTCGTTTTTGACAGACCCGGAATCATAACTATTATAAGTGAAATATGCACAACATTATCGTACACGACAGAATGAGCCGTAGGCGAGTTATACAATAACCATGATTTGACATGATTTGTACAATTTAATAAAAATTGTACAAAAAGTAATTTGACAAAAATGTCAAAATATTTCCAATTTTAGGTGGTACTTATTTTAAATTAACTTGGTAGATTATTTTTTATTTAAATTTCATTACGTTACTCAGAATAAGTGTTCAATCATGGACATTTTGTAATGCTATGAAAATATACAAAATTAATTGTGAATGAATAATACCAAGAATTAATTCTTAATTTTACGAAAGATCTTTTATTCATCGTTTTAAACGTATGCGTAAAATTTCAAAGAAAACTCAATATGGTTGCGTGGTTGAACGACCTACTTTTAACACGGACGCATGGTAAAGTTTCTTACCAAATACATGACTTATTTTGATTTATCTACTAGATTTTGATAACAATACAACAAAAATTAATTAAACTAGCGTTAAAAGATTAGTTCTTAATTACGAAATTCTTAATCATCGGTAACGATATAAAAATAAACTAAAGTATATTAAGTTAGGTATAGGTCAGGTAGATTATAAAGATTTATATAAACAACATGATTAGTTTTCTGTAATCAATTATTTCAAAATTTACGTACACATTTTCAGCTTAAAATGATGCCAGCCCAATAAATTTGATAACAAAATTGTGATAAAAGCATGATCGGTTAATATACTAAACGGATATTAAAGTAATAAACTAAGAAATTAAGGGTGTGGATATAAGGAGTGTATAATCCAATGCAAAATAATCCAACTATATTTAGTTAAAAGAAAATTTATGCTTTACGTCACTTATAATAATCAAAATTTAAATATTATAAGTACTACAAGCCAATTTTGTAACAAGTTCGTAATTCATTTGAAATTTTCTCCAAGTTCCTTTAGTTGTTCATTTGTTGGGAAATTTCTTTTCAAAACTAAAGTGCACAAAATTAAAATTTCACAGAGTGAAATTATGATTCAGATAAGATTCTGTCCTGGAGATAAAGCTGCACATGTGGTTCGACAAAAACAATTCTTTACGTAATTTACAAACTACCGAAATTCGCTCATCGGGCTCGTTCCGGCTATTTGATTGCTCATTCCGTAAAGTATCTGTTTCTGATGCTTATCTGTAAATAATTTGAGACTGTCTTTTGTCGGTACAAATTTCAATTTATATTTTCATTTTATAGTCACACTGAATGCACTATAGTCACGAAATTGAACGTACAGTTTAATGTGGAATTCGAACCAAAGAATTAGTATATCTCAGAATAATCGGTACTTGTTTTGTTCGAAAAATTGGATCGCCGCTTCTGATAAGATTGGATATATTCTCATAAAGAGCGTTTTCTTACTAGTCTAAGAAAATTGCGAAAAAAATCCAAAATCGGTCTTCTGCGATTTTTAACAAATTTCGTTAGCTGATCCGCAGGGCTGTAAAATGGAGTGCATTTTTAAAAATGTCAAAACGTTCGCTTTTGATCTGGCTTTTTTATAATTATTGGTTTCCAATTACATATAATATTTATTGCAGAAGACAGTTTTTGGATTTTTTGATCAAATCATATTCTAACAAAATATAAAACTATAAATAAAAATATAATATAAAAAAAAGCGTAAATTTCAACCACGTGTTTTATTTATCTCAGGATTACATAGTTAAAGTCAATATGATTGAATGGAAATGGTAAATATGTAATTAGTAACCAATAATAATTATTATAAAAAAATTCAGATCAAAATCGAGCGTTTTTGAAATTTTGTAGTTGTAATTTTGTAGACAGAAGTTATAGTAAATTATCATTTTCGTTCTCAAGTCAACTGGTAAGGAAATATTACAGAGAAACTTATTGTTTCCGCCATTTTTATTAAAATGGCGGCATTTCCGGGCCGTTTCCGAGGTCGAGAATTCGGAGTTTTTATTAGGACTCCAAAACCTCAAAACATATTCAAAAATCAGAACCCTCTACTTGTGATTTTTCAGGAAACTCTTGATTTCATAAGTTAGAAGATGATACATGTAATAACAATATAACTGAAATAGAAATTTGTTTTGTCGAAATCTATTTTGTCAAAAAAACATTATTTTCAATTCTTCATTAAAAATTTCAACTTCCGATGAAGAATTCGATTAAGAAGCTGAGATTTTAAATACGGAATTTTTAGTATGTTAACTATTTTGGATTTTGGATTTTTTATGTGTCCAATTTTCTTACATAGTACATGGTGTGTAAGAAAAATTCAAAAATTATAATTTGAAAAGCAGATACTAATGAAATAAATATTTGATTGTTCAATTTTCCCCATTAGTCCCATTATAAGGTTGATCGGGTGTAGGCCAGCTCGGCAAATGGTCAGATATTTAATCCGGGTCCAAATTTTCTACCTGGAAATACATAGACCAACTCGGCAAAGTAATAAATTTTGGCTTGGCCAGAACTGTGAGCATCAAAAAACCTACCCTCCGATGCTCCGCATCTCCGGGCGGTTTTTCGTGCTCCGAGCCGCTACGCGGCGGGCGCTAAACATACGAGAGGCGCGACAGATCAAGGAAACCGGGATAAATGCAACCGGGATGTGAGAGACCCTCGAAATAGCATTATTCAGCGCGTTTGCCGAGCTGACCCAAAATTAAAACGGCCTCTGGTTTTCATTTGCCCAGTTGACCGGTAGGATTAACCTATCCCTTGTACCTTCTGCCGAGTTGACCTACTCCGGGTTGATCTGCGTACTTCTAAGGGTACGCGTACCCCCGGTTAAATACCGCCGTGTCTATAGGTAATGCTTAGCTTTTCTCAGACCTATAATATGATAAAAATGTACATCTATAATTTTTTAATTTTGTTTTAAATATAGGATAACTACAATGTCCTACACATTTCGGCAATGCATTCAAGGGAAGACGTGGTCAAGTTATTGCTTACCAAGCGAGGAGTGGATCCATTTTCTACCGGCGGAGTAAGTTCAAATATTTTATGGATTAGTGTTCACTAAATTGCAATAGCTAATTTGCATGTTACACGGTTATTTTAAAGTACCATAAAAAGTTTGTAGATTTATGTTATTGAGACGGAAATTACCAATTGAGTTGGCATGGTTACTAAACTATTTTCTCTCTAGGAGACACATAAAAGTGTAAATTTGTACACGGTTTTCTGCAGTCACGTTATTCTTAATTAAATGTACTGTTGGAATGTTATCGAGAGCTTCAATGCTTTTTTAATGTTTTTAGTCGAGGGAACAAACGGCAGTGCACATTGTAGCATCTCGACAAACGGGGACTGCAACGGCCATTCTGAGAGCACTCTTGGCAGCCGCTGGAAAGGAAATTCGTTTGAAACAAGACGGGGTAAGTGCTTAAAATTTTTTTCTTATATCTTCCCTTTCAATATAATACAAGAAAATCTTAACAATAATCGACTGGTAATATGACTTGAAGCAATTTCATTAAAAATATTATTAAATCTCTGTATATAATATATTAGGACTAAAATTTTTAAAAGATCTCTGCAAATCAAACTTGTTTTAGGGCAAAATAAAAAATTCCAGTTTTTCTCTCCGTACCGTTCGATCCTATAATTTTCTTAATTTTCAAGTACTTAGTTTTAATGATGCGCATTGGCTAATCGGGGAATTATTTTTCAAAAATAACGATTTTTTTTGTTTTTTTCAAAGTTAAAAAAAATTCAAAAAATGAATGCTATATAAACGCAATTTAATTCTCAATTTAAGTTTTATTATAATCAATTAGCCGATATACCGCGGCCTTCATCATTTCGTATAATATGAGAAGTCGGTATTTTTTGTATCGATAAATTTATTAAAAAAAATAGCTCAAAAAAGTGCCTGTATGATTTAATTACTATTAATTTTTAGTAAATTTTTTTTCTATCGAATGTCTCCATGTTCGCGTGTTTAAAGAATGTGATGGGCGCCTGGTACAAGACGACTTTAGAATATTGTTCTCGTTCCTCCAAAATATTCCATTAGATACTATATTATAAAATTTGTCTGATAAATACAACAAATATTTTATTAAAAAACTTTATTGTCGGTATTAATATTTTAATTCCTCTTAAACAAATATGTTTTAAATTTTACACAAAGTATTTTTTTAACATATAATTTTATACGTTCTTTGCCTGCCAAAATAATCATAATCGATATAGTAAATGTAGGCCGTTCAGACGTCGAGTAAAAAGGGGGTGTAAGTTAATTAGTAGGTATATACTTACTTGAGGTAAATGAATGGAATATTCTACATAAATGAATATTAATCGTAAGAGGTCGATTACCTTTCCAAGAAATGTATAATTTTATTACTTTCGAGTGAAAAATTGTTTAAATAAACTTAAAATATTTCAAAATTTATTTCAGCGAGGAAAAATTCCATTGCTTTTAGCTGTGGAAGCAGGAAATCAGTCGATGTGTAGGGAACTGTTAAGTTCACAAACGGCGGACCAATTGAAAGCCTCATCTGCAAATGGAGATACCGCTCTCCATCTTGCAGCACGCCGTAAAGATGTAGATATGGTAATAAATTTAAAAAATGCAAAGTGATATATTATGTAGAAAATCTAAATAATAATATACCTTTCCTTTTGAAAAGATTCGAATTTTGGTAGACTACGGAGCTAGTGTTGATATAAGGAATGGAGAAGGTCAAACTGCGCTGCATATTGCCGCAGCAGAAGGAGATGAAATTTTGGTGAAATATTTTTATGGAGTACGGGCATCGGCAGCTATTACGGATAACCAAGACCGAACACCCATGCACTTGGCTGCAGAATACGGACACGCTAATATCATCGAACTGTTGGTGGATAAGTTTAAAGCTAGCATTTTTGAGAGAACCAAAGATGGATCGACGCTTATGCACATTGCATCTCTTAACGGGCACACCGATTGTGCAATGATGCTCTTCAAAAAAGGCGTGTATTTGCATATGCCGAATAAGGTAAGAAAAATTTCACCCATAATCAAGGCAAACGCATTTAGGTAATTCATATTCACAATGAAACTTGGAAGTCGTTAACTGCAAACAACACGCGAAGTGTACTTTCGATGTATTTTAAGTTTTCTAAAGAAATTTTCTACTTTATATTATGATGAAATAATGGTATTCAAAGAAAGTAACCTTGAATTAGGAAAAGCTTTATATACCAAAGCTTATCAAATACCCCAATCTCTTTTAAAGGACTCTCGGACATTTGCGTGATTTCGAAGTGGCTAACTTGAAACCGTGAATCAGAGTTGTTATTTTAAGAACGACATTACCTTACTTTCTTCTACATTCTTTAAATTATTATACCACTGCATTCTACAAAATGTTCTTTCTTTCATATCTTCCACGAAAAGATTAACCTTACACGTCAAAAATTGTTTGTTATGTAAATTTTGAACAATCAGGTTAAGTTAAATCAAATATTTTGTTTAGGATGGAGCACGAAGTATTCATACTGCTGCAAGATATGGTCATGTAGGAATAATCAATACACTTCTGCAAAAGGGTGAAAAAGTCGACGTTACGACTAATGTAAGTGTAACACGGACTTTAACACGTGCTCTATTTTTATACAACATATTATTATAAAATGTGTTTCTTAGGAAAACTTTACCGCTTTACACATAGCCGTCGAAGCTGGAAAACCTCTCGTCGTGGAAACTCTACTAGGTTATGGTGCGGATGTACACATTCAGGGTAAATAATTTTAATATCGGGCGAAAAAAAAATTGATCAAATCTAATAAATTAGGAGGAAAATTACGAGAGACCGCTTTACATATCGGAGCACGAGTAAAAGATGACGAGAAATGTGCCTTGATGTTATTGAAATCGGGAGCAGGTCCTAACATAACAACCGATGATGGCCAAACTCCGGGCCACGTTGCTGCAAAATATGGAAACCTCCAAACATTACTTCTTCTTTTGGATAACGGCGGGGATCCACAATTTAAAAATAAAGTATGTCTCTAAAGAAAACTCATATTATTGGGCTTTTATTTGTACGTATACTTTCAGCATTTAGAAACGCCTCTTCATTTAGCTTGTAGAGGATGCAGACCAGACGTTGTTCAACATTTAATAGATTATATTCAAGTAGAAAAAGGAAACGAAGCGGTAGTACACTACGTAAACGAAGTCAATGAAAATGCCGAAAGTGCCTTACACTGTGCTTGTTGCGTTACATCGGCAGAAGTCGAAGTGCCCAATGCCGACAAGGAGGTGGTTAAATGTTTACTAGAAAATGGTGCCCAAGTTAGTTTAATGTCGAAACATGCCCACGAAACGTGTTTTCACTACTTGGCGGTTGCGGGTAACAACGACATATTATTGGAAATGATTTCTCTCATGTCCATGACGGACATACAAAAAGCATTAAATAAACAATCATCAATCGGATGGACGCCGCTATTAATTGCATCTCATAAAGGACACACGGAATTTGTGAGCAATTTATTGAATAACCACGCCAGGGTGGACGTGTTTGATAACGACGGGCGGTCGGCTTTACATCTGGCCGCTGAAAAAGGTTACATAGAAGTTTGCGACTTGCTGTTGAGCCATAAAGCCTTTATAAATTCAAAATCGAGAGTCGGCAGAACGGCGTTACATTTGGCCGCAATGAACGGTTATACCGATTTGGTTAAATTTTTAATCAAAGATCACAACGCGGTTATCGACATATTAACACTTCGAAAGCAAACGCCCTTACATTTAGCTGCAGGTGCCGGACAAATAGAAGTTTGCAAATTGTTACTGGAATTGGGAGCAAATATCGATGCCACCGATGACCTGGGTCAAAAGCCAATTCATGCCGCGGCTCAAAACAATTTTTCGGAAGTCACGCAATTGTTTCTGCAACAACATCCAAGTTTGGTTATGGCGACAACCAAGGACGGAAACACTTGCGCTCACATTGCAGCCGCTCAGGGAAGCGTGACCGTAATAGAAGAATTAATGAAATTCGATAGACAAGGAGTTATAACAGCACGAAACAAATTAACCGATGCAACTCCATTGCAAATAGCTGCGGAAGGTGGTCATGCCGAAGTGGTAAAGGCGTTAATGAGAGCCGGAGCATCGTGTACCGACGAAAATAAAGCGGGATTTACTGCCGTGCATTTGGCTGCTAAAAATGGTCACGGGCAAGTTTTGGAGGTGTTGAGATCTTCTAATACTATACGAATTTCTAGTAAAAAGTTAGGAGTAACTGCGTTACATGTGGCAGCTTACTTTGGACAAGCGGATACTGTAAGAGAATTGCTGGCTTATATACCCGGAACTGTTAAATCTGATCCGCCAAGCGGTGCATCCTTGGTTCCTATTTTAGGTAACGAATCTGGAATGACGCCTCTTCATTTAGCATCTTTTTCTGGTAACGAAAATGTAGTTCGTTTGTTACTTAACTCTGCCGGCGTTCAAGTCGATTCTGCATCTCAAGAAAATGTAATTTGCGACCTATTCGAATTTGCCTTAACTAAATTTATATTACTTGTAGGGTTACAATCCTATGCATTTGGCGTGTTTTGGTGGCCATACAACCGTAGTTGGTCTTTTATTAAGTAGATCGGCCGAATTATTAGAAAGTTCCGATAAACATGGCAGAAGGGGTTTACATATTGCAGCTACACATGGTCATTACCAAATGGTGGAAGTTTTATTAGGTAAAACCTTATCTACAGTATAATAAAATAATTTGGAAGTTTTTAATGTTACGTGCAAACTAATTGATTTTTTATTTTTTAGGTCAAGGTGCCGAGATAAACGCAACAGATAAAAATGGATGGACTCCTTTACACTATGCATCAAGGGCAGGGTGTTTCGATGTCGTAAAACTGTTAACCGAATCTGGGGCATCGCCTAAATCTGAAACAAATCTTGGTGCTGCTCCAATTTGGTTTGCAGCTTCGGAAGGTCACAACGACGTCCTTGAATATTTATTGACCAAAGAGCACGACACCTACACTTTAATGGAAGACAGGCGCTTTGTATATAATTTAATGGTGTGTTCAAAAAATCACAACAACAGACCTATGGAGGAATTTGTTTTGGTTTCTCCCGCGCCCGTCGATACCGCTGCCAAATTATCGAATATACTCATTACGTTATCGAACAAAGAAAAGGAAAGAGCTAAGGATTTAATTGCTGCCGGAAAGCATTGCGAATTCATGGCGACCGAGCTGTTGGCTCTTGCTGCCGGATCGGAATCGGCTGGTCGTATTCTTACCGCTACGGATAGAAGGAACGTGGAATTTTTAGACGTCCTAATTGAAAACGAACAAAAAGAAGTTATCGCTCACACCGTTGTGCAACGATATCTTCAGGTAAATAATAGGTAATTTGGATGACCTTTTCGAAATGATAATTGAAAGGTTTTTTTTGTATTCTTTATAGGAACTATGGAGAGGAGCACTAAATTGGCCCGCTTGGAGAACCGTGTCTTTATTTTTTGCGTTCATCATTTGTCCCCCACTTTGGATAGCTTTAACGTTACCTTTAGGTCACAAATACAACAAAATCCCGATAATCAAATTTATGTCGTACCTTACATCTCACATTTATTTAATGATATTTCTTCTAATAGTCGGAGTTACTCCACCTTACCCCGTGGTCAGATCAAAATTAATTCCTTATTGGTACGAAATAATTTTATTAATTTGGTTAAGCGGATTATTATTATTTGAATTAACAAATCCTAGCGATAAGTCGGGTCTAGGTTGGATTAAAATTTCGGTGTTACTTTTCGGAATATTTGGAGTGGGTACTCACGTTTTGGGATACCTGGTGGAAAAAAATAGTTGGCCAACATTAATGTACTGTCGTAATCAACTATTTGCGTTATCGTTCCTATTAGCCTGCGTACAAATATTGGATTTCCTATCGTTTCATTATTTGTTCGGACCGTGGGCCATAATTATTGGAAACCTAATGAAAGACCTGGCGCGATTTTTAGCCGTATTGGCTATATTCGTTTTTGGATTTTCGATGCATTTTGTTGCACTCAATCAACCCTTTAGGAATTTGAGCAATACGGAAGTGAGAAATTTGGACCAACCCCAACCAAAAACAGATTATTTTAAAGAAGGTAAGCCACTTTTACTTTAGCTAAGCTTAACATAGTAGCAGGTCGCACATTATACTTATTATCCATTTAATTGCGCAATTTTCTGCTTTAAACTATTAATTTATTTTTTAAAGATTTAAAAACAAATAAAATATAAAGGTCTGGACTTTATATGATTGTAGTGTTTACGCAAGCTTCGTTACAATAGCAAAATACTTTGAAATTAATAAATATTTTTAAACAATAAATAAACAAGACTCGATTTGTTTATTGCTCGACTGTGGATGCTAAATAAATTTAAATCGGTTTTATATTTAGCAATCCGCAAGTCCACTTTTCTTTAAGCGATCTTAAAGAAGATTAATTCTTTTGCAAAAATATTCACAAGAATTTGGTCCGAGTTGAAATTTGCCGAGTAATTTTTTGTTTTTTATTCGAAAAACAAACGAAAGAAACATTAAAAAATGTCTTACCTTTAATTATTAGTCACTCGAACAAATGCGGAATGGATTGAACCAACGCACACTAGTATTCATCGACTTGGTCGAATTAGACGGAAACATCCAATAGAGGACGAGGGCAGTAAGTGGCCCGTGTGTGTGTTTTATGTGTCTTTTGTCAATTTTAAATTTCTTGAATTGCCTTCTTCTTAAAATCCAAACGTGGATGCCTTTTAAGTGTCGTCGCAGACCGGCTTAGCTTTTGTCCTTCCTATATGTGGCTATTTACTGTAACTGTCACGAGCCACGTGTGTTGTTTGTCCGAAAAATATGTTGTCGATAAATTCGTTTTTATACCTATAGGTTAAATGAAAAGCATGAAAAGTTAAGTGTTTCGCCTTTATGCGTTGTAAAGTTAAGTTATTTAAGACTTTAATTATTGGATAATTTTCTCAGTGGTCATGAATCCAATAAAGGCGTTCGAGAAGTTGTTTTTTGCCGTATTTGGACAAACCACCCATGACGAACTTATGGTTACTGCAAAAAGTGGCGAATTGCCGTTACGGCCCGAATGGACTAAAAACCTGTTCAAAGTGGTGTTTGGAATATATATGTTGGTTTCGGTCGTTGTGCTAGTTAACCTGCTAATTGCTATGATGTCCGATACTTATCAGCGCATTCAGGTAATTAGCTTGCTTTGTGATTCCAGTCCAAAAGAACCCGGTGGAAGTTTTTGAGCTGCTGTTTTTTGCGGTCTTTGGACAAACGTCTACACAACAACTACAGACGAAGCATCATCCACAATCTGAGTGGACCGAAGTTCTTTTTAAAATTGTTTTTGGAGCGTACATGCTGGTATCCGTTGTTGTTTTGATTAATCTTCTCATTGCTATGATGACCGATACTTACCAAAATATTCAGGTAACGAACGCCCTTGCATGTTATCGCTCACACCTGTGATTTCAAACACACCAGTTCTGTTGGACTGGAAGATATACATACATACTATGGTAGAAGTAGAGCTTTTGCAAACCTTGTAAATATTATCAACTCGTCGGCAACTTTCCAATACTTTCGAAAAGAATTTTTCAAGTGCAGCATAACTGAAATCGAAATGACATTTAAAAACTTTAGAAATTTTGGAGCAACATCTTTTTAATTCAAACACCGTTATTTATACGCGTATATCCACGAATAGCGGTTTTTCAATTTTCACACTTTATACCGGGTGTTGAATGAGTTAGCCGTTCATATGATATTTACATGTTAAAACTTATTTATGCAAATTCCTGCTTCCCTAATTATTTTAGAAAAAAAATGAAAGACACAAAAATCATGCAGAAAAATAAATTACAAATGATAAAAGAATTATTTTCATCTAGCTTTTACTTAAAGTGGCAAAAAATGCTTTTGAAATTGTTCAAATTTTCATTTATCAGACTAGCCATGAAATAAATTCAATTTAATTTATTTATTACATAAATTATTAATAATAAACAATTACAAACATTAAGAAATAATTAAATTTACAGCAAATGTTCAAACAGGTTTCCATATTCAGCTAAACAAAAACCAAGTCTATCATAAAAGTTACATCGTACATTCGCAAGTTGTCTTTCGGTAATATTGCCACACTCCTCCACAATTTTATTTTTTAATGAATCAATACTTTGGTATCGTTCACCATAAATTTTAGAATTTAAATGACCCCACAAAAAAGTCATTTGGAGCCAAGTCTGGTGACCAAGCTGGCCAGTTTATTGGTCCATTGCGTCCTGTCCAAGAATTGGGATAACATTCATTTAAATAATTGGTTACATCTCTAGTATAATGTGCCGGACATCCGTCTTGTTGATAGTAGATTACGTTATTTTCTCCTGCCACAATATCAATTGCCGGTCCAATTTCGTTTTGTAACATTTCTAGATATTTTAGTCCATTCAAATTTCCATCAATAAAGAATGGTCCGATGATGTTTGCTCCTAATATCCCTGCCCAAACATTTACAGTTTGGCGATACTGTGAACGATTGTTGATCATTAAATGAGGATTTTCGGTGGACCAAAACCGATAATTTTGAACATTTGGTTCCCCGTAAATACTAAACGTTGTCTCATCGGTAAAACAAATATTTTTAATAAAATTTCTATCCAAATTGGCCTTTTCGATAATGCTTTCACAGAAAATCATTCTTTTGTACATATCCTCTTCAAAAATTTCTTGATGGTTTTGGAACTTATAAGATATAAATTTATGTTTTTTTTTGTAATTTTGAACGCCGTAGTGTGATGAATATTTAACTCCGCACCAATTGTTGTTGTACTGATACAAGGATTATTCACTACGGCAGCAATTACATTTGTTTCGATATCGGTACCTGGAGCTTCACCAATATTGATTTCTTCTAAATTTATTCTTTTATTTCTGCAGGTCTTGCATGACGGCTTAAATACAGATCCATATTGATTTTGCTTATCAATTACATTTTTAATTGTCGAATAAGTAGGGATTGGTCTTTCTGGGTATAAACCAGCAAAGAGATCTCGTACCATACGTATACTGTTTCCAGAGTAATATAGTTTTAAAAATTGATTTTTTTCACTAATTGTGTACTTTGCTTCCATTTTATGAAATTAAAATTTAATAAAGTGCAAAACTGTAAACAAAGTGCAATTGTTTTTTAATACTTATCAAAAATAATTACCTTGGAAACTTTCATGGCTAGTCTGATAAATGAAAATTTGAACAATTTCAAAAGCATTTTTTGCCACTTTAAGTAAAAGCTAGATGAAAATAATTCTTTTATCATTTGTAGTTTATTCTTCTGCATGATTTTTGTGTCTTTCATTTTTTTTCTAAAATAATTAGGGAAGCAGGAATTTGCATAAATAAGTTTTTACATGTAAATATCCTATGAACGGCTAACTCATTCAACACCCTGTATAAATTATTGAAATTTTGGGAAAAAATTACAACGCACCTACTTTTGTTTTTTATGCCAAAAAACTTATTTCAGTATTGTTGATCCTTTGAAAACAAAGATTGTAAAAATTGTTTATGATTGATATGCTACGCAGAATTTGATTAATTCGGAAATTATACTATGTACAAAATCACCAAAGATGATGCATGAATTTATCAAAATCACTGGTGGTTATACATAATCGCCGTATAATATAACAAAATTAGTTCAATACATTTTATAGTATAACTCTCTGATGATAATATTATATGTAGGTAAGATTACATCAAGCACTACTAATTATTACATTTTACAACCAAATAAGAACCCATGCTGTTACTGATTTGAAAATAGAAAAAGAATGAACAATCACTTAAAAATCTGAAGAAAATAACTTACTGTTCCTTAAACGAAATAATAACACAATATGAATTGTGAGATTTAAAATAATCTAGTATTAATCAAATTCTTCGTACCAGATGTAGTACTTTTTAGAATAGATACATACTTCAAATTAAGGTTTTGGCTGAGGTAGATATTGGAACATAATATTCAACTGAAACCATATCTGTATTTTAGAATCACCAAAAAATGAACTGAATATTTTCTATCGCCCGAAGATGTCACAGTGGAACGAAACGTTTGCAAAATTATACTTACTATTTATTCTATTCGTGAAATTTTGTATACGTTAGTTCTGCTGAAAAATGTTCAGTGCACTTTTTAACGATTCTAAAATGCTGATTAGGTTACTCAAGTGGGAATCAAATAAATTGGCCCCTGCTTGACGAATTTCTGGTTAAGAAATGACATGCTGCATATAATTTATGACGTCGTTTAGCTTTATTTAAAAAGATAACAAAAATATTTGCATGTCTTTTGGTAAGGGCCAAGAAAGTCGTACGTTACGAACATTGTACATTAATAATAGATAACAATGTAAAATTAGTATGTCGCAAGTTCTACTGTACATCGAAACAAAATGTAATTGACTTACGTATTGATATTCAATTAAAAAAAAAAATTTTGAGGTTACCAGTTGAATAAATGATCAGTTCATTTATTTAAAATAATTCTTCATTGTTAACATCTTTCAGTTTTATTTAATAATCAGTAAATTGTAATTTCATAAAAAGGTGTTTTAAGAGTCTCGGGGACGGTAACCTAACTTTGGTCACCCCAGAAAAATTGAAAATTTCCTATAGCAAAGAGGAAGGTTTATTAGAGTATACTGTAAAAATTTCACTTGCGAAAGTATACATAAAATTTCGAGAAAAATCAATTTGAAAGTACGTAAATTTAGCGAATTTTTCTTCGATTTTTGGGGTGTGCATTCGATAGGAAGGTTTATCCATCGTCAAAACCTACCCTTTCGGGGCGCCGCTGCGCTCCGCTCCGCTCTGCGCCCCTCCAGGGCGGTTTTGACTCTGGTTACTATGCTAAACATACGACAAGGCGCCTCCCATAAAAAAAAACCGGGATAAATAAAACCGGGAGCTTAGAGACCCTTGAAATAGCATTAAAAAGTATAGTTGCGGTATGGGGCAGTAAACTATTACGTTTCACCCCCAAAAAATCGCGTAAAATCAAAATATAATCGATGTTACATGTACGAGAGACGAGCTGCATCTGCCGGTGCGAAATACTCTAAGTGTTAGGGTCATTATAACTGCACGGACTGTCAACAGAATGAGCGACGCGCGGGAATCTCGTTAATTTTACATGTAATTTTGCAAACTTCAAATTCGATTTACTCAAAATTTTGATAATACATTCACAGGTTTAAATTATATCAGTATACTATATAAACCTTCCTCTTTGCAATAGGAAATTTTCAATTTATTTGGAGTGGCCAAAGATAGGGGACCGTACCCAGAGTCACTTATAAACATTTTAATTACATATAACCCCACATTATGACATTGACAGATAATTAAAATTGTAGTTATTTTAAGATAAAAAGAAAAGATGCATTTAAAATGCACTCATTTATTTAAGCTTAATTCATATTATTTTTACTAATGACGCAGGTGCCAATTTATTTTATTCCAATTAAGTATATTAAGTTCCACTACATGAACCAGGAATTCATTTTTCATTATTACTCAACTGGAAACAAACCACAAACAAATTTTGAAAAGAATATTGATTCCGTATAATTACAACAATTTTGCGTATGCTTTTTTTTTAGCAAATTCTAGTCTTGATGCACTTGTTGCTCGGTAGTACTACTTCAACCAAAGTCTTTCTTTGATATTATATTAAATATTGTTGGAAAAATTGTAAACTAAAATACTGCTTACATTGCTGTAGTGACAGAGAAAACTATAACTTTAGAAATGTTAACATGGGCGTTCTTACATGGGATGAGGTGAGGGTTTTTTAATTTTTTTTGTGAAATTTTAAGATTTAAACTATTTTGGAAGATTCTCCCTCTAAATATAACCTATGTACGCCCATGAATGTAAATAGGTTTTTTGTAATGCAATGGTAGGTTTTTAAAACTGTTAATTGCGAAAAGAAAACCATAATCACATTTTTATATTATCAGAAGTATTTGAGAACTACCCGCATTCTCAAGAAGTTACTGTAAATATTCGGTTATCCATATTGTACATATTAATAATAATTATTATAATTGATCGTTATTTTTTGTTGCATAGGTTGCATATTATATCGAACGAAAGAAAAATTTTACAGTTTTTCTTGTTATATTCTGTTTGATTGTATTCTGGCACATAGCAAAACTCTTGGGGTGCCAAGTGCCAAATAACAATGCCTCTTCTCGAAATGCAGCGGATGTTATTTAAAAAATGTACTTAGGAATGAGTAATAACCCCCAAGTGTGTTGTTCTATTGCAGCTCTTTAAGTTCCTACCAATTGCCTGCAACGATAAAAAGAATTGGAAATAAAACGCTAATTTTACATGCATATTATACGTCTCTTGTTTAATATTTTTTGTTATTATTGTGCACCTATAGGCTCAATCCGATATCGAATGGAAATTTGGATTAAGTAAGTTAATCCGCAATATGCATCGAACAACAACTGCACCCGCCCCAATAAATTTAATAACGACTTGGCTTTTTTATCTCGTAGACATTTGTAAATCAAGAGGTAAGCACCTCAAATACCACAATAGCATGTACCTAAAATAGTTTATCTATAGTTAAGAAGAACAAACGTACGGGCTTAATGAATATGGTGAACACATTGCAAGGCCAAAAATTAAGTCCCAGGTCGAAAGCTGGTGCAAAATGGTTGTCCAAGGTCAAAAAGGGGAGACAAGTTGCTCCAAAAGAATCTACCTCATTATCGGTCTCACAGTTGCGAAGTCCTTTCGGATCTCAGATGAGTTTTGCTTTGCAAACGACGCGTATTGAGCACGTAGCAGAATGGGAAGTTATTGCTAGAAAATATAGAGCATTAGTGGCACACGTCGACGAGGTTAAACCATCTACCAACACCGAAAGTGAAGAGAGCGAAAACGATGACGAAAATGCTGCTCAGGTTCCTAATAATGTCGTACCCTAGAAGTTGGAATCGAAAGAGTTTATAAAATACAAAGTAAATCTTCCATTTTCTAAAATTATCGTCATTAGGATTCAGTATTCCACAAAAATAGTATAAATTAAAAATATGGTACTTACTTATTAGTAGTAAAATATTTTATAAGTTAACATTATTTAATTTTAATTTTTTTTGAGTTAAATTTACCTATTATGTACAAAACTATTTAATTTTTTTTTTCACGAAAAAATATCGTTGACTTTGCACGAAGTGATTCACAAAAATAAAAAATAGTGAGTCTTTCATGGAGATCTGTTTATTGTAACTGGTTCGACAAAAATCGAAGGGTTTTGAATTTTTAACATTACGAAAACGGTCTGAAAATATTTGAAAAATAATTGGTAATTTAAAATACGTAAAAGTTTTATTCAAATTCAATACTACAGGTAATTTTTGTCGGGCCTTAGATTAAAAAATAAGAAATAATATTGAAATGTAGGTACCTAAGTATTAGAATGCGTTTTCAAAAATATATCTTAATGTTTTTGCGTAAGTTCGTTCGGTGTCGATTAATTCAATTATTACGGAGATAAGGAGATATATTTTGGAAAAGGAAATTTTTGTTCTGAAAACTTTTAATAAAATAATTATTAAACTTGGTATATTTATAATAGAATGTTTCATCAAGTGCCTAACCAAAAATAACAATGAATTTAGTTTTTAATAAGAAATTCAAATAAGCTTTTGTAATTAAACATCAATATCATATTAATACCATAATTAAGTAATTTTTATACAAAGCATGTTTGTACATGAATCGATCATTGAAATGTATAATATTACTGTACTCTTATAAAATTATTAATAAACAATGAGTATTATTATTCTTATTTATGTTGTACACTAAATTGAATATAATAACGATGCTTAAACACTACAAATATATAAAGTCCATAATTTTCTGATTAATTGTGGAAAATAAAGTTTGAAAGTTTAGAAACATAAATTCTGTGCAATAATTATTTAATTTAAAAAATTTGGTGTGCCTTGCGTTATTTATAGCAAATTTTCGATCAAGCTTAATTGTAAATTGCATGTTTAAATGTAATCGATGTTTTTTTTATCAAATTTTTAATTCCGAAATACGTGAAAATAAAAGTATTTGTAGTGTTTATTTTGCAAACGTTACATATAACTTTTTAAACAATTGAGGTCTTATAATCACGAACATTTTCTTCGACACTTGCATTTGGATTATCCAATTATTAGTGATGGAACCAGCTAGCTCTTCTTGTATGTGACTCGTCACATGGTGTAAGCCCATATCGAGTATAACGCAACCTGTTAAAAATTATATCACTTTTACTTTATTTTCATAGGTTAGGTAGACCTAAAGGCCTCATTTACTTGAAAGCCATGAACTTAAAAATCTACATAGAGTTAAAAATCAATATAAATTAATCAGAGTAATATATTTGAGCTAATCTTTTATTTAGTCTGAAGGTTTACTCTCTATCTCAAATCTTATGCACTTTCAATAAAATCTTAAATAACACGTAATCAAAACAATATACTCTGATATTTCACTTCTCATGCAAAACTATATATTTTTCATCACAATGCAAGACATTTTTATTTTATTATAAAATCAAACTAAAATTTCACACATTTTCAAAATTCACACATTTGTAAGTAACCAAGTGTGCGATTAATCTCAGTGGTCCTAGAGCGATCGAATGCTAAGGTGTAAGTACCGGGTTCGATTCCTGGTAAAACTACTTTGCAAAAGTTAAAAACAAATGCTACAACCAACCGTACACAATTTATTCTCAATACGGTACAGGCAGCCCCTGGATCTAAATGCCAAAACGTTTCCCCAAGTCGTTCGAAACCGACGTTTAAATACTCAAACTTACTGAGGCCAAACGTTCAGCATTGGATGGTATTTAACTATTAGTAAATCTGCCAAATTTTGTTCATGGCTTCTAAATAAGGGAGGCTATTATGGTTAGGTGCACATTAAATAAAAATATCAATATTAATACCAAAAACTCAAGTCTGACTTTTACGGTAATTGTTAGAGAAAATAATGCAAGACGAAACATAACATTTTTAAAAAATTAGTAAATACATAGAACTCATTAATGACTTGATTAGGGAAAAGCCTAGATGTGTAGTTTTATAGTTTAAAAGTGATTAACAACCAAGTAATTTTCTTAGTGACTATGAACCCCATAAGAGCCATCGAGAGATTATTTTATGCAGTTTTTGGACAAACAAGAAACGTTGATCTTATGGTCATGTTGCCTGCTGAGAAGCATCCAGATTGGACGAAAGTTTTATTCAAAATAGTATTTGGCGTGTACATGTTAGTAACGGTAGTTGTTCTTGTTAAACTTCTAATTGCCACAATGTCTGATACGTACCAACAAATTCAGGTAATGCGATAAGAAATTCAGACGAGGTAATTCATAATCTAATGTCCATGTCTGCTCTAAATCACTTTGGATCCAATCTCAACTTTTCGATACATCGTGATTTTAAGAATACGAGACATCTTATTAGGAAGTACCTTATGTATTGCAAAATATTTACAAATTAGTAGTACCTAGTACATACCTACCTAATTTTGTATTTTCAAATGAAAATTACTTCTATTCTGATATGTTTAAGATGTAAGAAAGAAAAAAAGTTAAAAGGTAACACAACTTAAAGGTTACTCGACAGATCAGACTAGATGTAATTTAATAGTAATTAACCGTGTAATTAATTAAAAAAAATTAGGAAAATTATACATAATAAATATACTATATACCTATTTAGGCACAATCTGATATTGAGTGGAAATTTGGATTAAGTAAATTAATTCGTAATATACATCGAACAACGACGGCCCCGTCACCTATAAATTTAATAACTACATGGTTTTTTTATATAAAAAATATTATAATACAAAAAGGTAAGATAACAAAATTATTAATGTTTCTATGATTAAACATCATTAACATGCAGTTTTATATCTTCGATGGCATAAATTAAGTCCGACCTCTAAAGCTGGAGAAAAATGGTTACAAAAAATTAAACGAACTAACTCAAAGTCTGAAAATCTTTATACCACGTTTGATTCGCAAATAAGTTTCGAAATCAATCAAAAAAGTATCGAGAAAGTACTGGACTGGGTGCCCGTTTCGAAACAATTCAGAAAGATAATGGACGTTAAAGCTAAGATAAAGTCTGCAAAGAAAACTGACAATAGTTTAAATAAAAAATATATACTTAAGCAAAAAAGTTTTAAAAAAAACTCATTAATGTCCAGTTAGATAACTTTATTATGTAACAGTTGTTGTTGTTGATGTTGTTTATGTAACGTTTATTATATACAATGTTGTTCTAATTTTGTCATTATTTTATTAAGCCCGAATAGTAAATTCGTTGAGGTGAGCACTAAATTTATTAACTATTTTGTACTTATGTACTGCCCAATTTTGATATCTTCTCACTTCAACCATTACTAAAATAATAATACTATATCACATCTAATAGTAGATATAATAACAACAAAAATCAACGATATCTTTTTTGGAATTGCCAATTTGTTATTTTAAGTATAAGTAGTTAACATTGAACTATTAAAAGGATTTTATCCTGGTTCGATCTGGTAACCTTGGAGAACTATAAATTTCAGTTAACCATGGCGTGCAAGAAAATTAAATCAATGAACTAAAAATAATAATTTCGTTAGGTACCTGTTGTAAAAAAATAGTTCTTTATTAAGCGTCACAGTGCGTATACATGGGAAATAATTTGCGGCAATAACGAGAAGCAAGATCCACGATTGATGGAAGATAAAAAAATATCATCTTAGTAAGTGATAAACTCTATATAGATATGTATTTATTGTATTGTACTTAGGTATGTGTTTAGATTCGTCCGGTAGTCTAGTTTGAGTTGAAAAACTCGTGTCCGTTGTTTAAAAATATATTAGTACCTATTACCATTCCTGTTTTTGGAGTAGGTCGCTATGTTTTCCATGTGTAATTGTCAAAACGTACCATGTTTCACAACACCGCAACTTACAGCTTATGTGATTGTGAAATTTCGCACCGGCTTTATAATCCACTGTATTTTTGCACGATAAAACCTAATCACTCTTACGTAGTCGTAATTGTTATCAATTTTTACGATATTCAAATTAATCGATGATTTCAGTACTGAAAGATCCAATCGAAGTCTTCGAACTGCTGTTCTTTGCTGTTTTTGGACAAACGTCGACGGAACAACTTCAAATCCAAACCGAACCCGGTTCGGTATGGGTGGACTCACTTTTTAAGATGGTTTTTGGAGCGTACATGTTGGTATCCGTTGTCGTATTAATCAATCTGCTTATTGCTATGATGACCGATACGTATCAAAGAATTCAGGTAACTAAGTATTATCACACAAATGGTATGTAGTACATTTTTCATGATAAAATAATTTTCAAATTTTAGGCACAATCGGATATCGAATGGAAATTTGGTTTATCCAAACTGGTCAGAAGTATGCACAGAACATCCACTGCTCCGTCTCCAATAAATCTTTTCACCACTTGGTTTCTACTTCTCTTCGACTTCTGTAAAACAAAATGTAAGTTGACGTGGTACTTGAACGAGTTACTAAAAAGTTGAATTGCCCATTTGTTGCAGTTGCAAAGAAGGATCGTCCCGATTTAATCAGGATGATAAGCACACTTCAAGGTAAACAACTGAGTCCCAGAACTAAGGCCGCAGAAAAGTGGTTATCCAAGATAAAAAGGAAGCGTAAAATCGCTCCCCAAGAAGTTATTTCAAAAAAGATGAAGCATCTTCACAGTCCTGTAGGATCTCAAATGGAATTTATAATGCATACAACTAGACTGGATTATGTAACAGATTGGGAATTGGTAGCTAAAAAATATAGAAATTTAATGGGTTACACCGATCACGTTTAAGATGACAAGAGTAGCAACAATAACATTTAATTATTTTCATATTAATTTATGATATTACAATCAACTAAAATTTTTCTACCCATTTACACAATAATTGCAACGACAATCGATCTTATTTGCACCATAAACATAAGAAAAAGCAATATTTTTTATTGAAATATTTAACATTATTTAAAAATATCTTCCTATAGTGAAGATGTGATATATAACTATTACAAATATTTGTTCATTTACACTTGCTTCTAATTTACTTTAAGAAGTATTAGATAAATTTATGGCTATAAAGGTCGAATTATTCTTACGGTCGGTGATGTAGTTATAGTTTTTTTTACCAATTGCTTATATTTTTAATTTTTATAGGCCACATTAAAATGAAAAGAAACAACCGGTGTACGTTATCCAAAGTTGGGTAACAGGATAAATCAATTTTTTTTCCGGAAATCGTCATTGAAACAACATTTCCCTGCTTATGCACGCGCAGGGAAATTGAACTTTACTGACTAGTCCGGTAATAATTAGTAAGGTTAATAATAACAAAATAAAATAGACAAATGTCAATGTCAAAAAATGTCGTTCAATTAGTGTTTTAAAATTTCGATTTAAAATTTCGATTTTTTACGATTTTCGGAAAAATTTAATACAAAACATGTCAGTAAAATGTCTCACTTGACTCGGAGCTCCAAAATACTCGGCACAAAGTGCCTCGTATTTCAACATTGCCCCTCGTCAGTAATATGTCATTTTCCTGACTTTTATGTAAATAACTATTTCCGGAAATCGTCATTGAAACAACATTTCCCTGCTTATGCACGCGCAGGGAAATTGAACTTTACTGACTATTCCGGTAATAATTAGTAAGGTTAATAATAACAAAATAAAATAGACAAATGTCAATGTCAAAAAATGTCGTTCAATTAGTGTTTTAAAATTTCGATTTTAAATTTCGATTTTTTACGATTTTCGGAAAAATTTAATACAAAACATGTCAGTAAAATGTCTCACTTGACTCGGAGCTCTAAAATACTCGGCACGAAGTGCCTCGTATTTCAACATTGCTCCTCGTCAGTAATATGTCATTTTCCTGACTTTTATGTAATAGTTATTTACATGAAAGTCAGGAAAATGATGTATTACTGACGAGGAGCAATGTTGAAATACGAGGCACTTCGTGCCGAGTATTTTAGAGCTCCGAGTAAAGTGAGACATTTTCCTGACGTATTTTGTATTAAATTTTACCGAAAATCGTAAAAAATCGAAATTTTAAAACACTAATTGAACAACATTTTTAAAATGAGCTAAAATCAAGTTTGTCAATTTGTTGACTACATAGTTACAAACAATAGTTATTCCGAAAATTGTCATTGTTACCTGCGTTACTAAATATTACCGGACTAGTCAGTAAGATTCAATTTCCCTGCGCGTAAATACGCAGGTAAGTGTTGTTTCGATGACGATTTCCGGTAAATAACTATTAAATAATTAAGCTATAGTTACAGGCTACTTTTGGTAATTTTCTATGTAAAAACTAACCGAGGTACAATCGACTCGAATTTCACATTGGCGATGTCGACAACGACAACCATCAGAAGCTTGGCTTTTGAACCATCGTAGTTTAATTTATATTATAATTTATAACCAAACAATGTAGCTTATACAATATAAGAGAGTATTTTAAAATACTGGAAAACTCAAAGTAGCTTGTAAGATACGGCTACTTTTTTGAGAAAAGTAGAGAAGCGTAGCTAAATTAAGCTGTGTCCAACTCTTATTAGGTAATTCTAATAGTGGACAAAAATTTCCACCCTGCCTATTTGTTTGCTTGTGTATAAATGCATCACCGATTATAGGAAATACATAGAAGAAAATAAGAATGCATCGAAGAACATACATATTACAAAAAATTTGTAAGATCAACAAAATAAACATAACAGTAAAATTTTGCGAAAGAAACTGTGATATTTGCTCGACAATCAAATCTGGATTAAATCCATAGTTTCTTATATTTATCTTCAAGTTCTTTTTTGCAAAACTGATTGTACTAATATAATATGTGTATTTTTTGATACGTTCATCTTCTTTTAATATGTTATTTTTTTTATAGTATCTCTTAAAATAATATAAAAAAAATGTGTGATTCAAATTTTAAAAGGTTGTGATTAGAAACAGAAACAACTACTGCATTTTCTTCCTTCTTATAATAATAATTATTTATATTACATTATACAATTTTGCCAAATTTAATCGACTCAAAAAATATTGCTAAATTTAAAACTACCGTCGAAGTTGAATTTTTTGTTAGCTTCAATTTCAATGAAAGTGGTAAATTGTTAAAGGTCATATTAAAAAAATTATAGCAGCTTTTTGTCCATAAAGACAAAATTTACTACGGTTTATGTACTTTATTGTAAGATTCAAAATTCTAAAAATTTTGAAAACCTAACAATGTGAGAAATTTAGATACAAAAATGATCAAAAAAGTAACATGCCTATAAAATCATAAACGAAATAACATTCTTATGAGCTTTTTACTATTTTCGGTAAATCAAAAAGATGCCAAAATATTTTTACTACAATAATTTATTTATTAATCCCATACAATCAATCACTGCTTACTTCATTACACATACAAATTAAAACTATATTTGAGTAATTTTTTCTAGTATAAGTAATGAAATAATAATATTTACTCAGAAGTGTACCTCTCATCTTAAAATTGAAATAAAACTTTATTTTAAACGAAAAAGGGAGTTTCAGAATTTGTTGCCAAATAAAAAACTCCCGAATTATTAAAAGAAGCTTCCTCTCCAAATGGAACATCCACATTTTTATCACATTTTCCGATTTTAAAATCATCCCAAGATGTACAAGCTTTCGCTAAACCATTGTTGGAATTAATAGATTCTATAAAAAATGCATGACTTCTTTTATGACTACAAGCATCTACAATAAAAATAAAAATTAAGAGGAAAAGAAACTGAAAATGTCTCTCTTACATTCTTGAATATTAAAAAACTGCGTTATTTCACAACCAGGTTGAATGGCAAAACCGCCGTTTGGATAAAAATCTGCGTGTCCAGTTGGATATTTAAATCCAAGATATCCGGCATCGGTGTGAACGTTATCGACAAATTGTGCATCGCCCTTATCGAGCCAATTGTTATTATTATTTATTGGAATTTCAAATAATGGTCCGGCAGGATCTAAACCAGTTATTCTAGATATTTTCATTTTGGTTAATTTATAAACGTGATCTCCTGCAAAACCGGCAACATGAGCACCCAATGAATGGCCAATAACGTGAACATTTTGTATATTCATATTGTAATTTGTAATAAAATCCCTGATAAAATTTCCAATATGCATTCCAACCAGGTAAGTTGCCGCTACTGCTTCTAGATACGATTTTTTGGACCACTTGGACCAATCAATTGCAATTACGTTGAAATTATCCTTTCGTAAGTATTCTTTTATCATATTTCTATACCAAGATACATTATTGTGTTCTTTGAAACCATGGATTATCATTTTAACAATTACATTTTTATCAAAGGTACTGATTTTATTTAAATTGAGCAGTTCCGGAAAATTACTTTTTCTGTGTAATAAATAGTTAATGTCGGTGCTTTCGACATGAACCATACCTTTCTTTTCATTTAATAAGCGATAAGTTGTTTCTAACTTCGTGGTTTGATGATGACATTCCATTAAAACTAAAATTTTAAGTATTACATCCCAACTAATAAGAAACCATTATTTCTTATACAAGAAAAATGTACGAACTGCCTTAGGTATTCGTCAGTATTATAATATGATTTCAGTTGATTTCTTACCAAGAAAATAAATCAGAAGGTAAACTCTCATTGTGGAACTTGACAAATTATTTATGTTACGAATAAAATTTTCTAGTTGTTGTAGTGCATTTATATATTGCCTATATTATACAGTAAAATTTATGAAGAAGTTATTATCAAATTATAAATTCAAAAAAGTCCTTATTTTAATATTAAAGTAAAACAAATAGGTTTAAAAATGTTATCCGTGAGTTTAAATATGTATGGGGTAGATAAATTTACTAGCTACTCAATATTCAGTGATTCCATTTTAATTTTTTAATTATTACATGGACGGACTTGATGATATTCAATCATAAAAACTTAAATCTCTAAGCTTTCCCAATTTACAGTGTTAAGAAATATAAAAATAAAGATTCTCCAATTTCTATTGAACAGACGTAAGTTTTTTATCGTTTATCAACAGTACGGATTTATTCCGCGTTAATCAATCAGTTAATTTTCATTACTTTCATTTCCATGAAAGTTGTTATCTGCATTAACTTTTCTAAAGCTTTTGATCGTGCAAGGAATGAAAAACATATTCAGAACAATCAAAGAGCCGGCAGAGGCGATGTACCTCCGTTAGTTTGAGGGAAAAACAAATTTTATGAAGTGTCAGAGAACAAACACCATAATACAAGAAAAATTAAAATAAACGATTGCATATTATTCGAACCACTTGAGAATTTGGAAATTTAGAAGGGCTTTTTACAGACTTTTGAAAAATTTATAAACCGTGGAAGGCAAATTATCAAAACAATATAATTTTACTATACTAATAATTTTATAAAATGCTGCAACTTTTTAGAAACTTAATCCATTCCAATAGAAAAGGTCGCTGGGAACTACATCTAGATACTTTGCAGAAACTTCAGGCAATATTTGATCGTGTCACTATGAGGTAAGGTCTTCTTTACATTATATAAAATGCGGCAAATCCTCATGCATAATATGTAGGGAAAGTGAATTAGGCTGTTGTTCGTTTTGCAAGTGTTACAATGTTTTAAAGAATTCAACTTGTAAAAAATACTATATACCTTCTTATTCCAGCAGTAGTGTTGAATTTCATTTTGAATGAAAAATTGAAAGAACTTTTTTGTAGCATTAAAAAAATTACAAAAAGAAAATCAAGCGAAAATGGTTAGAAGAGCAATTTTTCTAGTTCCCAAGTTCATCCAAGTCGAGATATTCACGAATATTCGTAGAAATGTCATTCTTCCTGTGGTTTTCGGCGTAATTCAAGATTGCTAGAGGGTGCAAAATTAGAGGTTCTACTAGATAATGAAATTTATTCCAGCTTGCCCCCATATTTTACGCAATAAATCACTTGTCAACTGACCTATGTAGGCTTTACTGCTCAACTCAAAAAGAAAATCAGAAAAATAAAACAACTACATTTAATATGAAAACGAACTACACATATTATCTAACATTTAATAATAATCTAAAATTTATAATAATGATGTTGAATAGAAATTTAAAAAAAAAATAGCAGATTGAACATTTCATTGTGGTTTCATTACATTTCTGAATCTTGAATCATAAAATCAAGTTCATTATTAACTTCACATATTATATTTTTAAACTCCAGTGAAGCTGAGAACAGCATATTTTCGATTCTAAAAGAAAACGTATTAGAATTTTAAAAGTCCATTTAAGAAAAGTTTTTACTTCTGTAGTAGAAGATCATTTTCGTTCAGTACTTGCTCGACGTTTTCTTCAGTCCTGGTGTTACAATCAAAATCCTTTACAATTTTCCATATTTCAATCATAACATTTCGAAGATCTTCTTTTATCTGTTGCTGTTTTACTCGTAACTTATTTAAAGTCATAATAAATTTGCTTAATTCCTCGTTGTAATTTGATGCGCAACTAAAAGAGATTTTAATCTTATAATAATTATAATGTTTTATCAATTTTGATAGATACCTTAAAAAATTAGCTAATGGTGCATCATTCATCAATTTATCTCGAAGTTTAATAGTGTTTGTTATAATCTGTAATGCTACAGGCGATATTTTCATAATCTGAGTCGTCGGATTGTCATAAAACATTTCTAATAATTTTGATGCTTTGAGTTTTCTAAAAATAATAAAAAAAACCAGAGTTACATAATATTAATTGCCATTATACAAGTAGAAACAATGTGTAATAAAAACTTACAAATCGTTAAAGTTGTAAGTGCCCAGGTGATCGATCAAATCGTTTGCCAATTTTTCAAATTTATCAAATTGGATAAAATCATCTTTGTCTTTTACCAATAAATCGTTATTTACAACTTTAATAATATTATCGAGTTGCATAATACGAAACTTGTGATTTAACAGCAATTGATCCAACTTTGCGTTGTTTTTAGTTTTGTAATTTTCTGGAAACAAGGAACTTTCCATTTTGTTATAAAATTCTATTTCCGACAAATAAGATTCTAAAAATAACTTCACTTCAGCAAATAATTTCTTTTTCATTTCAAAATTGTTTTTCATAAAATCGGAAAGGAAACATATAGACTCCTTCAACATTTTCAAATTCTTTTCTTCCTTTATAACAAAATAATTTGTTTGGGCATAAAGTTGTCTCGTGGTACTTTTATCAAGTTCTGCATTCATATTATTCGGCACAATAACTTTTATCATTGATGGAATGATTGCACGAATATTTGTTTTAAAACCCGCGTGTTTGTGAATTATAAAAAGCATTGCTTCGCGATTCATCTTTAAATAATAAAAAAACGTTAGTACAAATCGAGAAAAAATAAATCAGAAATTAATTTACCTCGTCGTAACAATCCATGGCAAATTTTACATTTGCGATAGTTTTGGTAGGGACAATGTAAAACTCGTTTGGATTTAATTGAACGTCGTTGCAAATATTTTCCACCAAGGTGGTAAATTGAGTAGTTTCCGTTATCTCGTAACTATAAAACTCGTAGGTATAAACACAGAAAACCGTAATCATTTTTGTAGATATAGTAGTTTTCAACGAATCAAATACGCCCCCTTCCATCAATCCTCTATTTTCTGGATTATATTGTAAAACTGATCTTAGCCATTTTGTTATTTTCGTATTTAAACACAAAGTTAACCAATTTTCTTCCAATAATTTAGTGGAAAAGTCAATATCACCAGTGTGAGTAAATTGAATGGAAATGACATCCAATTGTTTATCTTTAACATGTTGAAAACTGCAACAAGATCATGTATATTACTAATCCGGTTTATGGTTACACAGCTCTATATAATTTTGATTACCTTGCTATGGGTAGAAGAGTGGGAAGAAACGGTCTAATGCCACAAATGACTTCAAATGCCGTCACACCGAAAGACCAATAATCTACGCTATTGCTGTAATGCTGATATTCAAAAATTTCTGGCGCCAAGTACTGCATCGTTCCGACAAAGCTCACAGTACCCGAGTTAATTTCTTTAGCGTAACCCAAGTCGATTATCTTATATGTGACACCATTCCTTCTAGTTGCTGAGGGTTGCAAAACAATGTTTTCTGGCTTAAAATCGCGATGAGTTATATTTTTTTCATGCAGATATTGTAAAGCCCTCGAAGAATCGTGTAGAATGTCGATAACTTTGTCTTCTGAAAAACCGCATGAATTTTGTGGCTTCATTAATGCGTCTCGAAGATTTCCCATTGAACAATATTCCAACGATAATATTGGAAGACGACTTGGATTATACTTGTTTAATTCAATTTGTAAAATTGACGGCAATGGTCTAAACTGAACAATATTTTCGTGATCTATTTCTTGCATCGTTCTTACTTCCATTTTCCAACGGTCTGCTTGTTTCTGCGACAATTCCGAAGCACAAAGTCGATTGCATTTTTTAATGGCTAAACAAAACGATCATTAGCATGAGATTATGGTTATTGCATTATTAGTATTTGCAGACACATTGAAAGCACAATCTTCGAAATATGTGACAATCGTTAGAGCTTAATTAAATTTTTCAGCAACAGCTATGGAGTTTGCCATACGGGCATTCATGTATACTTTTTAAATTGGCGATGCGTGTGATTCAAACGATTTAAATCGGAACTCATTGAAGCGCAAACGTTTGACAATAATCTCAATAAACAATTCACGAAGGGGGGGGGGGCAGTGAAATGTCACCTAATCGTTCAAACGCTCTAACTTTTCTACCTTTGGTATACAAACGATGGAAATCGAAGATCAAACGATTCTCGACCGATTGGTATTTAGTGTAATGAAAAAATCACTTCTTAAAAAAACATTTCTACAGCCCCTCCCAAAATTGTTCTAAAGAATGGTGTTGGAATTATAATAAAAGTGTTACAAAACTAAATCACAACTATTTTTAATGTTCCGTAAAAATATAAAACTGAAATTATTAATGGTGCATAAAATTTCCTAAAATCCCTTCAGTGGTTTTTTTCGTCGCACCAAAAAAATGATAAATGGTGTTGTTAGCCGGTTTTGGAAACAGGTAACTCAAGTACAAGTAGGATTTCTATGGAAGCTCATTGCAGCTCAATCGAAGCTCAAACGCATGACAAAAATATCATTAAAGATGAGGGGGCGGGCGAAATGTACTTCGTTTAAAAACAATGTTGGTAAAAAAACTTAATAAAGCAATCACGATTGCGACATATACTATTTCAAAGATGGTGCTTCTGTACGGAGTCTCCAATGCAACAAATGCCAAATTATGTAGAAATCTATCTGCACATAGTATTTACATACCCACAATTATACAGTATGGTTAACCTAATATTAGTGATATAATTAAAAATTAAAACAAATTGAATGTTTACCTAAATACTCCTTCGTCGAATTATTAACCCACAAAGAAACCACACCAAAACCACCAGAACCCAATTCTCTTTCTTTTTTCCACTTTCCAATAACAGTCGGTTCCAACATTTTTAATTTACTTTTTAACGCACAAAATTCAATATATTATAATATGACGTTAAATCGGCAGTAGTTATCACTACAACACTCGGCGAACGACTGGATAAAAATAATACTGATTGCTAATATGAGTAGAGTGAATCATAAAATGAAACCATTAAAAACTCAAGGTTTTCTGACACTACGTTCTTATACGATACAGATCACTTCCCCCATACAAAGTGATACAAAGTAGCATACAGTTACAAAAATGCGATATGAAGGAATTATTGTTATTACAAATAATTTTTATAATTAAATGTTAATCATTCATTTTATAATAAATTACCCTTATTCTAAGCAAAAATTGTCTAAAATTTCACTTGTAAGTAAAAAAATAAAAAGTATCCTATTGTTTACACATACCAGCTTAATTTTGCTAATAAGTGCACGTTCCTTGCATAAACAACAAATTTAAACTGGTTATTTTATCTCAATCAGGTGTCATAATAGTATTTTTAGAATATTTGGATTAAAGAGAATCCTCATTTAGATAACATCCAACTACGACAAGGAAAACTTTAAATTTATTGTAGTATAAAATATTATAAAGACCTCCATCAAGTTAGCCCCCCTTTAATCGAATTTTTAACTTTTTCTTATGCCAAACGTTTGGTAATCGTTAGGTAAGATTTGGTAGTTCGATTAAAAGTTTTGGTAGTTCTTCGTTTTTTCGTAATTAACCAATCAAATTTTTTTGTCAAGTTAGCCCCCCTTCAATCGATTTTTTAACTTTTTTTTAGCTCATTTGATCGATTATAATACGCAGAGGTTTGGTACCCCAATAAAAAGTTTTGGTAGTTTCTAATTTGGTGGTAAATAATTAATTAAGTTGGAAGTTTACTTATACGCACGCGCTAAACTTCACGTGTATACAACAATAATTGGTTATTGCCAATTTGGCCTAATTTAAACCATTTTTTAACCTTTTTTTAATGCCAAGCGATAGGTCATCGTCATGAAAGGTTTTTTAGTTTGATTAAAAGTTTTGGTAGGCTTTGTTTTTCGTAATTAGTTAACTAATCAAATTTTGTCAAGTTAGCCCCCTTCAAACGATTTTTCAACTTTTGTTTAGCTCATTTGATAGATTATAATATGTATTAGAAGTATGGTAGCCCTATAAAAAGTTTTCGTATTCACTAATTTGGTCAAATTAATGATTAATTAATTTTTAAGTTTACTTATGCGATATACAATGTATAGGGCAGATTATATTTCTTATAATCTTATTAAATCATCTTATTAAAGTGCACATTACACGCGGCCTTTTTCTCATGCGATGATCGCCGCAACCATCGCAGCAGCCGAATGCACGTGCAACCGAATGCATATGGCTATGCGATGCATAGCCGTGGTGCGATTTTCGTATTTTAACAATTTATCACAAATTTTAACTCACAAAAAAAAATTAACAAATTTAACCACACAACATAAAAGTACAATATTTTTACGTCAATTTTATCTATTTTTATAACTTCAATAACATCAAATGTTAATAGAAATCACTAGATTGCATGAGAAAGCGCATATAAAGTGCACATTACACGCGGCCTTTTTCTCATGCGATCGGTTGCAGCAACCATCGCAGCAGCCGAAAGCCTCGTGTAAACAGCTAATCGCATAGGCAACCCATTCAGCAATTGATTGCAATGCGTTGTAAGATCGCATGGTTATAAAATAGAACTCGTTCTATTTTGTATGCGATTTCTCATGCGATCTAGTGATTTCTATCAACATTTGATGTTATTGAAGTTATAAAAATAGATAAAATTGACGTAAAAATATTGTACTTTTATGTTGTGTGGTTAAATTTGTTAATTTTTTTTTGTGAGTTAAAATTGTGATAAATTGTTAAAATACGAAAATCGCATCACGGCTATGCATCGCATAGCCTTGAGTGCACATTGTGCATTCGGTTGCAGGTGCATTCGGCTGCTGCGATGGTTGCGGCGATCATCGCATGAGAAAAAGGCCGCGTGTAATGTGCACTTAAAATAGAACGAGTTCTATTTAAAGCCATGCGATCTAAGAAGGCATGGCAATCAATTGCTGAATGTGTTGCCTATGCGATTAGCTGATTAGGTGGCTGCTGCAACCGATCGCATAACAAAAACGCCGCGTGTAATGTGCGCTTTAATGCAGCGCAAACTCTTGCATAATGCTATAGTTACATTTTTCATGTTTGTTGTATAAATGATTCATCTTATTTACGATATATTTTTTTTGAGTCATCAAACATGAAAAATGAACAACTGCTTGCGCTACACAGCAATTTGCGTAATCAGCTATTACTGTATCCAGTGGCGTCTCGCGACTTGTTTCGAGGAGAGGGCACGAAATTCAAATAAAAAGGAAAATACACCTTCTTCGTTGTTTTGAAAACAACTTGATTAACTTGTGAAATCAATATTAAATTAGAATTCAAAAATTTACAAGCGAAATAAACATTTTTTCATAAGCTGTCAGCAATTGGTAATTATTATTGAAAATGACGGCGCTAAAATACTAATTGATTTTCTTGAAGAATTTATTCCAAGGCGAAATCTTTATTCGAAATTTGTTGCAGAAGATGCGATGGTAACTAGGACCACTACAGATTTAACACATTTTACCAAAAAAGTGGAAAATTTAATAACCCCCCTCCCCACATCATTATAGCAAACCATTGGCCGCCATTGATGAACAGGTTAGTTACACCCCCCTCCCCTAGGGTAGTAGATTTCCGATATTACAATGCGTCACATCAGTACTGATGCGATTCTTTATCAAGTTTGCACGGGCGAACATAGAAAACTGTATACCTACATCATGAACTTATACATTAAAAAACTAATTATTTTTAAAACTTTATGCAATAGTTTATTGCTTGTTTCAATAATTACCAATTGCTGACAGCTTATGAAAAAATGTTTATTTCGCTTGTAAATTTTTGAATTCTAATTTAATATTGATTTCACAAGTTAATCAAGTTGTTTTCAAAACAACGAAGAAGGTGTATTTTCCTTTTTATTTGAATTTCGTGCCCTCTCCTCGAAACAAGTCGCGAGACGCCACTGGATACAGTAATAGCTGATTACTCAAATTGCTGTGCAGCGCAAGCAGTTGTTCATTTTTCATGTTTGATGACTCAAAAAAAATATATCGTAAATAAGATGAATCATTTATACAACAAACATGAAAAATGTAACTATAGCATTATGCAAGAGTTTGCGCTGCATTCTAATAAGATGATTTAATAAGATTATAAGAAATATAATCTGCCCTATACACAGAGCCGTCTTTCACGAGCATGGGGCCCTAGGCTACCGAGTTTTGGGGGCCCTTTTAATTACTTTGTATAACGTAACCATTATATTTTATTTTTTTATCATGTAAAACAAAATTAAAAGTTTTTACATGCAATAACTCCAAATTTACACTGAATCTTATCATGATACTATAACTTTAGAGATATTCTCACGCGCACATCGGCATGAATCATACGGCGTCTTTTAGGGCGAAATTCGCGTATAGGGCACACTATGACGCGATACGTTGCCGCGTTCTAAATTCGTTCACCAAGTGATCATATCTCTAAAGTTATAGTATCATGGAATCTTATGACATTTTCAATTTCAAGCGTTTGAGTCTTATTTTAGCGATAACCGATTGCGTCTTTCGAAGCACGACGAAATGCTCCGAAATGAATAGATAGTTCAGTCAAATTAGAAAAAATAGAAAAAATAAATGGTAAAAAGCTATAAATTGGTGGATGCCTTTACCTTGGCATACTATTGAACATACTAAAAGTCCTGATGTCTATATGCACGGCTTGATCCGCCATCTTGGAAAAAAGGTGCTCCAAGTCAGGTTATTTCTTATATCTCGGTAATCGTTGATCCTATCGCATTTAAGGTTATAATAAAAAGTAAAGCTCATTAAATTCTCTATAAAAAAGGTTCAATACATTTTTTTCATATGTTTAATAGTTTCTTTGTAATACATCAGTGAATACGTAAATAAGTTTTACTTTCCGAACCCCTAGGTAAGGAAAGTATTGTTATCAGGCAAAATTTGACCCCCCCCATTATTTTACAGATGTTCACGTTTTGAGGTCCCCATAATCCATTTTTATCATTTTTGTAAGGATGTCTGTATGTATGTGTGTGTGTATGTACGTATGTGAACACGATAGCGTCTAAACGAAGCAAGCAAATCGTTCCAAATTTTGCATATAAGCTTCTTCCTGTCGTAGGACGAAGCCAGATGAAAATAAATTAAATCGTGTAACGGGAAAGGGGGGTTTACCTGGAGCTATTACGACATTATGCGTCATAACTTCGAAACGAAATTAAATATGTAAAAATATTAATAACAAAAAATTACCGCTATAGGATTTCCTACATTTTTTGTCCTACAAGTTTTTCTCTAAAATATACAGGGCGTTTCAAAAAATTTTGTATTTGTAAAAAAATTTTGTATTTGTAAATAAAATAGTAAAACGCATTCTACTAATGAAAATAAGATGAAAAGTTTCTAATAAAATGGGTCCAAAAATGCTTCGTTTGCAAGATATATGCACTTCCAGTTAGTCCGGTCAAATTAGACCAAAAAATAAGAGTGAGGTTACAATAATTCGCAGCCAGCTGAAAATTGGTAGGATTGTTCAAAACAGCATCATAAATGAAATCTAAAAAGTCCTCATCGATCGGACACCTGGAAAAAAATTTATTCGGGGTCAAAGGTCACTAACACGGGTTTTTCGCGATTTTCAGCAAAACGGTAAGTTTTATCATAAAATTATCTCATTCAAAAATTGTAGATCAGATAATTATCTATAAAAAATGTCTAAATACTTTTTTTCCTAAGAGTCACCGTTTTTGAGATATAACGATTCGAAAAGTTGAAAGAGTTGTAATCGTCATAATATGCACACGTTTCCACACCACCTTTGCGGTAGTGTACTTAGCGCGTTTTTTTGGGGGAAATTTTGGGGAGGGGGACGAGTGGCAGTTGCTTTCTTATAGCCCTCAGTTGGTATCTACGCGTCGAGCGGTGTATTGTAGTATTTTATAGATGACGCCACCCCCAGTACTAGTAGTGTACTACAACTTTAAACAGTAAAGAGTTGCCAAAGTTTCATAGGTATTATGTCTTTTTATATTTCAACCCTTGACAATATCTTTAATTATTCATCAATAGTTTCAAAATAAACAGAATCACAACAGATCCGTGGAATAGGCCTACCGGGGAAACCACATTAAAAAAAACGCGCTAAGTACACTACCGCAAAGGTGGTGTGGAAACGTGTGCATATTATGACGATTACAACTCTTTCAACTTTTCGAATCGTTATATCTCAAAAACGGTGACTCTTAGAAAAAAAAGTATTTAGACATTTTTTATAGATAATTATCTGATCTACAATTTTTGAATGGGATAATTTTATGATAAAACTTACCGTTTTGCTGAAAATCGCGAAAAACCCGTGTTAGTGACCTTTGACCCCGAATAAATATTTTTCCAGGTGTCCGATCGATGAGGACTTTTTAGATTTCATTTATGATGCTGTTTTGAACAATCCTACCAATTTTCAGCTGGCTGCGAATTATTGTAACCTCACTCCTATTTTTTGGTCTAATTTGACCGGACTAACTGGAAGTGCCTATATCTTGCAAACGAAGCATTTTTGGACCCATTTTATTAGAAACTTTTCATCTTATTTTCATTAGTAGAATGCGTTTTACTATTTTATTTACAAATACAAAATTTTTTTACAAATACAAAATTTTTTGAAACGCCCTGTATATTTTAGAGAAAAACTTGTAGGACAAAAAATGTAGGAAATCCTATAGCGGTAATTTTTTGTTATTAATATTTTTACATATTTAATTTCGTTTCGAAGTTATGACGCATAATGTCGTAATAGCTCCAGGTAAACCCCCCTTTCCCGTTACACGATTTAATTTATTTTCATCTGGCTTCGTCCTACGACAGGAAGAAGCTTATATGCAAAATTTGGAACGATTTGCTTGCTTCGTTTAGACGCTATCGTGTTCACATACGTACATACACACACACATACATACATTTATTTAACCGCTTATACAGACCCGAAACGCCATACAGAACCGACGTTATGAGGCCAAAAACGACGTTACGAGACCCGGCTTCGGGTCTGGTAACGTTTACAATGTTTTTTGGGTTCCCTATACCTTTAGGTGTCATTTGGCAAGATTTAAGGTGGGTCTGGTAAGGATAGTTGAACGTATAATTACATACATATTTAGTTCACCGTTTCTCTCGGCAGGGAGCGCGCCATTAGTAGCGTATATAATATATACAACGTTGCTGATCCCGATACATGTACTCGACGTTGTCAATCCCTAAATTTTGCAACATCGCTTCAGTAACTTAATATCATTAAGGCTATTTATAAAGTTAATTAGCTGACAAGTTTTGTTAAATAGAAGTTATTTTTTTGCATGTTTGATTTAAAACTTTAATTTAAATTAAAATTTTATAATCATTTAAGTTGTATGCAGTACTATTTCCTGAAGTATGAAGCCTATCAAATTCTTTTTAGTACCCAAACAGAAAAATTTTGCAACAAATTTAAGTAGGAGCTAGTGAGGACTAGTGTTATTAGGTAACTATTTCTTAAAATAGTTACCTAATATTTGAATTCAAAATTTTCTTGAGTCGGGTTACAATTTTATTGTAACTTCGGGTAGTAATTTTAAATATTCTTGTCCGGTATCCGATATGCCAAACTGTTTATGCCACCGATTTATATTAATTAAATTTATTGTGAATTTATTTAGTGGTAGGTAGACATTTTATAACAAATTCGAAAATATTTAAGCTTTCATAATCATTATATGCTGCCAATTTTTAAAATTGACTGAATATTTATTAAAATTAAGATTGAATAAAATGAACTTTTAAAATTTTCTTTTAGCTCCGAGCCTCATACGTTCGGTCCCGCTAATTTAATTCAATATTAATATTCAATTAGATTACCAGATGATAAAAAAGATTTAATTCGGTAAAAAGTAACACCATTACAGCTCCATTTCCCCGGCACCCCCACCACAAAACATTCAAATCGGACTTGGTGGAATCGTTTGTATCGGTTTGTACCGCAAAAATTTTCGTTTGTATCATAAAGACAAAAAAGTTACAGCACTTTCAAAGTGGGGGTGCCAAAGAAATGCCAGCACCCCCACCTCAAAATATTGAAATCGGACTTGGTGGAATCGTTTGTACTTCGTTTGTATCGGTTTGTACCGCAAAAATTTTCGTTTGTATCAAAAAGACTAAGATGAAAAGCTGAAAACAAGTTAAGTAGAGAAGTTCGAGACCAACGCGCATACGCCGCTTTTACAGAGGTGGCTTTAGTACACAATAAAAAACTTTTCTCCCCCCTCTATTAAGGAAAATAATGATGGATATTAATATTATTAGTATAATAAATAATAATGTACAATCTATATTGAAGAAAAGTTTTTACGAAGTTATGAGTATTTCAAATTTTAGAGAACTCCGAGCAAGTTACGCTTGGTTACATTTCATTCGGCAGAAAAGATGAACAAGAGTTATTTGAAGTAAATAATTTTATTATGTTAATATAAAAGAAAACAAACTAAATAATTAATAAAATGTACAATTATTAATATATTAAGTTAGTAGTATAAATCAAAAATTGACAATTAGTTGCTACTATTGATTGTCTCAGTATTTTGGACCGATCTTGTAGGTCGTCATAACGTTCCCATTTTCCAGAACTGTTACGCCAACAGTAACAGACGTAGTGATCAATTGCATTCACATTCTTTAATGTTGGAGATAGAAAACTAATAGCACCTTGAAAATGGTAAACCGTATCGTTGAGCACAATTTGAAGGGAAATTTCTTTTAAAGGAATATTTTTTAATTCAATTGGTGAATTTGATGTAGATGGCCCACATATTTCAAACAATACTTTTTGACCAAAATCTACCTTTTTCGTACTGGGATTTGCACATTTTGTACTGACTGAGGTTACCATTATTTTCATTAAACTTGAAATTTAATGCATCTTGAAGGTTTAGTACACTACTATCTGGAAAATTTTCCACTGTCGAAGGATATCGCGTTTCAATTTTATGCTTACATTTAACACACGTTAACCCTCTATAACTGATGGATTATCTTTAAATAATGCATTACATAAGTAATACGCGGTACTTGCAGCATCCACTTCGCAGTTTCGCAGACTTTTTAGGCTTTTTAGGCTTTTTTTCGTTATTTTACAAGTCTTAATATTAAGTCTTTTTTAATATTTTGCACCGTACTGACATTTAACTGCCACCTTTTTGTACAGAAAAGAACTTTTTGGATTTTAACAGCTTCAAAACGTTTTCTTCAGCTATACCGGGGATGAGCAACCTTTTTTTACAACGGGCCAGCTACAAATTAAAAAATGTTGTGTGGGCCGCATGTAAGGAACTTATGATCATACAAATATTGAATGATGAACTAAAATGATCTCTTTATTAACAAACCTATAAACCTAAATCTTAAAAGTCAAAATGTAAAATCTTGGAAGGGCCACACGAGAGAGTGTGGCGGGCCGCGTGTTGCTCATCCCTGAGCTACACCATTTATAGACCCTTATCCATGAAGAGATTTAAGTAATTCATCAAGTGTATTATACTCCCCAAGTTTTTTAATAATTCGGAAAACCGCTAGCTTTAAGCATTTAACAATATTTTCTTAGGAATAATTTTTCTGAACACTATTGCAAGATAACCTTCCGGGTGTCAATTTAAATGCGCTCTATGGCGTTACATATTTGACAAAACTAATAACTAAAGGTGATGTGTGATAAAACAACATTTCTTTTATAAATAATGCCTATTAGATCAAATATGGGCTGACAATTGTATTTATTACAGGTAATTCAAGTTGTCCACTTAGTAAAATGAACACTCCTTATTACCTACTCAAAAATTATATTTGGGGTGGCCATCGTACCTAATTCGCCTTGCTTGAGTAATTCATTGTTTTACGTTGAAAGATTTGTGATGTAAAGGTATTAAGAGTTTAACTAATAATTTTGAAAAAATATTTATGTTAGTCGAAAACTAATGATTTCCAATGAATTATAGGGATTTTCAAATTAATTCCAGAGGCTTCCAAGATATTTACCCCTCGATTAATTCTATTAAAATACAATATGCTTTCTTGTTAAGTTTTTGATCTTATAAATTTAAAAAATGGTAACGTTGACTAATTATTATAAGCTTAGGTACATCACATCACATGCAGTCTTGAGGAGCTTACCATTGCATTTTTTCCTTATCCAATATTTTTAGATGCCTGCGTTACGTGACATTTTAATATTTTATTGTTTTTCATATAAATAATTTAAGATAATCGTTTTGAACGATTGGGCAAGTGTTTCAGTTTTGTGGTCCACACGCTATAAAAAATGTAATATTACTTTATAAAAAAATTTAGAAACAATAAATAATAATAACACAGAAAACTTAACAACTTAATTTTATTTATTAGACAATTTGAACAGAATTCTAAATAGGTGCATATTTATATAAAAAAATTTTGATCTTGTAAATTTAAAAAATTGTAACCTTGACTAATTATTATAAGCTTAAATCGCATCACATTCAATGCAATCTTGGTATAAAAGCAGTAGAAAGACTGATAAGAATTAACGGAAGGAAGTTATCAGTTCCTTAGAATTGACAACGTTGCTGGGATTAGAAACGTCGGTTTATCATAAAAAATTATATATACCGGGCTTGACAAAGATGTGCCAATGTATCGGGATTGTTAACGATTATTGAGTTAGGCAAGTTTTTATTTTTAAGATTTTGTTTCCCCTCAAGAGTTGCGCATGGTGTTATATTTGATCACTTCAGAATTTAATAACATATACGTTCTTAAAATAATAACTTGTGGTGGGTTTGAGGTTGTCTGTGCAATGTATCGGGCCTGGTAGCGACGGATGAACCAATATACATACAGACATCCTTACAAAAATGATAAAAATGGATTATGGGGACCTCAAAACGTGAACATCTGTAAAATAATGGGGGGGTCAAATTTTGCCTGATAACAATACTTTCCTTACCTAGGGGTTCGGAAAGTAAAACTTATTTACGTATTCACTGATGTATTACAAAGAAACTATTAAACATATGAAAAAAATGTATTGAACCTTTTTTATAGAGAATTTAATGAGGTTTATTTTTTATTATAACCTTAAATGCGATAAGATCAACGATTACCGAGATATAAGAAATAACCTGACTTGGAGCACCTTTTTTCCAAGATGGCGGATCGAGCCGTGCATATAGACATCAGGACTTTTAGTATGTTCAATAGTATGCCAAGGTAAAGGCATCCACCAATTTATAGCTTTTTACCATTTATTTTTTCTATTCGCTATATTTTAATCTAATTTGACTGAACTAAGAGGGCATCAAGTCAATTCGCGGAGCAACTCGACGCTGGCGCGAAACTTCTGCGAAGCTCGCCAGGCGCACTGTTGACTCCCGCTACCGAGAACAAGTCGAGCTCAGGCGAAGCTTTTCGGTGTTTTTATTACGTCGTTCTGTGCGGAGTGATTTCGATACATACGGCGTTTTTAGTCAATGCAATAAACTGATGCATGACATATATATGTGATTTTCTCACGCAATATTCAGTCGTCAAATAGTTTTTTAAGTGTAAAAACATGTTATTCGAATTTGGGGGCCCCTCTCAGGCCTGGGGCCCTAGGCACGTGCCTAGTCTGCCTATTGCTTAAAGACGGCACTGCCTATACATTGTATATCGCAGCGTTTCCCAAAGTGTGGGTCGCGACCCGCCACCGGGTCGCAGAAAAATTCTGCTGGGTCGCGGCAAAAATTGTAAAAACACAAAAATATGTAAAACAAAGTTTACTTTATTTACTAAAGTTTTAAATGAAGATAATGTTTTTTTAATTACTTATGTTTTTGTTATATAATTATTTTGCAATTTTTGTGTATGAAATAAACAAACAAATAACTTGATTTTTATTAAAAAATAAAATTTGTTTGGTAAATAAATGTTTTTTTTTCATAAGGTGGGTCGCGAAACATTTTAAAACCTCGTACCGGGTCGCGGTCAAAAAAGTTTGGGAAACGCTGGTATATCGCATAAGTAAACTTAAAAATTAATTAATCATTAATTTGACCAAATTAGTGAATACGAAAACTTTTTATAGGGCTACCATACTTCTAATACATATTATAATCTATCAAATGAGCTAAACAAAAGTTGAAAAATCGATTGAAGGGGGCTAACTTGACAAAAAAATTTGATTAGTTAACTAATTACGAAAAAACAAAGCCTACCAAAACTTTTAATCAAACTAATAAACCTTTCATGACGATGACCTATCGCTTGGCATTAAAAAAAGGTTAAAAAATGGTTTAAATTAGGCCAAATTGGCAATAACCAATTATTGTTGTATACACGTGAAGTTTAGCGCGTGCGTATAAGTAAACTTCCAACTTAATTAATTATTTACCACCAAATTAGAAACTACCAAAACTTTTTATTGGGGTACCAAACCTCTGCGTATTATAATCGATCAAATGAGCTAAAAAAAAGTTAAAAAATCGATTGAAGGGGGGCTAACTTGACAAAAAAATTTGATTGGTTAATTACGAAAAAACGAAGAACTACCAAAACTTTTAATCGAACTACCAAATCTTACCTAACGATTACCAAACGTTTGGCATAAGAAAAAGTTAAAAATTCGATTAAAGGGGGGCTAACTTGATGGAGGTGATCTAAAGAGCGTGGGTAATAGAAGGTAATAGCTGTGGTAATAGTGAGACTTTTTTTTTCTAAGGCCCTAAACTAGGGTTTATCAGCCATAATAATTAAAATTCATTCTTTACTATACATACTGGCATATACAGTGAGTGCCACAAGTATTCGTCACCTAACATATTTTGAATTAACCCTTAAGTACTAACGAGACGTCTGAGAGACGGAATGAAACCTACATAATTATAATATAAATTGTCATTAAAATGTTTAAAACCATGCTTTAACTAATATAATTAGACATATCCATTCATCTTAAAATGAAAATTTTGTAATTAAAAAATATATTATTAAAATATATTATTGTTGACGTCCCAAAATTGTAACGTTAGTACTTAAGGGTTAAAAACGATATAACTTTTTTACATTACACGTAATTTAAAAAATAAAAAATGCAATAGAAATTATCAACATAATATCTGTTTATATGATTTAACTTATTCTATTTAAGAAATTTCAAACCCGTTTCAAACACATTCGCTTAAAAAATAAAATAAGAAAATAACATACTTTTGTACATGTCAAAAGTATTCCACATCGCATAATTTGAGACAAAAACAAGAATTTGCTACTGTGGCAGAAATTTATTGCTTTCTGGAAGCTAATGTAAACTTGAGTGAGCTTGAAGCAGTCTTTCGCGTTTTTTAAAATATAATAGCACAAAAATGAAAAGGGTACATTTATCGAGAGCCACAAATAATCCTTCAAAGAGCCGCATGTGGCTCGCGAGCCGCAGGTTGGCCACCCCTGTAATATAATATTATATTATCAAAAGTATATTTACAATTCTTGCACGTCACCATAATACAATAATATACCGACATAATATACAACTTCAATGTTACCGGTTACAATGTAAGTTATTGCGACTTCTGCAAAGTGCAAGATTTGCAACAATCAATTACAATAATAATATTCCATCATTCTAACAGCGGATTGAAATATTATAAAACGCAGTTTCCGAGTTCCTTTGCGACCCACAGCATTGATTTAGATTTACTATTCTATTACTTATAACGTTATAATATAAAATAAAAAAGTAACTGAATTTTTATTTACCTATCACAGATTTGTCGAAAATGGGTGACTACGAAAGAGGGCAGGAAAGATTGCAGAAATTGTGGGAACAAGTATTGGCTGACGAAGTTTTCGATGATGATGATTCGGAGCAGGAAATGAACTTGGATGAAAGTGTAGAAGAAAGAGAAAATAGAAGAGATCATTTTGTAGGAAAAGAAGGCACCCAATGGAAACAGGAATGTAATCCATCCACATGTTCGTACAAGGAAACATAGCATTATTATTCATTTACCTGGGGTGAAACAGTATGCGTATTCATTCTCCTATGGAAATCTTGTTAAAATTTATTGATAATAATATTATGCTAAATACAATAGTCGTGAATACAAATATTTACATAAGACGAGTATCTATACAATTTATTTGGTTCGAAACGCAAACGAAATAAAGAAAACATGTGTGGAACAGTGAAACACGATGACACTTCAGTTTTAGTTTGGTCGTGTGTAAGGGGTCGAATGGGTTTTGGGAATCTAGAATTTATAGATAGAACAACACTAGATAATTTTTATTAATCCCATTACAGGAATGTTACTTTTATTTTTTAATTTTTGTGTTTAAATTTTTGATGATTTTTCGTTTATTTGGTGTAGCAACCACCCTGTATAACTCAGACAAAATCAATTAGTTTTATTATCTATGTTTACACTTTAACCTTAATTAGTTTAGTTCTGCATCTGGTATATTTAACCACTCGAACTGTCACAAAAATTACTCAAAATTTTTCTTATCTTTATGGGAATCATGCGATTTTCGCCTTAATGAATCTTTAAAAACAATTAAAAACATTAGCAAATCATCAATTAATATATTTAGAATCAATAAATTAACAAATAAAAATTAATAACCAATGTAATTGCATGAATTAAAGCAAGTTAAGAAAGCCAATCACGGAAAGATTCAATTAAAATAGACCGATCTTTATCTTCAAGTAAATGCATTAGGATAAGAGATGACAGATTAATAGTCTAAAGATGTTATTTTTAGTGTACAAATGGATTTTCTTTCTTAAAATGGAATTAACTTGATAAAAAAATCTGAGTTCGGGTAAAAATTATGACCCCAGTACCTTTTTTCACACGAAATTATCCCACCCTCCGGGGTGGAAGTCTTATAAATACTGCTTCAGATTTGGATCACCAGGCAGTTTTTTCTCGTTTTTAGCTCGTTACTAGTTTAATTTTGTGAATTCGGTATAATATTTTTCTATAAGTGTAATTTTGTGTTCATATCCAACAATTAGGTAAGAAAATTGATCTCATTTCAAATTTTTGTATTGTTTAATTAAATCTCGTCAACCACATAATATTATGGTCCAAATTAATTTCAATCTTTCCTTTTTTTTGTTGTTTGTTTTGTTATAAATAAACCCCATTAAATTTATTCCTGTGTTTAATTTGGTAATCGAATTTATTCCTCTACGTCCTCAATTAAATTGATCCACGACTACCGAGTTTTGATTGCTTCTCATATTAAATAAAAAAATAATCTGGGGGCAGCAATATCAATTTCGATAATAAATTAACCCCGGGTTTCTACAAAAGACGAAACATGTTTTGTCTTAGCATGTCTATAATTATTTAACGAATAAATACCAAAGCCCTGAAATAGAATCGACATAAAAAAATGTCCAGTTTTGAAATTTTCCTCTTTCGTTGAAAAATGCATATTTTTTTCTTAAAAAGGTTTGTGTATTTATTCAATACCATTTTAGCTAAAATTTAAATGATTGATAAATGCCATAACTGTCTTTTGCCGCACCGAAAAATATTGTTTCCTTTTAAAACTTCCGTTTTAAGAACATGCATCAATTCTCTCTTTAAAATTGAAGACTTCAAGAATCAGTTTAGTTATTTGAACGTACTTGCAAATTGAGTTTTCAGTTGCAAAAATGTTGTCGGTAGCTACGTTTGAATTTCTTATACGTTATTGTTTTTGACAATATCACTTGTAACACTTTTTTCTGAGCCCCTCGATTGCGAAGAATTTTCGGATGTAGTGCATCACAAGTTTATTAGATTCGAGTTAATTGTAGTCCTGAAGAAGTCTATAATAAAGTTAGACGATGTGTTTCATTAAATAAATTGTTCATTTTTCCAAAAATAAATAATATAATCTAGTTCTAAACCATGTTTAAATACAAAATTTTAAAAATTAAAATCAGTAGGCAATTAATATCAATTATGATCAAGTGCAGATTCAATTATTGTAAACGTCTTTCTAAATTTATTTTAAACTTTGAAAACACTTTAGATTTTTAATTTTAATGAGGTTGATCTTGAAATTTCTCGAAAAATCATAAACAGTTATGAGGATCCAAAAATGAGACTTTACATATGCCAGAGGAAAAACTTGTTATGGCATTGGGTGGTTCTTTAAGATAGTCAGATAAATTAATGTTATACATCGTCTTATTTCTGGCCAGTTCACACAATTTACGATAAGTATTCCACTTAAGTGCCACTTCGGTTTACATATTTCTTAAATATTTAAACATAATATAAAGTTAGGTCACCACTTTAATTACCTAATATTTTGTGAGAAACGTTGAACCCGATGATTTAAAATAAATAATCAAAATAAGATAAAATATAAGTACATAATAATTACTTAGTGTGTAGTGTATTTTTGTTTATATTAGATTATTTTTAATTTTTATAATACGAGTAAATGACAAATTCAGATTTGTATTTTGGAGGTAATTTCTAGCAGTCTTTCTGAGTTTATTCCAAGTGTTGATTTTCATTTTTATAAGCAACATCAAAGATAAACCGTTATCTTTCTCAAAACTACCAAATAAATATTAATAATCAAAATTAATGCTTCACATAGAAAATAGACTGTTAATTGTATTATATCAATAACAGCTCTTCAAAAATTTTAGAAATTGTTTTTCTTATTTTATACTATGTAAATAAATCTATGAACACTATGCCGCTATGCGTTATAATTTTTTATAAACAACATAGGTAATTTACAAATATCACTAAAAAGTAAACCTATATTGATTGATTATCACTGTTACTTCCGCAATTATTATTTATACCCCTCGATAGTGTTTTACAAATTCTTATATATTGATATAAAAAAGAAAATCTTTTTAAAATCGCAATTACACCATAGCTACTTTTAATATAATTACGCTAAAATCTATCAAAATTTATCATAAAAGACGAACTTTGAGTTAGACAGACTAAACAATTTTATAGGGTCCGTAATATTTTGGAGCCCTTGAAACAGTTTTGAATCGCTCAACACTGTAACTTGTCTATTTTTAAAAAATCTGATCTTTTTCTATGTAACATCCCCTAACATGTCGATAGTTCAAATTACCATTATTTAAATTTAATTTTTTTAGTTTTCATATGCAGGCCAAAATTTTTTTTTATAGTATGTAGGAGCATTCTTTTTAATTTAAAAGGTAGGTACTGGAACTGAAATATCCCAACCCTTCTTGGTCTTATTCGGTCTTATCAACATGGGGCTATTTAAAATAAAAACGGATCACAAAATTGCTCCTACATAATATTATAATCGAGTTGATGCATAAGTTCGTAGCGTTTCTTTTTTACACTTTGAAAATAATTACATTAAAAGATGTAGTTAAAATAAAAATCTAATTCTGTAACTATAACCAACGCTGAATGGCGATCTTTCGGTTAAACCCTGTTAAACCAATAAATTGTCGCACAAATTGATTGACATTTTGTGGTACGTTTCTCTTCAAATTATGTAACGCTACAATTTTTAAGATCCCTAAGTGTACCTAAGTGTAACTTTCTACAAATTAAAAAATTCAACAAGTATTCAATAAAACAATAAAATGGAAAATTATTCTCACTCCAGGAATTCGCATGGAAGGAAGTTCTCGGGATGATGGAGTAGCCACAGTGGATACTCCATCATCCCGAGAACTTCCTTCGAAAACAATAAAACATTAAATGACATTGATATTTCTCAAACAAATTTTTTTCTAAAGCACTCTTCCTTGAAAACCAAAAACGCTACGAACTTATGCATCAACCTGATAATACACAAAGTATTATTCTTCCATTCAATGCAAGCCTAAAGGGTAAATTTCATCCTCAATTCTTAGCTCCATTTTTAAAAGTCTTATCTTCACGGGGAAAGGTTTTCCAGAACAGGAAAAAGTATAGTACAAGTCTTTATGTATACATACCTATGTATGTAGGTACTTCAAAAATTTGGTACCACCTATCTTCAACACCTTGTATAATTAACATTATTTAAATTTCCATGATGCAAAAGTAGTTACGCAATAATTCTTCGACATATTTTATGTTTAAGAGGATAAGAATGAAAAAATATGCTAGATAATGATAGGAAAAAAATAATTGATAATAAAAATTTACAGATAACGCAATATTATTATTATTACTCATTCTAGAAAGATTATTATGCAGATATATTACAGAATGTGACTAAGCTATTGGTTACTGCCCAACCTCATTTAAATTTTATTTATTTATGGTTTAATATAATATAGAGTGTACCTAAACGTTCTGTATAATTTTTTTATACTGTTTTTTACACCTACAAAAATGAACTAAAACCATAAAGTAAGTATAGTGTATTTCAAATTAATTGGAATTAAAAAAAGTCTAGCATCAAATTACGTTGTTATAAAAACATACAAACTATGCAAGGAAAAACAATATAAGAGATAAGATTATCGCGCCAACGAAAGCCCGCATTTCATACTCCACGTGGAGTAGTGTAGTTCTAATTGGTTAATATTTATAATAAGGACTTATTATTGGATAATATTTCTATTACGAAAATTCTCTTTGCGACTCCACGTGGACGCGTGTACCAGGTGTACAGTAAGTTTGTATGTTTTTATAACAACGTAATTTGATGCTAGACTTTTTTAATTCCAATTAATTTGAAATACACTATACTACATAAAATATTAAAAACCAAGTTACAGTGTAATCCAGTTATAATGAACTTCAAGAGATTAATGGAGTGATTCGTCCATTATAAGCGGAGGTACATATCATTCAAATTGATTTCTTGGGTTGCTTGATATTTCGTTTCCAAAAAGGTTACCATTTACATCCTACAGAACTTGTTATAAATATAAAATTCTAAGTTAGTATCAAGGAATGGACTCGCTTATGATGACGAATACTTAAATCATGAGAAGATCGTAGAGTCGGCTGGTAGAGTTTGAGATGTGGATCTTGAAGAAACTGTTCCTGATTGGTGGAGCATAAGAAGTACTAAGAAGTTGTGTCAAAGACGAGCAGAATAGATAGAAAACTTTTTATACTCTGAAGTTAAGACTGATACCGGCACGATATTAGAAATAAAAATCTGATGTGGCCATCGCATAACTTTCCGAACAGACGCAAATTTTTACATTATATTTTTAAATAAAATGGTTACATAATTTCAACAGTAAATCGATGAAAAATTTCATATTTTGCCAAAATAGGAAGAAAAAAACTTTTGAATGCCTATATCTTGCAAACGAAGCATTTTTTAACCCATGTTATTAGAAACTTTTCATCTTATTTTCGTTAGTAGAATGCGGTTTACTATTTTATTTACAAATACAAAAAATTTTTACAAATACAAAAATTTTTGAAACGCCCTGTATATTTTAGAGAAAAACTTGTAGGACAAAAAATGTAGGAAATTCCATAGCGCTAATTTTTTGTTATTAATATTTTTACATATTTAATTTCGTTTCGAAGTTATGACGCATAATGTCATAATAGCTCCAGGTAAACCCCCCTTTCCCGTTACACGATTTAAATTATTTTCATCTGGCTTCGTCCTACGACAGGAAAAAGCTTATATGCAAAATTTGGAATGATTTGCTTGCTTCGTTTAGACGCTATCGTGTTCACAGACGTACATACACACACACATACACACCCTCATACATACAGACATCCTTCCAAAAATGATCAAAGTGGATTCAGGGGACCTCAAAACGTGAACATCTGTCAAAAAATTGGGGGGTCAAATTTTGACTGATAACAATACTTTCCTTACCTAGGGGTTCGGAAAGTAAAAAGGAAAGTGGATGAAAACAATATTTGCAAGAGTAGGAAGCGCAATAAGTCACCAGAAATTGCAAAATGAATCCTGGCTTCATTTCTTATTGTTTCTATTCGTCAATAGTTCTATATAATCATCAAATCGTCGATTTTCTTAAAACCATATCTGTAGTCACCAAAAAATGTAATAAAAAAATTTTCTATATTAAAATACAAAAAATTTATTATGATCAATACTTAATATAAAAAATCATTGTAATAAAATTTATGGTGTAGAGAAATGAGTCCAATATTGAATTTTATTGAAAAGTTTGGTACCAGGACTTTCAGTTGCACTAACTTGAGACGCACCGTATAGTTTATAGTCATTACTTAGTTCGTTCAAATCAACACCACATTCTAAGAGATCCTTCGCGGCCTGCAATTGAACTTCAGTTGGCTTGTTTTCTATTAAATGAAAAAAATGGTCGTTATCATTGTTATTTAAAAACAATTTAAAATTTTCCATACTTATAAAATTTCCAATAAAAGCTATGCCGATAGATCTTGAATTGTATCCATACGTATGACATCCTTGTTTGTGCCATCCTCTGCCTTCATAAACATTACCATCACCACCGACTAAGAAACTAAAGATTTGAAAGAAGAACATTTTTGTTTTTTTACTCTCGGCCATGTTTATTACCTATAACCGATGTCACCACAATCAACTACATCCATGTGATGCTTCTGCATACTGACTATACTGTCAGAACAGTCATCTATATTAAAGCACGGAGGTGTAACTGTATGTTGAATTATCACATATTCAACAGGAGCCACAATATATTCAACGTAAGTGGGTCGGAGAGCACCCCAATCTTCTCTGCTGATGATATTTGGACATCCTAAAAAATTGTAGGAAGGAAAACATCTACGTTTTCGAATAAAATTAACTCTATCTAATCTAAAATTACTAGCATTTTTAGGTCGGAGGTAAATGTGCCACCAGAAATGTTATTCTACCTGCTACGAATTTAGGATATTAAAAGTACACAGGTATTTGTGCCACCGGAGAAAACGGCATCTACCTGATGCATCTCCTACATGTAACATCAATTATTTTTTGATTTTACACGATTTTTTGGGGGTGAAACGTAATAGTTTACTGTCCCATACCGCCATTATACTTTTTAATGCTATTTCGAGGGTCTCTCACATCCCGGTTTCATTTATCCCGGTTTTCTTGATGTGTGGCGCCTTCTCGTATGTTTAGCCTAGTAACCAGAGTCAAAACGCACCCCGTAAGGGTAGGTTTTGACGATGGATTACCCTCCTTATCGAATGCACACCCCAAAATTCGAAGGCAAAAAAAATTTAATTTTTTCACTGTTAGTGGCACAAATACCTGTGTTTATTTAAAGAACCCTTTTGGTCGGTGGCACATTTACCGGTACCCTTTTCTGGTCAGGTACATTTGGTGGCACATTTACCCGTGACCCATTTTTATACGTCACCATGGACATAATCCACAAGTGGGTGAATAGGTGAAACTTGTAGTTACATTACAGTGTAGGTATATAGTAGGTAATAATAACCATAAATATAATTATCTACTTTTTCACAATTAAAATTTAATTTGTTATTAACTATTGAAGCGACCAATAGTGACGTAACGGAGGTCCAATACATGCAGATGATGATGATTTAGAATTAAACCTTTAAAAATTACCAAGCTAAGCAGACGCAGACACAATAAAACACAAATGATTTCGTAATTAAAGCAATAACCGATTGTTGGAAGCTTATGAGATAATTTGAGTTTTATTATTAATTTATTATTTGCCTTTCTGGATAACTTTAAAATTTTAATTACTATTTCCACAAACAAATAACTTAAATTATTATTTTGGGCTAAATTACGGCAACTTTTTAATTACAATAATTTAATAGGAAAGTTAAAATGTAAATTAAAAAACATTACAATAAAAAAACCTTACCAGCAAATGCTATCGAAATTATACCTAAAAATAAGAACCAGTGCATTTTAACAATTAATTAAAAGAAGCAGCACTGAATTTCTCGAACAAACATCTGTAACACGTAACACGTAACACGAATAGATGTTTTGTGAATGATGAATAATAGTTTAAATGTTGAGTTATAATGTTATAAACTATAATGAACTTCGATAATAGCTGTTCAAGGTTAAAAAATATGCAATACATTTTATAATTAATTAACCGGTAATTAACAAAAACTGTTATGTATGTACTGGGAATTTAATAATAATTTCTATAATGTAATCAATATCTACACCTATTAATTATTAAATAACTATGCAAAAAGCATTTAATTCAGAATAATTTCTGGGCTAGCTTTGGCGTTGAAAGATCAATAGGCCAATTTCTGATAATTATGTATCGCGATAGCAGAATATTGTTTACCACAAGAGGTTAATATTATCAAAGAATAACATTTGAAGTTCTGAAAAGAGCTGGGAAGTACTAAGAAGTGATGCACTCAGAATTTCCTAATAAAAAAGTATGTACTACGTAATATCTAAAACAAAGTTCCAAAATTGCACCTACATACATATATATATCCAGTATTTTATCACTTTCTTTCATTTTATAAATGCCTTTATTTAAATTTCATCACGCTATATTCTTACAGTTATAATATAATGTTATCAATGTTAAGCTAATATTCTTCAGTACAGTTACTATTTTTTGGCAATATTAATCTGTCGGAATCTATGTGTCTCGTTTTAAGAAAGTCGTAAATGCTTGCTCTCATATTTACTTCAATTTCTTTTTCCCTTCCGAGGATCCATATTCGATCTAGAAAGTTATTTTAAAGAGTAAAGGTCAATATAAATTATATACATTTCAGGGATTCCCAAATTGTAATTAAAATCTTCCCAAGTTAATCTCTTTTTTTTCTAAACGAGGTGGTCTGTACCTATCATAATACACAATTTATATTTGTTTGGGAACCCCTAGCACAGTCAATTACCTGCATGTAATAATCCCAAATTAGTGCATGACCACAATATTGCAAATGCATTATAATCAGTGTTTAAAACTTGATAAAAGCCAGCACCAGGTAAAAATTTTGCCAGCGATGCCGGCAAACCTGAATTAACCCTATACAACATTATACTTCGATCTTTTCTTGATGGAATTGCCACCCCCTCGCTTACTCGAATATTTCCAGTCCTAATAATTAAATATAAAGTTATTTAAGACTTGAAAATCTCCTTTATTTCGCCGCAAAATTTGGTTAGCTGTATCACAAAATTACCCAAAATTGGAACATTTTGTTATAAAATAATCTCAATTTCGAGTGACCTTGAAATTCGAATTATTGATAATAAAACTTACCATCTACTAAGGGTTTTTACGGTAACTTCCAATTGTCCTTTAAAATTTTCGGCCAAATCGATCGTGGTGCAACTGGCTGTAAGTTCCATTAAATAAAATGACCTTTCTATTTCGTACCAATGACCTGCAAACTAAAAATTCATTATTATCAGTAGTGGATGTAAATAGTTGACAATGCGCATTAGGAATTTATAAAAAAAATTTTAAATAACTTGAAAATTATTTACATACATTAATTATTATAATTAGATTTATTTTTATTTTAAAATTAATTGTAGATAAAAATAATGGAAGGACCCTTTTTGACTGAAATAAATAAAACGGGAAAGTTGTTCGATGTTTCATCTTTCAACAATATTTTCATCAGTAAAATGTTACTAATATTGTTATCTATTTGATTACATTACCTTGGTGACATTAAAATTTTGTACAAATTCATGCCTGGGGCAACTTCCAAGTCCCGAAGAGTAGCACCATTTGACCAATAAAATGTATATCACTGTAATAACGATGATACAATTTTTGAAAACTGCCATTATTTTTACAACAGATTTTATAATAAGTAATTATTATTATTATTAGTTGTTTACATTTTTTTCTTTTTTAAGTATTTAACACAATTAGAACCAGACAGTATTCACTTACCTACTGTAAATAATTTTGTAGTGAAGTTAGAAAATTTGAATAATAAAGGTGAACTCTCACCTGTGAACCAATGGTGTTTATAATTTATAATTGTAATTGGTAAACATGAGATGCTTACGGAGCGGTTTCTTTGTTAATTAAATCGCGTGTCCCCTCCCCGCTAGCGCTGTTAATTTTTTAAGTACGTTCCTAATTACGCTTTTAATTAATTAAAATAATTAAAACAAGGTATGTTTATGACAAACATTGCAATGCATCACAGTAATGTGTCAACTCGCTTATTCAAAATTTTTCGAAATAGAAATTTCTATAAAATTTGAATTATAATGGTAACACGAATATATGCATTGTTTTTTCTTTTGTATTAAGTTCAAATGGAAAGTTGTTTACAAAATTAAAAATTAACACAAAAAAACAGTTGGACAAAACTCGAATTATCGTTACCAATCACTCTGTATATTGTAATAATATGTATCTACATAATATTATGCTGAATTTCAAAACTCGTTAGACGGCCATTTTACGGCAAATATCATAAATAATAATGTATTGCTATTAATTAAATAAAGATAAACATAAGAATCTTTTCAAAAAAGGCTATAGAGTAGAAGGATAAGAAACGGTTCCCGTCCACTGGACCGACTTTCAACCGACTGACTTTCAACGGACCGACTTTCAACCGACCGCCTTTCAACCGACCGACTTTTAACGGACCGACTTTCAACCGACCGACTTTAAACGGACCGACTATTTTTTCGACCGACTGTCGATACTACCCGAAGCATTCACTACAAGAATGATTTCCAATTCGACTATTTGTCACATCATATAGTTTCATTTTACAGCCATGACAACTGTGAGATGTCTAGGAATCCTTCGGGAAACCTGGCCTCAATCGTTTATCTTTCTTATTAAGCAATAATAAACGATTGAGATCAGGTCTCTGTATGGATTCCTTGTCACCTCTCGTCAGGGCTGCCCACGGTTAAGGTCACCTAGACTTCCCAGACACCTGTCGCTATGGCATCTCCACGAAAACCAAACCAACAGAGTTATGGATCTGCCAAGGTTAGAATCCCCCCCCCCAACGACGCTTTAACCAAAAACTCACGATATTGCTTAATAAGAAAGATAAACGATTGAGGCCAGGTTTCCCGAAGGATTCCTAGACACCTCACAGTTGTCATGGCTGTAAAATGAAACTATATGATGTGACAAATAGTCGAATTGGAAATCATTCTTGTAGTGAATGCTTCGGGTAGTATCGATAGTCGGTCGAAAAAATAGTCGGTCCGTTAAAAGTCGGTCGGTTGAAAGTCGGTCCAGTGGACGGTCACGTAAGAAACAACTCCAAAATATTGCCGGGAACTTCTCATAGTACCTGCCCAATAGACGCCGTCTCCGATGAAAATAAATTAAGCAATACCAAGAAATTAAATAAAAATTAAAAAAAAATAGTTCATCGGTTAGATAATTATTGTGTTTAGTGTTAACAGGCCAAGATAATAAATTTATATGAAAATTATTGTCTTATAAAAACCAAGAGGATGTGACTTATTCTGTAACAATAAAATGAACTTCCTTATAAGATAGGTTTTTATTCATATCCGTTTTTAAAATTCAATCACGTTTCCTGAAATTTCCAGGACATTTCTCTCTATATATAATATGAGAATGAATGATGAATTAAAAATAAGAAATGTTGGTCTGTTGTAGTGCAAATTTCTTATTAAATTATAGATTTCATTTGAAATTATGGGAGTTTAGCCTTTAGCTTATTGACTAACTTTTAACCAAGGTCACAATAAATAAACAACATTTTTTAAATAATTTAACATTAATTTTGAATACACTTTTGATATCTTTGGGAATAGGTGGGTGCTATCTCTACCTACCTGCATATAAAGTAAAAAGCCATGATATTATTACGTTACCGAACTATTGAAATCTAAGGTCATTTATTTAATGCAGTTACAACGGTAAGAAAGACAAGAACCGAAAACGACGAATCCGAACAGAATAAAGAGGGTCCATGAGAAGACTCCTAATAAACTGGTTTTGTGTGCACGATTCCGCGACCAAAATTATTTTTATTAAGTAACTATATACAAAAATGTAGTGTTTTTAACATAAAATTAAAATTATGTTTGTGATTATTTATTCGAGCAAATTTCAAGCAGTTCCTTTTAAATTCGTAAGTACCTAACATAAGTAGCCAATTAATTACTACTATTTATTTTCATTGAATTTTGTAAGGTTTCCTTAAGATGGCCTCTACTTTATGTTCGTGCAAAAAATTAACGATCGACGTAAAATATTTATAAATACGTGATCACATTTTCATTTTCTCATAAACACGACAATTTTAAATGATTTTACGACAAATTGCAATTTTGGTGATAAAATAATCAATTAGGTGCTACCTTAGGCAACTTAACATACAACGGTGTATCTTGACTCATCTTGATTGATGTGTGGTTGGTTAGGTAAAGCTTCTTCAGGTGGGAGTGAAAATTCGTTTTGCAACAAATTTTGAATTAACGATTTTAAAATGATCTTCATCGTGATCCTTGTATGTCTGTTCAACATTATTTTTTTAAACACATATTCTGTGTCGTGGTATTTGCCAATAGGCGCCAAATTCTAAAGAGGAGCTTTGCCCAACCAAAAGAAAATCCATCTAATAAAATATAAATATCTTTAAAAATATGTGGCCATCGACTTGACCTTCCAAACCTTCTAAGGGGTCATCCATTAATTACGTAAGGGTTTTTTGGGGGGGAGGGGGTATTGGATATCTTACGGACCCTTACGTAGGGGGGGAGGGGTCCGACGTATTCCTTACGTAAGTTTCTTAAAATATTTTTTTAAATTAAATTTAAAAATCTAATATAATTTTTTCTTTTTATGTTGGTAATTATATCCAGGTATAATGGAAATATCATATATTGAAATATATAGTACTTAAAAATCATTAAACATAGTGGCATAATAGTGTGAATTATAGAAAATGGCATCAAACTTTGGTGATCTTTACGAACGGTTTTTCATCTATGTAAATAAAAATTTTATTTAAATTTTTGTATTTATTATTCGTCGTCGTCGTCTGATTCACGGTGTAGGCCGCAGGCCTGTTCCGATTTCTAATCAGCCCACCTCTTCCTTGGACGTCCAACATCTCTTCTCCCCCTTGGATCATATTTCATGGCACTCTTTGGCAAACGCTGATCTTCCATTCTCTGCACATGCTCCTTCCATTGACGTTTATAATCGTAAACCTTGTCTTTCACCGAAAAGATCTGCAATTCCTATTTTTTATCTAAATATATAAAAATGGATGTTCCCTATAGACTCCTAAACCGTTTGACCGATCGGAACCAAATTTGGCACAGTTATTATGTAGGTCCTTGCGCATGTTTTTGTATTGAAATAGTGCAAAAATTCGCAAAGGAGAGGAAAGTTGATTTTGAGTAGCCTGCCTTCCTTTAAGGAATCTCGATAATCCATTCATGCGCGTCCCATACTCAAAATCAACATAAAAAACAATAATGAATGCTGTCAAACTGTCAACCGATCGATAATGCAAATACGCGTGCACGTGCTTTACGTTTCTATTTGACCAATCTTAATCAAATTTGGTGTAGAAGTTATTTACAATGCTACGAAAAACATAGGCTACTTTAGTACCTTGGAGTGAGGCCGAAGGCCGAAAAACCACGGTCTACACGTATGCCTGCGATACTCTTGAGTGAGGCCGAAGGCCGAACAACCACATCCCACACGGTCTAGACGGCTAAAGGCGGCTGGTAGGCCGACTGTGCCAGCTAGTATAATATATTATTATTCATATTTTATAAATATAAGGGAGGAGAGGGGGGTCAAAATTAATTTTCTTTTAAATAATCCTTACGTAAGATGTGGGGGGGGGGGGTTGCCACAATCTTACGTACCCTTACGTGGCGGGGGGGGTCCAAAATTACAAAAATCATCCTTACGTAATTAATGGACGGCCCCTAAGCTATTTTCAAGTTTTGAGAAAATGGTCCTCCGTTGGGGTTGATTCCGAACCACAGGAATATGCGATTTTTACATCGTCCGTTCCGGATTGACGAAGTTTTTAGGCCGCGGTAGATATTTCGTAAACAAAAAATTCAATTTTTCTATTGACGATTTTTCACGGGGATCGAATTCATAAATCTTGGCAAAAGAAGCTATTAACACCTAAACGCTCGGTCATTCACTAACTTTATCTCTAATTCCATCACTTCTGCTATTATAGGAATATTATTTAGTGTTGAAATTTATTTATTGCAAAGAAAAGAAGAACTTTCCTTTGGATAAAAAAAGCCGTCGTTGTTTTCTTGCTTTAGTAACGTTATCTCAACTATCTTCTGTAATGAAATTTTGTTATGTTTTAGTAACAATGGTAAAATGGATAACAGTCTTCATATTAGGAATAGCGGTACTAACGAAAGCATCGCAGAATCAGGAAACAAATGGATGTTCGTACGAAACCTTACTTTACGATGGCAAACAAATTACCTGTTTCAACGTTTCGTCTGTATTTTTTCAATATTCCGTTATTAATTTACAAAGATCGCGTTGGTTAATATGTAAAAATTGTAATTTAAGTCAAATAACAAACGACACGTTCAATTTTCCAAAGAATACAATCAATTATTTAGTTTTAAGAAAAAACAATGTGATAAGCATAAGTAACTTTGCTTTTATAAAATTTCCATTTTTGAAAATTTTAAATTTGAAAAGTAATTTATTAAATTATTTAGAACCAAAAATATTTGTAGGCATTAGGCAGCTGTTACAATTAGACTTAAGTGAAAATGCGATAACCAGATTGGAGGATAACGTCTTTGTGGAATTGGAGAACTTGGACATTTTAAATTTAAATAACAACAAAATTTTCCTCATTACATCGGAAGCTTTCAACGGTTTAACGAATTTAAAATATTTGTATGTAAACCACAACAGTTTGGAAAAAATACCCGACAAAATTTTTCGGTACCTTTATAATTTAAAAATATTGTATTTGGAAAATAATAAAATTGTGGAAATGGATCCTCTAGCGTTTAATAAATTACAAAACTTAAATTATTTATATTTGAATAATAATACGATCGAGTATTTGACTCAGTACAATTTTAAAAATTTAATAAATCTCGCCGACTTGCAATTGCGTTTCAATAATTTAACGGAAATTAATACCAGCACTTTTAACGGCTTGAACAAGATTAAATATTTATATTTAGGAAACAACAACATAAAACACATACAACCTTACGGTCTGATTGGTTTAAATTCTCTCGAAATTTTAGAACTGATAAACAACAAATTTGAAACATTTACCTTAACTTATTTAAACGGAATGGAAAAATTAAGTGCATTTTGGTTAGATAACAACGCCATAAGTAATTTCACTGTCGATGGGCAGGAATCCGACATTCAAAAATCAATTAAAATTTTTACCATAGAACAAAACAACATGAGTTGGTTTGATTATGAATTATTACACCAAAAAATACCAAATTTAAAAGAAATATGGATAGGAGACAATCCGTGGCATTGTGATTTTATCATCGAATTATACGATTATTTCAAAAATAATAATATTTCTTTGTGTACAAAAATTGATTGTAATATTAATAGCATTAAATCGCTTACCGAGCAAATTTGCTTCGAGCCTTTTCAAAATGAAACCGACTTAATAAGCGATTTTGTGCTCGATTGTTCAAATCGATTTACTTTTAATTATTATTTATTGTTAGTTTGCCTTTTCCTCTTAAATTACTATTCGCAGTATTTTATTTCTACCTCATTTAGAAAGAGTATTTTTTAATTATTATTGTTCAGGTTTTAATTAATTTTTTTTATAATATTGTTTTTTTGAAATTCATTTCAAGCATTGTTTATAATTTATTATGTAAAATTATTTATTCGAAAATAAACTTTTATATTATTGTGTTATAGTTGGTACCTGTTTGAAATTATATTTTTTTGCTAAAAACTGGTGGGCAGTGTAATATATTATAAAGACCTTAACGTCAGAACGATCCGTTATACCATTTCACCAGTTTCCAAGTCCGTTTTGAATGTAAATATATTTAAGACCTCCAAAAGAGTTTTTTCAAACTTTCGAGAATAAACTAACGGTATATTGCTGTACAATGGAAATTCAATTCAGACGCTTTTACAATTTAAAAAAGTCACAACCAGAGCATTCCGATAACGACATACATGTTTCGATCTTATTCGATCTCACCAGTGGAAAAACTTTTCTAGAAGGTATAGAAGGAAAAACTTTGGTTGTTTTTCAGGACAAATTAGAATGCTTTCACATACTACCTACTTTGTTACACGACCTATTTATATAACGTGGACCCGAACCAGGAAGTTTAATACAATTTATTTGCAGTTAATTGCTCATAGCTTCCTCAAAAAGAAGCGCAGATATCTACTTATATATCATTTGAAACTATATTTTGATCTATATGGGTATAATAATAACTATATGTGATCCCACATTCTTCAATTTTAATTTATGGTCTAAAAACCGGGACATTTGGCAATTTTAAATTAATGCAAAAAAATCTGATGTGGCCAGCACATGACTTCCCTATAAGGAATCATTCCTTAATCGTTCATCTAAAGATTCGCAGAAATATTATTTAAATTTTATTTTATTATTCATTTATTGTAGATATTATACATATTATTCATTTATTGTAGATATTATACATATTATTCATTCATTTATTATTCAAGTAAAGTGCTACTTCCGGTTTAGGGATTTCCTCCAAAATCACATGGTGCTTTAGTATACTCATTAAAGTGTTAAATATGAAATTTGGTTACTAGATAACAATTCGTTCCTGAGATATTTAAGAAAAACCATTTCGTCCTTCAAGTGAAGTGCTACTTCCGGTTTAAGGATTTCATCTAAAATCAAATGGTGCCTTTGTATACCGATTAAAGTGTTAAATATGAAATTTGGTTACTATATAACAATTTGTTTTTGAGATATTGAAGAAAAACCATTCCGTCCTTCAAGTAAAGTGCTACTTCCGGTTTTGGGATTTACTCCAAAATCACATGGTGCTTTAGTATACTGATTAAAGTGTTAAATATGAAATTTGGTTACTAGATAACAATTCGTTCCTGAGATATTTAAGAAAAACCATTTCGTCCTTCAAGTGAAGTGCTACTTCCGGTATAAGGATTTCCTCCAAAATCAAATGGTGCCTTTGTATACCGATTAAAGTGTTAAATATGAAATTTGGTTACTATATAACAATTTGTTCCTGAGATATTGAAGAAAAACCATTTCCTCCTTCAAGTAAAGTGCTACTTCCGGTTTAGGGATTTCCTCCAAAATCACATGGTGCTTTAGTACAGCGGTTCTTAAACTATTTTGTATTGCGACCCCAAATTTTAAATGCCGTATTTGGCGACCCACAATAACCTATATTTTTTTATTTGAAATAATCGTTATTAAAAAAAAACGTTTAAACAACAAATACTTTTTATTGTCAGGTAATAAAAAAATAAAAATTAATAACATTTTCGAGTTATATGCTAAATATGAAAATAAATAAAAAATTAAAAGAAAATAAACAATATTTTGAAAATAAACAACATTCAATATGAAAATTAATAAAAAATAAAGATTAATAACATTTTCTTGTTATATTTATGTATTAAAATAAATAAAACATTAAAATATTTTTTAATGTGATCGGTGCGCTTGCTTTTTAGAACAAAGCAACGTGAATCGTGGCTCGATTTCTGAAAGCGCTGGTGTCAATACATTTTCAATATTGAGCAATTGCGAGCGATATTTTGATTTAATATATAATAAGGATGAAAATGCATTTTCGCACAAATATGTGGTGGAAAATGGCAAAGTAATTTGAACTGCCATTTCAGACAAACATGGATAGTCTATTTTAGCGTAGTGGTTTTAAATTGGGAATTTCTCGCGACCCTACGAAAAAATCTAACGACCCCACTTGGGGTCGCGACCCCTAGTTTAAGAACCGCTGCTTTAGTATACTGATTAAAGTGTTAAATATGAAATTTGGTTACTAGATAACAATTCGTTCCTGAGATATTTAAGAAAAACCATTTCGTCCTTCAAGTGAAGTGCTACTTCCGGTTTAAGGATTTCCTCCAAAATCAAATGGTGCTTTTGTATACCGATTAAAGTGTTAAATATGAAATTTTGTTACTATATAACAATTCGTTCCAGAGATACAGAACTTACAGACATTTTGCGTTACATAGTACATCCATACACCTATACATACATACATACTGCTATGATTCAAAATGATAAATAAAGGCTCCCGATACAAAAATGAATAATAGATTCAAAATAAGCATAAAATTCTAAATCGGTAGGCACTTTAAAAATTTGCTCTACGAGAAATTTTTATTTTTCTAAAATTTCAATTTTCTAACTTTACTTGAGTCTCTCAGGATGAACAAAAGATGATAAACATTGCTAAGTTTAAATAGACTGATGATTGTCACATCAGAAATGAAACAAAAAACTTAATTAGCTGAAAATTTGTAAAAATGTGTTAATGATGATTTATCTGATCTATTCTATGAATAACATTCTTTGTAAAAATATGATCATATCAAAAATTATGTAATTGTTTCATGCATCTAATGTGAGTAATTTCGAAGGGTAAATCAAAAATATAGTAAATAAAGGTCAAATTTGTGTGACATCAAAGAAAACAACAAAAATGGAGAACATGAGTCAATGGACAATCCAAATACAGCATAAAAACGCAATATACCAACAAAACTGCATGGAAAAACACCTCAAAGGAAACCGAGATTGGTACAAGGAGTGAATCTGCAATCAAAATTATTTATTAGAAAGAAATAAATTCGAAAATAAACGGATTTGACTTACTTCATTCGCACAGGCATGCCAATCATATCGATTTTCGATGGAAAATCAGTTGACTTCGTGAATTCTAACAGAGTGCACGCATTTTATGCGCTCTATGAAATATTTGCGATGGATTCCGAAATTATTTGTTTACTAACAATTAGAGGTTAGAAATTTTCAGTTGGGTTGGAACCAAATCTAAAAATAAACTCAAGGACAGTAATGGATGCTCATAATGTTATTGTAAATGGTTATAATTTACGAACTCGACTCACATAAAATTTTCTGGATAATAATAAATATTGTCAACTAAAATTAACTTACCTCTCAACGTTTGGAAATCTACAATTGGAAAGATGCAAACGACAAATATAAAATTCAGTCATCAGTCAATACGGAAACAACTTCATGTGAGGTCAAACAAGATGATTATGACGATCGCCGCACTAATGTAATTCCATGTTGTTGACTCATCAGATGTGCACACTAAAGTAGGCCACACACACAAAAACGAAGTAATATCCTTTTTAAAATTTAAAAACTTCGATTTGTCAAGGAGACAGGTACTGTGAATTTATTATTTCTTTAATTTTATTACACAATTGGCCATCAGCGCGTTAATACAGGATTTGAAAAAAGGACTTCTTCCAAAGTGCATTTTTCATTACCCTAAGTGAAAGGTTTTTTTTTTATCAAAAGTTTTATTATTTAGTTATTAACACTTTAAGCTTTGAACAAGCACCAATATTATTTAAAAATATTTAAGCCCGCTAGTGTAAAGCGAGAGACTTGATTGGCCTAACAATCAAGCACGTCGGAATAAAGAGTGGACACCTCTTTATTTTGAAATATTATTTTGTATCAATTGTTCTTAATTTGAAAGGTTCATTTTATATTGGATCTGCGATCCAAAACATTTGTGTAAACATTTATTTTATGAAAATTATTTCAATCAGTTCGATTTTGTTAAGAATAAATATTACTCATAAGCTAATGAAAGTTTTTTATTTCTTTTTTTTTCTTAAAAAAAGGAAAGCAATTAGACATCCCGAGAGAGCCAATCAATATTCATAAGATCGCCTCTAATATTGACCGTTCATTAGGAACCCACCCTTGAGCGACTCATCACCGGGAGTTTAGTAAGAAGGGGCAGTTATGTTGAACCTCCCCTGTACAAAAATTAGGTAGGAAAGGTCACAGCAATACATACAGACACACATACAGACATCATTGCGAAAGTAGTCAAAACGGATTCAGAAATGCTCAAAACGGATATTTCCGTTAAAATATCGACATCGAATTTTTTCATGATTACAATACTTCCTTATAGGGAATAGTCCGGTCAAAATAGACCAAAAAATAGGAGTGAGGTTGCAATAATTCGCACCCAGCTGAAAATTGGTAGGATTGTTCAAAACACCATCATAAATGAAATCTAAAAAGTCCTCATCGATCCGACACCTGGAAAAAAATTTATTCGGGGTCAAAGGTCACTAAAACGGGTTTTTCGCGATTTTCAGCAAAACGGTAAGTTTTATCATAAAATTATCCCATTCAAAAATTGTAGATCAGATAATTATCTATAAAAAATGTCTAAATACTTTTTTCCTAAGAGCCACCGTTTTTGAGATATAACGATTCGAAAAGTTGAAAGAGTTGAAAAAGTTGAAAGTTGAAAAGTTGTAATCGTCATAATAATAATTATGTAGAAACCCAGTCCCTCATTTTCTACGCCAGTGTAATACTAGTCTTGAGTCATGGTATAAGTGCCACCCCGTAGTGACATCACGTGTTTATTCTAACCTATAACAAAAATGTCAGAATATTGTTTTATTTTGTGTTAAAAATACTCGAAATAAAAAACAAGTGCAGTTAGCTTGTCTTCCTCCAACCTCAGCGGCTGCTCATCAACATCTTTTTCGGGTATATTACCAAGTTCAAGTGTGGCTCGGTTATCAGCTAGACCCAAAAGACTGGGGTTGGAAGTTGGTCGACAATACATTAGAACCAGTTAAAACTTTACTCCCACCTGCGCCGGAAAAACTGCTAAACACAATTTTTTGCAACTGTAAAATGGGATGTAGTGCTAAATGTGGTTGCAAAAAAGTTGGACTGTTTTGTTCTGTAGCATGTACAAATTGCCAAGATCGGTCGTGCTCCAATATTGAATCACCAACAATTGAGGATTCATTTGATACTAACGAGGAGACATGCGATGTGTCATTATTGGGGCAATTTACTTGCACCCAGGATGAAAAAGAAAAACAAGGAGAAGAAGAAGAACAAGGAGAAGAGGAAGCAGAAGTATTAGAGGATTACGAATCAGATGGATAAATTTCCCTATTTTTTTTTAAATTTACACCGCTTTTATCACTTTTATCATTTTCAACCCTTGACAATATCTCTAATTATTCAATAGTTTCAAATTAAACAGAATCACAACAGATCCGTGGAATAGGCCTACCGGGGAAACCACATTAAAAAAAAACGCGCTAAGTACACTACCTCAAAAGTGGCGTGGAAACGTGTGCATATTATGACGATTACAACTCTTTCAACTTTTCGAATCGTTATATCTCAAAACCGGTGACTTAAGAAAAAAAGTATTTAGACATTTTTTATAGATAATTATCTGATCTACAATTTTTGAATGGGGTAATTTTATGATAAAACTTACCGTTTTGCTGAAAATCGCGAAAAAACCCGTTTTAGTGACCTTTGACCCCGAATAAATTTTTTTCCAGGTGTCGGATCGATGAGGACTTTTTAGATTTCATTTATGATGGTGTTTTGAACAATCCTACCAATTTTCAGCTGGGTGCGAATTATTGCAACCTCGGATGTCTAAATTGACCGGACTAGAAGTAAAAAACGATATATTGAATTTAAGAACACTATTAAAACATGATGTGCCTTTTGCTTAATTTAATTTAAAACCCTAATTTAATTTACCGATCAATTTGCCATAGAAAAACAAATAATTCAATTAATTAAATAAAAGGATTTGACAAGTTGTCAAAGTGGAAAGGACTAATTTGGAATTGCGATGAGTTGTACGTGTACTCCAGATTTTCCGGAATGCTTGCGTGCTCCCGATATCGAACCGACCAATCAAGACGAGTCTCTGTTTAACAACTTTAGCGTCATAGTCGTTTTTGAACCTACCAATATCGGCATAATTAGAAGAAAAACATTTAGAATCCAAAATAACAGCGAGGTAACTTGGCAAAACCGTGTGAAAGTTTTTAAACACTTCCTTCCTTACAGAATAAACATACTTACACAATTCGACGAGATTCAAATATAAACCCCATATATCGCGTATTCGATTTTAAACTTATTGAACCGAAAGTACAAAAAGGTCAGTATTTAGAATGCGTCGTGGTGTATAATCCACAAGTTCCGCGTGACAAAAGTGTCGAATACATAGAGATAATCGATGACGAATCGAAAACCTACAAAATATGTTTGCAAGGGGAATGCATAGGTAACAATATGGATTAATACCGAAATGAAGTACAATTGACAATTTTTCAGGTCCAAATGTGAATGCGTCTGTAAACATTTTATTTTTTCACAACAGCAAAATGCATCAGGAAGTAGTCAAGACATTCGAACTTTGCAACACTTCCAATGTTCCGATTTTCTATCAGTTCGACGTTAACGAATTAAGAGAAAACGAACCAATCTTCAGAATTGATAACCTTCGTGGAAGTTTAGAACCCTCTCAACATACTTACGTTAGAGTAATATTTGTTGCAAAAACCATTGGGATTTTTTCCCAATCATTGGTGTGTTTAATAACGCACCACGTAAGTATTGCTTAATAGATATTATCAAATTATCAAGATTAAATAATCCACATTTGTAGCCCCCTATAATAATAGAATTGGTTGGGATGCAAGTCATAAATTTATGTTTAAATTTATCGGAAACAGCTTTGAAACGATTTCCAATGCAAACGGAGGAATGTGAAGGTTACGGTGGTTACATGTACGATAGTCTAAACACTTCGTTTCATAAACCTCCATTTACTTTGAGTGTTAATTATTTAAATTTTGGAAGTGTTGAAGCCAAAAAATCGCACACCCTCACGACTTCGTTAACCAATCATTTATCAAAAGATATTGAAGTAATTTGGGAGAACGGTACCGTCTTCTTAATAACTCTGAAAGAAATTTAATTATTTAACATTTTAGATACAATTGAAAATTTTTCTATAGATCCTAAAGAGATAATAATTCCAGCAGAAGAGTCGGTTTTATACGAATGTCGATATCATCCTCAAGGGCCAGATCAACTAGATTCAAATATTTTAAGAGGGGTTGTGCATTGGTCGTATATTAAAAATTCTTTGATTAATCTCGATCAGATCGAATTGCTCGATGTACCAATGCCTATAACTTTAAAATTTGTTGGTAAGATTTACAAAATTTGGATTTCTCAAATAATTTGACCACGTACATTTAGGCCATTCTTTTCCAAAAAACAAGGAGTGGATACCGAAAGTAGATATACAACCAACTTGTGTCATTCTACCTCCGACGATGCCCAATGTCTCGAGTTACACTACGATTTACCTAAAAGCAAGTGGGAAACTTCCGACTTCGTTTAAATTTCTTCCTCCAGAAAAAACGTAAGTCGTTAGACGACACCGCCACGACTGCTAAACTAATTCGTTCCAGACATTTTTTACTCAAACCAATGACCGGAATAATCCACAATTTCCAAATAGTCGTAGCGCAATTTCAGCCGAATTCAATTAACGCAAAAGGGTATCTCGAGAAGTGGGGTTTAGAATTAAACGGGAGAGCATCAAACGTTTTGCCTTTCTGTCTGAAAGGATATTCCGAATATCCTGTAATCGTCGTCGGAATGAATAATGTCGTTAAATTTAGAACAGTTTTTCCTGGCTGTCAAGATATTTCCAGTGTTATGATGAAAAATAATACCTGCCATTTTATAGAGTAAGTATCGTAAATAATAATAACAAAAATAAATAAACGAAGATAGTAAGGAAGGTTGCAAGGGTTGGCCAAAAAACCTGGCTTAGCAAACGAAGGTGTAGACACTTCTTTACAACATTATTGTAGATATAAATTCGAAGAAAAAGAAAATGATTCTCTATACATAGACTGTCCACAAGGACAACTTGCATCAAACGAAAGGATATTTATTAAATGGTACGCTACAGGAAATTTAAGAGCACCCGAAGTGGCAATAGTTAAATGTCACGTTCGAACAGTTCAAAAAACCAAAATGTTAACTGGTACACCTTTGAATGTTTATATCAAAATGTATACAAAGTGCGAATATTCGGAATTGTGTGTAAGATCGTACTCAAACCAATAATTTATACGATAATCTTGTCGTTTATTTTGAAAGGCAACACCTAAAAGCATCGATTTTGAAGTACTTCGTTGGGGAAAAAAATATTTCGTAACGTTCCAATTATTCAATTTTGGCGAATCGCCAATTCATTTTAAATTGTCCACTCAAAATGAGATTCAAAATGCAGATGAATTACTAATCGTTCCATCAGAAGGTTCAGTACATCCCAAAGAAAAATTAGAAGTTCGTGTAAATATGAAAATATACATAATCGGACACCAAGAGTTTAAATTAATTTATCGCATTCGATTAAACGAATTTTCGAATGTATTGATCGACGAGACAAAACACTATAACATTTTTAATATCAAATATTTTGGAATGTATCCTACATTACAGGTGAGATATTCTATCGGTTACAGTTTATGGAAAAAGAAATTTTTATTTTAAGATTGAAGATTTAGTTGGAAACAATTTTGGATGTTTGTTTAGCAAGGTGGTGCTTTGGGATCTTTTTAATTTGGATCGGTATGCAAATTTTCAAATACTTTTTTCCTAAATTTCCTTAAAAAATAAATTAATAGCCTTAACAAAGTTTTGCGAGAAATTGAACACGACCAAACGGAAAGCGTAAAATTTTTCTTGCCCGATTATGAAATGGGCGAAGCTGATTTTTATGGAACTTTCATTATAAAAAATATTACGAAATTTGATACAGAATTGAAGATCAAAAGACAAAAAGTTTGCGACTGCAATTATAGATTCGTGTCCAAAGGCCTATCCTTTAGAGAAAAAGTTTACGATTGTTTTCATAGGGAAATGTTCCAATTTAATTTAAGCGACAACACTATCTTGGTAATTTTAATAACATAAAATATATTGCTGTAAAAATTTCTTCATTTATTAGGCAGAACACATCCAAAAATTAAAATTTGATGTTAAATATCTGGAACATGGATTAACCACAATTTTATACAGTTTAAATTTATCGGATAATAGAATCGTGCATCTTTATGTTCATATTAACGTTTTACCAACGTTGGTTACAAAACCATCTATTTATGCCCGAAGCTACGAACTAAATTTAAAGCCTGTATTTATTGGAGAAATGGAACCGGCAGCTCAAGTATTAAGCTTTCTTTAAAGTTTATGCACAACTCGATCAAATTCTCAATCGCCATAAAAATTTGAGGACGTTGTACTTGAACTAAATTTTAAATATTTATTATCGCCCTTCCCAGTTTAACTCCTTTCCCTGTTAATTTAGGTTTTTCCTTTATATAATAATTCCGAATTAGTTGTAAGCTACAAGATCGATGGGACCGATATGTTACGTATGAATTTTGACTACGATTTTGACATATTCAAATGCATCAATCCGGAAGGTTCTTTACCATCTTTTTCCAGCAAAGATATTTTATTTCAATTTACACCAATTGAAGTTCGAAAATACGAAGTATCGATTATCGTATATCTATTATTTGGAAACATTTTTAATGTATTTCTAATAGGTTAAGGTCGAATTGACTATGGGAGAAGAGAGAGTTTTTCTGAAACTACGCGGAGAGGGTATCGCTAAATACAATTTACTCGCTGGCGAGGCAGAAAATAAAATGCCCTGCTCCTCAAAAAGTCAATTGGAAAATATTATCGAATTATCCGCTGATCATTTAATAGTCGAACCTTTTCCAGTCTGGAGCACTGTCGATAAAATGATTTTTATTAGGAACCAAACTCCCGAACAAATTATTGGCTATTCGTGGCAATCGTATGACAGCAAGAGGTGGCTTATTCTGCAAGACTGTATTATGTCAATTTTCAGATGTACCGTCGAAGGTACAATTAAAGCAGAGGTTGCACACAATAAAGGCGTTTTAAAGCCCAAAGAATCTCACGCCATTATTGTTCGATTGTCTTCGTTCGATCAACCGTGCCAGTTACGATTACAATTAGCGTGTAAATTATTGGATCACACTCAACACCTTGTACATAAAGAATCCGTATTTGCTTATAACAAAAAAGACGAGGAACTTCAGGGACAATTTACTATCACCGAGAAGGGAATAAGTTATCCGGTAAAGTAATTCACATATTTATTCATTTTAAATCATTCGTATTTTAAGAAAAATCCCATTGTTATAGAACCAAAAGCCCATCTCTTTTTTACTACCTTATCGCTCAATGTCTGTATTACTAGCATTCCTGACCGAGATTTACATACGAAAGAGGGCGAAGAATTAGAGCACGCCCCACAATACAGTTTAAGAGTCGACACATCATATATCTTCAAAAATTACTTTCAAACCAGATTTCCCCACAAATCCAAGTTGGGTCAGGACATGTTAAAAAAAGTTGATGGAAAAAATCGTTCAACGCAAAAAGCAAGTGAAGTTGAAATTCAAGACGATTACATAAAAATGTTTACAACGGTGATAGAATGCGTAGCGGGGTAAGACACAGTTTTGGTACAAGCTACTTAATTTTGATCCTTTCCCTTAAGCTATAAACTGCTGTATAATATCTCAACTTTTATTTACATAAAAATGAAAAAAAAAGGATTCGAGTACCTTAGTAGATATGCAGAATAGGGCGGTCGTTATTTGGAATCTGTTTGAATTGTTAATCTTCACCTCCTTGAAGAGGTTTCAAATAAATAAAAACAAACTCAGATTTTTATTTGAATATTTTTAACCCTTGGCCACAGGGCATAAATCTTTCCATTTAACATACATAGGCTTCTATAAACTTTGCAGATAGTATTTTATTGTAGGAATAATTATGGTAGTAGGAATAAAAATTTTAAATGCTCAAGAATTAGTCTACGAAAATGCTACTTTGTTACTTTGAGATAGAAGTGATACTTATAATCTCGCGTGCGAAGGGGTTGCCCACGACGTAGGCGAGCCAAGCTCGGTGCAGTCACGGACGTCCCTCGCACAAGAAATTAACAGACACTTCTATTTTTTTTGTCGGTACCCCATTACAAAAAACCACATATGTACATATATTCATCCTTTTGGGATGTCCTTTGAATTTTTAGAGATAAAGCTTCCAGGGGAAAGAGGAACTCAACGGATATTCGATTCCACAGTACTCAAGAGTATGTACACCAAATTTCAAAACCATAATAATATAACATATTACCGTCAAAATGGCTTTTAAAGTCTATAAAGTACCTATATGACAGTTTGTAAATTGTTGATGTTAAACATAGGGGACTGGTAATTTTTTCCGTATAGCAACATTCTCATAGCCTAATTTTTGAGAATCTCAAATTTTTAGGTCCATAATCAGTCCTGCAATAAATATACTGCAAAAATATTTAAACTGATAGTTAAAATTTCTCAGTTTGAAGGTACATTTCGCCGCCCTTTGCCCACGGCTATTACCATCCCAGAGGAGACGGTCAGAATAAAGTTTATAAAGAATAAAATTAAATAAAGGAGCGATATTCGTAACATTTACAATTTTACAATCTTTTAAATGCTCCAACATTTTTACTTTTGCGGTTTAAACGATAGACATAGACGCTCATTGAACGATTCTCGATCTATTGGTATTAAATTATTAAAAAAATCACGATTGGGAAGGGGGGGGGGGCTAGCATTTCTACAGCCCATCCCAAAATTGTTCTAAAGAATTGAATTTTGAAGCTATGCTTCTTATCGCACGGGTATTGCACGTGTATTTTGCACGGGTATCGCACGGGCAGTTAACTGAAAAAAATCGTTCGTCACACAAAATCGTCACACAAAATCGTCACGGAAATATGTAACGCAAATTCGTCACACAAATTTCGACCGCGACTTTCAAATTTCAAACTTCCCTTCAAACACCATAACTCCGGAACCGAGAGGGCTAGGACCCTGGGAATGGTGGCTATGGATAGGGGGCGGAAGTGGCAACCGCCCCCGACCCCACGCCGCCCCCGCCGCCTCCAACCGGTTTTTAGGGGAAATAGTTTTTTGACAAAACTAAAAAAATTAAAACATTTTTTTTTTAAATTAAAACCCCCCCCTCCCCTTTTCGTGGGTCGGCAAAAAACGTCAAAAAAATTTTCAAAATTTTTATTTTTCAAAAATTTGGAGCTAGTTTTAGTTTTTTCACAAAATTAAAAAATTCCCGCCCCCCCCCTTTCTCCCTTTTCGTGGGTCGGAAAAAAACGTCGAAAAAATTTTCCCGTATTCTTATAAGCAAATTGGAGGCCGAAGGCCGACCCGTATTCTTAAATGCCAGTGGGAGGCCGAAGGCCGACCCGACCCGTGGTCTCTAAATCAAGTGGGAGGCCGAACGCCGAGCAGTATTCTTATAAGCACGTTGGAGGCCGAAGGCCGACCCATATTCATAAATGCCAGTGGGAGGCCGACCCGACCCGTGTTCTCTAAAGCCAGTGGGAGGCAACCGCCCCCGACCCCACGCCGCCCCCGCCGCCTCCAACCGGTTTTAAGGGAAAATAGTTTTTGACCAAACTAAAAAAATTAAAACATTTTTTTTTAAATTAAAACCCCCCTCCCCTTTTCGTGGGTCGGCAAAAAACGTCAAAAAAATTTTCAAAATTTTTATTTTTCAAAAATTTTGAAGCTAGTTTTAGTTTTTTGATAAAACTAACAAAATTTAAAAATGCCCCCCCATTCTCCCTTTTCGTGGGTCGGCAAAAAACGTCGAAAAAATTATAAGAAATTCTTATAAGCAAGTTGGAGGCCGAGGGCCGACCCGTATTCTTAAATGCCAGTGGGAGGCCGAAGGCCGACCCGACCCGTGTTCTCTAAAGCAAGTGGGAGGCCGAAGGCCGACCCGTATTCTTATAAGCACGTTGGAGGCCGAAGGCCGGCCCGTATTCTTAAATGCCAGTGGGAGGCCGAAGGCCGACCCGTGTTCTTGAAAGGCAAGTGGGACGCCGACCCGTAGTTTTATAAGCAAGTTGGAGGCCGACCCGACCCGACCCGTGTTCTCAAAAGCAAGTGGGAGCAAGCATAACTCCGGTACCGAGAGTGCTAGGACCCTGGGAATGGTGGCTATGGATAGGGGGCGGAGGTGGCAACCACCCCCCCCCCCGACCCCACGCCGCCCCCGCCGCCCCCGCCGCCCCCGCCGCCTCAACCTCCAACCGGTTTTTAGGGAAAATAGTTTTTTGACAAAACTAAAAAAATTTAAAAAAAAACCTTTTCGTGGGTCGGCAAAAAACGTCGAAAAAATTTTAAAAATTTTTCACAAAAAGGCCGAAGGCCGAACAACTGTGGCCTTTACGGATCTAGTATGGTCCTCCCCCTGTGAGACCGAAGGCCGAACAACAACTGGCAATCACGGACTAGCAGTCCAGACAGCTGAAGGCATATAAATATAATCTATTATGGTCCGCCCTGTGAGGCCGATGGCCGAACAACTATGGCCTTCACGGATTTATTATGGTCCGCCCTGTGAAGCCGAAGGCCGAACTACTATGGCCTGCACGGATCTATTATGGTCTTCCCCCTGTGAGGCCGAAGGTCAAACAACTATGGCCTTCACGGATCTATTATGGTTCGCCCTGTGAGGCAGAAGGCCGAACAACTATGTCGTTCAAGGATCTATTATGGTTTGCTCTGTGCGTAAGAAGCATAGCTTCTGTGGACGGTCCGACGACCGCTCTCATTTTTTTATTAATAAATCTTTGAAGCTCAAACGACGCAACGGGAATAGAAGAATTTTATCAAAAAATTGGCGTCTGGAAATGCTGTTGCTTCTACGGCCTCCCGAAAGTTTTCGCGGTGCGAGTGATTAAAACAATTTAAATTGAAGCTCAGAGAAATAAGTTCAAACGTTTGACACGAATTTCATTAAAAAATTCGCGATGGGTGGGGGGAGGGGGATCGAAATGTGCCTTAATTTTGTCATTTCAATTTCGGTATCATTTTTGAAACTATTTTTATGTACATTACATACATTTTTCTTTCTTTCTTCTATAAAAAAAGGAAGCTATACTTGATTGCACGAAATAAGAGGAATTATTTTTAGAGATGCGATATTTAGTAATTGGTTTGATAACGTGTTGAATATTACCATGCACTCAAATCGACCTTACTATTCGCAAATGCAGTTGAACGACGACGACGACGAAGTAGCATCTACACGACAAGAAACAGAAACACAGAAATCTATAGAAAAGCGAATGGATCTTGTGGAAAACTTTTTGAATAAGCCTCAAGTTCCTGTTCTTGCAAAAGTTTACAAGGAATTAATTGCAGATGGAATTCACGAAATATTTCAACTTGGACCACAAGAAAAACATGAAACTCAGCAAACGTATATCTATCATTCTTCAAAGAGAAAATTTACTTGTCCCATATGTAAATGTAATTTATAATAACGACCTGGAGGATTTTAGAAACGTAGCTTTAACACTAAAGAAGCACGTAATGTTCGTTTGCAGCAAAAGTGCAATACCCATTACATATTTCCTTGGTGTGTGAGCTGCCTTATATTGTAGTTATTACTATAAATAATTTTATTTAAAAATTCACTCGCTTACTGTAATTGTACAAAAAGAACTCAACTTGCAATATACCTAGAACTCTTATAATTATTATATTTTTACAAACCAACACTTTTAATTAATATCCTAACGAGATACAAAAAAATTAATTTTAAGTAGTAAATTCGTACGCACATTTATGGTAACAAAAATATAATTTTAATATTAACGCTTTTATACTATGAATTTAAAAGTAAAGAAAATGAAAAGGAATTACTTAAAATAAAACACTGCTCAACAAATAATAATAATGTACACAATAAAGACAAATAAGTTGAGCTATAAAAATATTGTTAAAGAAATGAAAGATTCCAAAAACAAGAAATTTAATTTTCTAAAATTAAATTAAAGGTACGTACATTTTATGATTAATTAAATTAGTAGGTACTTATAATGTTAATAATTTTTTTATGAACAAAAGTAAAAAATGCATTAAAAACTACTATACTAAAACGTATTTACAGCCAATCAACTGTTAAAAAACAATTTAAAAGACAAAAAGTAGAAGTCTTTGGTAAAAATATTTTATTAATTTCATTATTCCACTTTTGTCTAATTAAGAAATAAAATAAAACAATCAGATTAAATTTATGTAATAGCAAGGTACCGCCGTTCTTTAGGCAGATCCAATTCTGGATATGGAGTCAAAATTACAACTTGCTGTACCTTAATATGGCTCTGCAGTAAAATATATTATCATGTCTTTCAATTTCATTTTTTTTCCCGATAATAATAAGTACTTGGCATTAACAGCAATAAATATTTCATACACAAGTAGCCACGTTTTAGTATGATTACATTTTCTTGCTCTATATTATTACACACTAACTTAAATATAAATAACAAAATTGTTTAATATTTTTAAAACATTTATCTAACGAGTATTTTTATAAAGAGATTCAACATTTCTTAAAAAAACTAAAATAATTTTGCAATAATAAATAACTTAAGTTTTAATAATAATAAAAAACAATAAGTAGTACAGAAAATTTTCTATTCTCCACATCCCCACAAGAAATATTGAAAACAATATAAACATCCAAAAAAACTAATAAAGAAGGAGCGAAATGGGAAAATATTGGCCGCTAATATAAATTGAAATTTATCTCAATTCTATCACGATATCGTCTTGTGGATTTTGAACAATTTAAGAATGTAACCCCGTTACATTTTATATATTTTTTATTTCGTCAAATTTTAATCACGGTTTATAAGATAATAATATAAAAAAATTTATGCTAATTTTCAAACGCTAAAAAATACAATTACCTAATTTAAAAATTAACAACTTAAGCAAACACAATAAAATTCAAACTATTTCGTAAACTTTCGCCGATAGGATCGCCTTAAAATAAAAATATATGAAGGAGACAGGCAACAGCCTATTGCTGAAAGCTTGTGAGATAATTAAAATTTTAAAGTGCTTGCTGGGCTTGTCAATTTTTAATTTAATATTAATTTTCACAATTAATTATCGATATAAATTAATAAAAATTAAAAAACTAAATTTTGAAAAAGGAAGAACTGCAGTTCAGACGCGCCGCCGCCGCCTCCGCGGTACCGGGTATTAAAAGCTTACCCATCGTCCAACTTTTGCCCGCGATTTTATTAATTGTTTTGTTAAATCTTACTTAATACTTTTAAATAATTATGTACAGCATAAATTATTACAAAACACATCACACTTAATATATTTTGTTCTTTTGTGATGAATACTGACAATGACTAGTTCTATAATATTCTTCTTATTGTATCAGAAGAGGTGGTCGTTCGCTTCTCGTCCTGTTTATTCTTCTTTGTTTTAACAAAAGTTCGATTTCGTCTTTCGTATAAGAAGTTTTCTGAATTTTGTTTTTCTTTCCTTTTGCTATCACACAATGAGTTTCTTTTTTCCAATTTCGTAAAACAACTCCAAGTCGTTCGCATTCTCTGGCGTACGCCATAAAACTCTCGCAATAGCAATTACCGTTCGGGCAATCGCACATATCCATTGTGCAAGCTTTATAATATTTGTTATAATTTAATTTAGAATCACAACCGTTAAACAATTCGGAATTCATGAGCAACTTGCACGGATTCTTTTCCATTTTTCGACCTTTGCAATGCCGAATCTTCGCAGTTTGCTTCGCCTGTTTGGAGCACGTCAATTTTGAGCCGACGCACCAAGAGGAACCGAAGGCTAAAATTTCGGATTCTCCAACCACCGCGCCCTTGCGAACTTTCAAATCATCTTGTACGTTTGAATTAAAATTTCCACACAAACCGCAAAGATGATTTTTAAGCGAAGCAGGAACGGTGATTTCCAGAAAACTTTTACCTGTCCACAAAATTTTAATGCCGTTAAGCAAATTAACAAGTATTTCGTCTTGGCGTTTCTCTATCACCAATTTATTATCGATTTTATACGGAACGTTGACCATTTGTCCGTTGACTTTGGTTCGTAAGTTTTTGCCCAAATTTATTCGTAATTTGCCCGATTTTATTGCAACTCGTCTAGTTAAAGTGGACGTTTTTGTATTTTTATTTTGAAAGACATTTGCTACACGTACCGAAAAATTACGATGAGTACAATCGGAAGTCAACTGATAGCGTCCAATTCCAGGAAAGGTGTATATTTTTCCATCAAACGTTTTGTAGTGTGGGTCGCCGAAAGTCATACAGGCGCCTTCACCTTTAAAAGTCAAGCGTTAATACAATAGAACAAAGCTTGATCGTGAAATATGTACATACTCTCTTCGCACCGTTCACAACATTCTCCTATGGGATGAACTAAACGCGAACCTGGAGCGCAAGGTAAACTTATGTTACATCTCGTCATGGCGCAACTGGGCATCCCTTGAATACACTTACAAGAACTACAAGCATCTAATTTCCAAGATTGACCATCCTGCCTGACACAATTAAATTACATTAAGGTACTGCTTCTGTAAATATTGAAATAAATTTGCTACCGACATAAATATCTTTGTAACTGGCATACTCATTGACATTATATTATTATCACACCCAGTGGCGGACTGGAAACTTTTGCATTGGCGAGCTAAATTGAGAACAAGTTGAAAATTAAAAACTGTGAATTTGTGAGTGTACCTACTATACAGTTCGCCACTGGTCACACTCATTTAAAAAAATGTAACTAAGTACAAAAATTAAACTCGCCTCGTAAACGACACCGCCATAACTGCACTGAGTCTGTACCTCTTCGGGCATGACGCAGTGCTTACAACAGCTACCGGGCAATTTCTTTTGAAACTCGGGCGAACAGTTCAGTATTGGACAGGAATCTCTCTGACAGATCGACGTTTCGTTAACACAGTTACAACGAATACAACGGCCCACGTCAAATTTTTCTCCTTCTCTAAGAAAGCGGCTCCCTAAGGTGCACGTTTTAGGATAGGTGTAAAGACTTCGAGTTCCTGCACATTTTGGACAGCATTCACCTGGCGGTTGATGCTGACGATCGGAGTTGCATTGAAGTACAGGACAAGCTTTTTTCGAGCAGGTTAGTCTGCCCTTAATGCAACGACATTTCAAGCACGGATCGTCTGATGTTACATCTCTATCGTCGGTAGCCGTTTGACCGTTTATTTTGCAATCTACAACAGACAAGCAAGCAAGGTGTTTCATTTAAATAAATTTTCGTTCCTCTCGCGATGAACACCGATAGGTGAGTGCATCGAAATTATAAGGAAAATAAGAATTACTAACCGGGGCAGGTTGGACAACACTTTCCAGGCAAAGGCGATTGAGGATTTGAACATGGCGTGTAACATTGAATACTGGATACGGTTACAACTCCTGCTTCGCATCTCATCACTTTACAAGGCTCTCCTGCATTCGACCATTCGGTATGACTTTCGTGATGTACGCCATTGTAAACGCAACCTGTAATTTAAAAAGTAATCCTTTCACGAAGAGCTCTCGAACTAAAAATTTTAACGGTAAGTCTTACCTTTGCATTTGTGGCAGCAACCATCTTCTGTCTTTTCGACTAGCATATGACAACCGTCTGTTGGTGGACAATAGTATTCATTATGGCATTCAACAAAACCGTTCTGCAATAAAACAAATTATTAACAAGAATGTCTAGACTTTCGACATGATTTGACCAGGAGAAGACAGAAAAAGGATTAACACAAAATGTATATGGATTCGCTCCGGAAAAATTACAACCCAATTTAATTACATGGTTTAATGTAAATTGAGTTTTCCTTCATGAAAGATATAGAAAATGTTTTAACCTCCTGTTGCAGATTCCCTGTTAAATATGATTTTTTTTTGTGTTTTGTGTTTGTGATAGCTGCAAGACCAATCCTGGCTTAATAATACACCAGAGGAAAGTTTCTCAGATCCGAAAGGCAATCAATAAAGAAGAAAAAATATAATGCATTATTTATTAAGCTAAGATTTGTGTTTTGTACGTTTATGGATACTTAATGAAAATTACCGCGAAATAGTTTCCTTATTAATTACCTATTAGCAACAACTGCACCAAATTTCAGCTTTCTATAAGTGCTCGGCAAGTAGGAAATTTCGTGATGGGTAAGTGAGGACTTTCATTTTATGTGCATATAAGAAAGATATAAGTACGTAAATGGTTCTCATGTCTTATAAAAATATTAAGAAAAAACAACATTTTAAAAATGAACATTAAGTAGTGTTATAATTTCTTTAATTCAAGAAAAATTGCCCATTGTGGAGTAAGAGTTGATCAGAAAGAAGAGTTGAGATGAAGAAATTCGCCATAATAATTTCCCCTGTTCGGGTGTACCTCACGAACACTTTTTCTTTCTCTAATAACAGCAACCTCAGAAATGTGTTTTATTCTCTCTCATTTACCATCGCACCTAGCGTTTACTCCGTGTTCCGCTGCAGAACAATAAGATAATTATATTGAAATATTGAGATATGCTGAAAAACTCTTTTCGGTCTTATTGAAAATCGCAAAAGATAGGTAGGTAGGTACATAAGTAAATAACAAATTTATACAATCAATTACTAAATCAGCAGCGCTTCCAGCTTAACTTAATTAGTAAAAGCCTAGGTTCTAATCCAGATGGAGGAACAAGGGTATACTAGCATCTACTAATTTAGAAGTCATTAGGCACAAATATTTTTTTGAACAATTTCGGCAATTTTATTTAAACATTGTTTGCATGTTATCGATTCCCAGTTTAAAATATGTGAACGTATTGAAACGTATGTACTTGACAATGTTTATTTTCTTAATTTACATAGATTATATCACATAACACGACAATTTGAAATTTTATAAAAGTGCCATTTAAATTGTTTATGTACCTACATGTACATACAAAGAATGGAGATAGAAAATCAGAAAGTATAGCAATATGTAGAGTAGCCTCCAAATTTTTAATAATAACGAATAGCAAAGTTGGGATTAGATGTGTAATTAGTTTGAGGTAGTAATTAGAAATTCAAAAGAAATAAAATTCAAGAACGCAATTTTGCGTATAATATAATATTATGTTCTTCTTCAAGGTAATCCTAATATACATTATTTTAGTGTGTATTTGCAAATATCGGTCGCATCTTTTAACATTATATGCTTGGAATACATCAATATCGTAAATATTTACGTTAACATCAAAGTGTATTATAACTTTTAATTTAACAGATTGAGGTAGCTAATCTACGTACGTGCACCTTTGCTATATTATATTTTTAAATTTCATTATACAATTATTAATGTTGAAACTTGAAACCTGCAACTACTTTTATAACTTAATTTTGTAGATAGGTGCCTACATGTAGTAGTGAAACAATAAAAAAAAAAGTTTTAAAAGTGTTTACATTAAAAGGCAATCCTTTTTACCACCGCACTTTAAGATTCGAGCTCATACATAATGCATGAACTTAGTTAAAAAAGTATATAACCACTTTTAGCCAATTTATGTTAGAATAAAGACAGAACGATCACGGATGTTTGATTAAAAACTTTGTTTAAATATTTCATAAGTATTAGGCAAAGAACCTTTACACAAGCACACCAAAAAAAGGGGAAACGCGAGAGAGCCACACATCAGGAAAACCACTTTTTCGCTATTATGTAAACTTGACAATACTTAATATCATATGCATATAATAGACGTACATATATACATAATATTAGTAATGAGAAAGTAAAACTGAATTATATAATATAACGATCTAAAACAGAAATTCGGTAGCCCTGAGAATATGATAAACATTTGGAAATTACGCTATCATCTACGGAAGTTCAAACATCTACATCCGTATTATTATTTTAACCTCGAAAATAATAATACGGATATAAGAAACGCATCAACCAAAAGATTTATTACGATAATCTTAAATGGGCCAATAAGATAGAAATCGGAAATATAATAAAATGTAGAAGATACGTGGGTAAAAATTCGTAACAGGATCTTGATGCCTTCTTCCAATTGTATATTATCGAAAACGCTTCGGTCTGGTGCAGAGTAAAACATCTACAATAAAATAAAACATCTAGAAAATAATTGCATTCTATTTATATAATAATAACAGAAGCGAAGAGGAAATTAGGAATGTTATCTAATTTATTGATGGGAAGTTAGTGCAAATTTTATATAAACTAAATTATCTATGAATAACGTTGTTATAGATTAAGCTTTTCTGAGAAGAAAATTGCTTATGAACGTATTCAATCTGAATCATAAATATAATAGTAAGAATGTGTAATGCGATAATATTAATTTTATTCAACGTTTAAAATAAATAATTTTCTTAAAATAACGGCAATTCTGTTGTGATAATAAATATTCAAAGACTGTATTGTATGGAATTTGAAAACCGGATATAACAATCACCCGGAAACTGAAAAGTTATCCATTCGCGTGCTACAAATTTGTATTTTTTATCACACCGGATCCATTTAAGATGATTGCTACTTTATTACTTAATTAAATACACAAATTATTATCAATATGATACAAATACATGCATCTGCTTTCTGAGAAAAAATTACAAAAATCTAATCTACATTAGTCTTTCCTCCCAAACCTAAAGTCTCTCTTACCTTTGGGAAAAACCTCTAAATATGTCTTGGGAGTTGTGACAAAGTGAAGGCTATTTTACAATAGATATTTCAGAATCACCTTACATTTTTAAAAAACGATATCTGTTTCTTTCTTCCGAGGTTTTCTATTTTCCCGACTGCTAGTCGATAGGAAATAAAAGGTAAAATTATTGTATAGAACAATAAATTTGAAAGTACGATGCAACAGAAAGACGGAGTAAAAGAAAATTTTGATGTAAAATTTAAAAAAGTGGCAGTATTTTTAAACGTTTCTTCGTAATCGTGTGTGAATTTATTTACGTCTGTTTAAATTTATTCAACAATATGATCGTTTTATATACAAGATTTGAACCGTAAAACCAGTTGCAAACTTGGTAAATAAAATTAATAACTCTTATAAAACACGACGGTGTAGAATTACAAGATGACACGTTAGGAATGCCAAGAACGAAATCATGAATTTTCGTATACACGCGGATGCAATCTGTTTTATGAACAGGTTATCGTTTAAAATTTATTTTGCTAGCTACTGGAAGTTTTGTTTATTCTTTTATGGAAATAAATCTTATCAAAATTTAATATTATGAAAGGTTTCGGGTTCAAAATTTCATTTCCAAAATGGAAATAACTACGATGCCCGATTAAAACATTTTCAGGACAATCGCCTCTAGAGTCGACTTTTAATCTACCTGACCTATACCCTATAGTTATATAGCGGCGTTCCAGCCGAATCCTGTTGGAGTTGAAAATTTTAAAGGTTTTCAAAAATCAATACGTATTATAAGGTATTATGTACAACTTACCTTACAAACACACGAATAACAGCGTTGTTTGTCAATGTGATCCACACGTATAGATTCTCCTTCATTACTACATGGTGCTCGTTTTCCAGCTGAAATATAAAGAATTAAATAGTGAATAAAAAAGACAAGAAAACATATTATGATAATACAATTTGGTATCAATCGAGCGTGGTTTCCGGAAAAACCACTGTGCATTGCATGCGTGCCTTTTAAACTACAAACTACATTTTCTTAGTTTTCGGTACAGACGGAAAAGACCATTAGTTTTTGATAGTACGATTGGGGCATTAAGATATCGCCACTAATTTTATTATTTATATGGGTTCGAGTGGCGCCCATTTATCATACTTGAGAAGAGTTTGACTCTCTATTTTTGGCCTATTTACGTGTATGATTTAAAAATTGTAAATTATTCTTAAACGTATGCTGACGTTTTATTTAATCTCTTATTATAAAAGGCCAAGTCTTTCTTTCTTTCTTTCTGTCTGTCCCACGGAAATACCCGAAGCAAACCGAACCGAACCGAACGCACAACGTATCATCGGATCAACGTATCATCGGATCAACGTATCATCGTATCAACGTATCATCGTATCATCGGATCAACGTATCATCGTATCATTTTGTCTATATAGGACAGCTATTTCCAAAAAAGCATTATGTGAACTTCCATAATGGATAATGAAAATTTTGAAAATCCTGCTGCAAAGCGACGGCGATTGAATCGTGAGAGAAAAGCACGTACAAGAGCTAATAACACAGAAGAACAGCTTCGATCACATCGACAAGCTGACGCTCGGTCTCATGCGATACGTCGACAACGTGAAACTTTGGAACAAACTCAAGCGCGGCAAGCTGCTGACGCTCGGTCCCATGCGATACGTCAACAACGTGAAACTTTAGAAGAAACTCAAGCGCGGCAAGCTGCTGACGCTCGGTCCCATGCGATACGTTGATCCGATGATACGTTGATACGATGATACGTTCATCCGATTGGTTATGAAATTATCCGTTATGCGTTCGGTTGTTCGGTTTGCTTCGGGTATTTCCGTGGGACAGACAGAAGGAAGGAAGGACTTGGACTTTTATAATAAGAGATGAGAACAACATTAAATAAATAAACAAAAAACTTACATATATTTTTTTAAATTAAATTAAACTTAATCAATATTTAAAATTTTTTTACTTATTTTAAACTAGATGATACCCCGTCCGAGGACGGGCAGCTAGAAGGACGGGCAGCTACCCAAGGTAACTTAAGTTGAATGAAGATTAAGGAAAGCTCTCAGTGCAATCCAAAAGCCATATGACCTTGGGTAGCTGCCCGTCCTTCTAGCTGCCCGTCCTCGGACAGGGTATCATCTAGTTTAACATAAATAGTGAAATAATATAATTATTATATAAAATCGATTAGATTAAATCGTGCAAACTTGATTTGTCAGTAAAGGTTTTACCTATTCGCTCTGTATAATCGAATTCGAACCTGCAAATTCTTGGTATTGGACAATTTGCTAGATTTGCTCAACTAAAGGTTGATGGCATTTATTAGAAGTCTACCGGAGGACAGAGGAGTTTCCACTCCAAGTCGAGCAGCGGTCACACCAAGCCATAGCATAAGAATATTTTATAATGTTACCAACTCTTATTTTTAATGTTTTATTAATAGTTATTCAAAAGACTATAAATCAAGTTAAACGATGATAATTATTTTTAGCATACGTCTAAAACCTTCGACAACTTAACTGTTACTAATCTACTACCTTGTGTTGTTTAGAGTATCATAAAACTAACAACGTTTGCAATATGTTCGTATTATTATTTCATAAACATAGACGTACATAATGAAATTATAAATAAATTAAATATAGATAATAAAATGTGATGAAGAACATCAAAAAATTAACTCGCACTCTGATGTACAGTAAGGTCGCGAAATAACTGATCAAAATTTGGGATCTGGTTTAACTCAACTGCACGTCATAATGAAGAAAGTTCTATTAAACATGTGTCCAGAAATGTTTTCCTGGAGACCCGAAGAGATACAGAACTTTCAATTTTTAATACATTAAAATACATTAATAGAAAAATGGAAGGTCATGGAAATATAAAATTTTATTACTATGTACTTGTATTGTTGAAAATTTCCACCGTTAACTTGAATATGCATGTTTCCATAAGTCTTGACCTGTCACTGTCGAACACGTTTTAAAATTCTAGTGATATCGCAAATCCTGTGCATTATTAAATGTAATTACTTGACTCTTTAGAAGATAACATAGTAAAAAAAACTCCGATGGATTGCAATATACAAGGAGCGTGCAGGCTATGCAGTTGGTTCTCTTCGTCCAATAGTGACTATAAGTTTCTCCGGTGAGGAAACCAGTACAGCCCAAACATTTAAGGACATTATTATTTCTTGGTGTAGACTGTAAAGATTAATGGAGTCAAGACTTGCAAATTGAACAAAACCGAGCATAGTTTTTTGGCAGTATTGTATAAGGTTATGGAAGGCTTATTCCTCCAAGATCGCCGTCTGTCTCAACACCATAATTTGGCCCATCCTATGCTACTGCGCTCTTGTTTATTGATAACGTGATCATACCTAAAGTTAACATTTAATAGTAAAAGATGGTGAATTCAACAAATTCACAATAGAGGCTGTGGATCTTCACGAAAGTAATCTAAGAAACTGCTCGAAGAGGTTACCTCCGTTGGATTCGATCAGAAATCCTCACAGATATATGACAGGAACCTTGACATCCTGTTAACACGACAGGAATCAACAAGTCTAACATATTTCTGTACAAGGAAAATTTAATAAGCAGAATTCAGGGTTGGCAAAATAATTCAGTTCGTTGGAAAAACTCAAACTTTGAATGGAATATTAATTAATGCATTAAGTCACAGTGACTACACAAACCAAGGAAAATCGACAATCGATGCATTTTCAGGGCCGGTCGTTACTTTACAATAATATAGATATTAAAAAAAGTGTAACTCCTTCGAATTCGTGTGTATAGGAACTTAAACCAATCTTCATCAAAATCAAATTTTGATAAACTATTTTAGAACCACTTTAGTTTTAACCCACTTTAGTTTTAAATTTTAAACGTTCTTCGACCACTAGAAGAATTTGATGGAATTTAATCGGGAAGAAGACATTTTTATTCTTCTTTCGGTAGGTAGTTCACAAAAAAATAGGAGCAATTTTATAGTGAATGGTGGTAAAAATAACAACCGACAAGATTACTTTATAGAAGGTAAAATACGTCTTACGTCTTCCACAATTTATCGATCAAGAAACGACAGAAAAGTATACCTATGCAATAATCTCGTTACGAGAATGCCAAACCATCAATTTTCATTTACAAAACAGGATCAAAACTGTTTCCCATTGCGTAACTTCCCATTGCAATATGTTAATATAAAAGTAATAAAATTCTCATCTCAATGTTTTATTCGACAGATGATCATAAATTCTGATCGGTTTTAAAAATCTTAAAAAGTTATTTTCATATTTGTCAATATTATATAACATTGGTGGCATCCAGTACCGATATAAAAACAACAAAAGATCATTGACCTCAGTTGATTGTTGACCCATCCATATACACGTAACCTTGAACGTACTTTAATGACCTTGAACGTGGTGCCAACATTACCACCTACTGCTGTTGTTTGACCCACATGCCAATCTTGAACAAAATCACATTTCCCTATTTCGTTTTTTTAAGTAGTAACATTTAAATGCGAACGCGAACTTCAATCTCTGGCCGTTGAAAAAACTCAAAACGCAATTATATGCTCCATCTGCAATCATTTCGCTCTAAAATACTAAAGTAAAGACTTGCTTGGCGTGAAGGGTGCGAGATACGGTTAAAACTGTCAACACTCGCTATAATTATTATGTAAATACTAAAGTAATATTATTTTTCGATTTGCGATACCTAACTAAAATTCTACTATAAGCAAATTGAAAAAAGTGATTCAACACTTTAATTCCGTCCTAAGTCATCTTGAGGTAAAATTATTGGGTTGCAGCACCTGGTCGACCTATCGAAATGGGATTTCTCTTCCGATAGAAGGACCTTAGCCCACGGTTGCGGTCACTTTGTTTAATAAGAAATTAGAAAGTACGTTATTGAAATAATATAGTGGTCGAACCCTTAACTGTTGCATATCAAAAATGGTTAAGGATGGGGATTGCGAGACTATCGGCAATCCGTCTGCGTATGCGATGCTTTTGATTATCTTAGACGTCTGAGAAAAGCGTGGTATTCCTCGTTACGTGAAATACAAGTCGAGATTTAGTGAAATAAAAATGTCTAACGTTTAGTTAGAAAATTGTGGAGAACTTATTTGCATAATTATGAGTTAGGTTGGCATACTTCCATCCAATGTAAGGTGTACAAGTGGACACTAATAACATACTCAGGTGCTATAATGATTTATTTGCCGACATTTTAATCTGTACACAAGTGAAATTAAAAAATCTTGTCTTAATTAAACTGATTTACTGTTATATTTATGTGCATTAAATTAAAAAGAATTAATTGCTTACGATAAACTTATTTTAACATTTTTATCAATAAACATTTCATTTAACTAGATTTCTCTCCAGATTTGTTGACATGACTCAAATTGATTTAATAGATAGATTGCATAATTCCAACGTGTTTTATTTTCATTTTAATCGAAATGAACTTAATAATTAAATATGTTATGATTATACAACAAATGCGGCATTTATTACGCATGCTATATTGACATTTTGAAAATTTATCCAAAGGTTTTACAAATGATCTCGTGCCATAAACCTCGAATTGTTGCGCAATATGTTGATTTTATGGGGTATGCAATTTAAAAATAGGAAAGCAAATTGTTGAACTGTTAATGAAAGCTTTCTAGACTAAATCAGAATGTCGACTCATGAATGGATTTCCCCATTGATAATTGAGTTTCCGATGACAACCTATGAGTTTCGAATGTTATTTTTGAATAAAGAAGTCGTCGCCATTATTTTGTCAATTTTGAAAATACGAAATTACGCATATAAACACAGACTTGACGATTTAATTATAAAATTAATTTTAATACTTTATCAATAAGTCATCAAGAGAATTTAAAAATTCGTAGTATACCTACAGCTGAGATAATTAAAACTATAAATCACCATACAACTAACACCCACTACAAGACAATACTTATTTAATAATAAAATATTAATACTATACCACCATCAAGGTCTATTAAGAAGTTTTATACATTTTTATAATATAATTTCAAAGGTTAAATTTGATTAATAATATTAATTCGTGAATATCTCGACAAATTTTGCAATTTAAAAAATTAATTTAGTTACAACTAAATTTAAATTTAATTATAACTAGATATAGAACCTATCAATTAAGAATTTATGAAGAGGCAAGTGGAATAGCTCATAATACTTCTTCTGACCTCAATTTTTTCAATAAAAAATTATTATTTTCAAATCATCTTCTGCTATTGAAATTGCCATAGTAATCTCGTCATTACGTCACGAAAACGGGATCCGCATGGAAATAACTCGCAAATGCGAGTTCAGTTTGGAATGGGAAAACAACCCTTACATTTTCGGCAACAAGCTCTGGCCGGAACAACGGAAAATTTGCCGAAAAAGTTTTCAAAAAATCACAAAGTCTTGAATTGGTGGTCGTATCCAATCCCTAAACTAGGCTTAGCTTAATAATTAAACTTAATAAAATTATGAAAAAAGTTTCCGGGAAACTATGGTTTTTTAGCAAGACAAGACGGTATGCTGAAAAATATATTCCTCAACTTGGATTCGAACCCAGACGTATTAGCTGTGAATACGTGCGCTCAAACAACTGCGCCACCGAGGTGATTTATTTATGTAGTTCTTCTATTTATCGTGAACTAATTCTAGGACCGCTACAGTTTCTTTCATATTTTTTTCCAAAAAACATAATTTTCAGTTTTCGATATAAACCTTCTTCCTAGTCCTCTGAAAAAAAGTAGTCTACAGATAACTGAAACTAGAAACTCTGTAAAGCTCCTCATAGAAAAACATTCTAGCCCTAGTAGGGCCCTAGCTGGGAGTTCTCCAAGTTGATAAGTTGATAAGTTTTTATCCCTCTTTTGAAGGATGGTTTTTCAGATTTTCAATTTTTCGTTTTTGGTCTATCCTATGACAAAAACGAACAAATAAAAATTTAAAGTAAAGAGTATTCGGCATAACACTTGAACGAAAAGATTGTTTTAAGTCTTTTTGGAAATACACTTATTAGTAGAAGAAAAAACCTTTTCTGGTGATAGTATAAATTACACAGAATTAAATTCTTTATGATACGACATTCGTTTTTCATTTTGATTCGAAGTATTCACAGAAAAGAAACCATTTCAAAAATATTAATTTTTCAATTTTCGGCATATTTATATTGAATTAAAATAAGGGTGTTTTTGGAATGCCATATCTGCAAAACTATTCGGGTTACAACCAAGTCCACCCTAATCATTGGGCTATGAAGACTTTAGCCCTAGGGTACCAGACATCGGAGGGCGTCATCGAGGAACAATTAAACATTTTTGAAGTAAACTTTTCGATAATCTTTATCATCGAAATATAGAATAGCCTAAATTAATTTGTATGTCTGTAATTCCAATGACCGATCAGCATTATACAAAATGCTACTCATTCGTTATGTTTTGGTTAGAAACTGATAATTGCAACGATATTCATTATACACAGAAAGAATAATATTCGTTATGAATATCTATGAACCAATTCACAGATTTTATAAAATCGTCTTAAATACAATTTAATTCAATAAACATTTTCATCATATAGTATGTTTGATTCAGTCTTTCATTATAATTTATAATGGTATCAAATTAGTAAATCTGATGATGAGAGTTTTGGAAACACCCATTATAATTGAAAAGATAATCAACAGATGGCGTTACTTACTTTGAAGTCATAATAAAATGCTTTATTATTGTAATTCTGCATTTGTTATTAGTGCTTTGGATCTTTAAGAAAGGTTTAGGAAAGAAGTTCGGAAGAAGAAACGAATCTGCGCGTAATGGGCAGACAAACAGATGAATCTACTATATACCGATCTGTTTGCATTCCAACCATGGAAAATCTTGTAGATTCATACGTAGTTATCATGGAAAAAATCATCGTGTATCCACTTATGATAAATGGGCAGATCTGATAGATAAATACATATCTGTCCTTTTGGGAGATAAATAATAAGTACACGCCGATCTGCTTCCATGCTGGTGACCATTTATAAATCCATGCACGTATAAATCCATATACCTACTATAAGAGCACTCGATGTTGTTAGCTCAGGGCGATTAAATCTACACAGCCGCCGCTGAAAGATATACATGTGAACAATTACTATTTCCGGAAAATTACCTCTAGTTATTAAGAAAATTGAAAGTTTTGCTCAGCTTAAAAATAAAGTCTAAATAATAAATTGCAATCGATTTTCAACCTACATCAGTTTGGCTGATGAGGAGGTCCTGCGATACAGATCTGGAATGTTATTTTTGAGAATATGCTTAGGGATCTCTTTAGAAGTTCAGATGCAAATTTGACAATGCATTATTTTAACATTTTCATTATGAGAATATTTATTGCTAAGGACAAGTCATCCCCTCCAAATTTCATAAACGAGACAATTCAGTTAGTTTCCAGTTATGTCTTCATTTTCCTAAATATCTAAAGAATATAAGCCACTTAAAATTTAAATTATTAAGTTTGGTGATTAAATGAATAAAAAAAGAATAAGTGGTTATTATAGCATTAAAAATGTCTAAAAATCCACTTTTCATTTTATTAAACTTCAATTTAGACATCCAAATTCAGGTAACCGTGGGCTATTAACAAAAACAATAAAACCATAACATCGAAAGCACTCATTCTGATGAGAGGGCACTTTTGGCGGCTATTTTGAACGACTCTCAGACCGGGTGGTCTCCAAATCTAAACCCGAGCTGCCCGCCCATTAACTCTATGATTTACAGTGCTCTCAGGTGGGTAAAATTTTAATTCGTCCTTAATATACCTGATGGATACCTTTGTAGGCACACCTTATATTTGTTTTATATTACGACGTGACCATCTTATAATGAACGACAAACAAACAAATACCACCAGGTGGATATAATAAAATAATTAAATTATACTCAAAAGCCCGCAATTTAATTATTATTATTCTAAATAGGATTATGTGTATTATTATAAATCTTTATGTTTGTATTGTATTTTCTGTCGAGAAGATTAATAAACCAGAGGTACCCAACAAGAGGTTGTCGGGTTGGTAGGTAACAAGTTCCATCAATTATTATTTAAAATGAGCTTTACAATGTAGCTTTTTCACAGCATTATAAATAAATTATTTCACGATCACAAACTTCTCTTTAAGCAGATCTTCTGGTTTTAACAAATATAAAAATTTAATAATTACAACAAAAAGTATAAGGTGTCACGTCGCATACGACATATTTTAAAAATTTAAAGCTAATTAAAAAACAATTTATATTAAAATTTCACATTTTATAGGTTTACTAATTTATTAATTATAAGGTAAACTTGTTTTCTTTGTGGAAGTGAGCAGTAATTTGTTAATATATTATTTAGATTAAGCATAAGTGACTTATCAAGTTACGCTATTGGTGTAAAACAACTTAATAGCTCCCAAAAGATAAGATCAATAACATTAAGAGTTTATTAAAATTTGAAAATTTTTGGAATTTTGGAATTTCATTTACTACATTAAGTGTTCCCTTAATATTCAACATTGCTATGCATCCCGTCTATTAAATAATGTTGAACGTAGATAATATTTTAAACCATAACATTGTTATTAATAATTATTATTGGGGGTTTTAAGTCAGGGTTGTATTAAATCAATTCGTCCTACTTATTTTACATAAGGTCATATTGTACTAAAATAGTAAAAGGCGTGTTGACTTATATCATTTCACCTACCATAATTTATAAATTTTATTAACGAGGAAGTTTATGTCAAATATTTTAATACAAAAAACCTAATCGTTTAACTTTTAACATCTTAAAGCAACCGAGATATAATTTAATTAAGATATAGAAAGATCACAACTTTAATCTTACACAATTCCGTACATTGTATCAACTATTTCTGATAAATAGTGAAAGTTCGAAATAATTCAGGTGCCGTTTCATTTTATTTTTCATCATCGTTCGTTTTAATTTGGGGAAGTGCAAATAAATGTTCCATTTAAAAAACTACTTTTAAGCACCTCGGTACATTTTGCCTAATATTAATTTCTTTTGTGTTCAAGCAAGTAATGAATAATATCGATATTATAAACGGTAAGAGAACTATCGAATAAGTTCGTACCAGTGATTCGCCCTGTATATAATATTTAATAAATATATGGAAATTTTAATAAATCCGCAACGTACTATAATAAATTGACATTGCATTCAAAATAATCTATCTGGGTCATTTCTAAATTTCCTTTACTTTTTGATTAAAGCTTAAAAAGAAAAAAAATGTCTAAAGGAAATTTTTACACACCGAGCGATAATAAAACGACATTGAAAAGCTATCGCCCTTGTTTAAACATCAATTTAACTTTTTTACGTTTATGTTAATAACTCTACTGTTAGGTTCTTAAACCGTAATTAATTTTGTACACTCGAACAATAAAAAAAGTCGTTTTACAAGTCATCAGTTATTTAATAATTATAAGAATTATTGTGTAAAAACAAAACATAAGACAAATATTTGCGCAGCGTGTTTGTTTACTAGCTGAAGAATGTCAGGTATTTCAATGACCATAGGTTTAAATGTGAAAATCTTGTCATGATTATCCACAGGTCCTGTGTTTCTGAGAACAAAAGTTCAGCGATTTTAAATATTTCGAGAAAGAATGTTGAGAGAAGGTAAAAATTAAAATTTTTCTTGCACGTTTAAGAAGCCTTTTGTCTTTCATTTTAAGAATTATTCAAATAAGCCACAAATGCACGATACAACTTGCAAGGAAGAAAACCGCAAGAAATGTACCTACGTACGTACACAAGATATTGCTGGTGGCAATTTAAATATTAATTTAAAAAGTTTAATCTGAACAGTGAAAAATGTTAAACCACAAATCGTGCATAAATTATGCAAAACAATTATTTAAAAAAAAAGATTGTAAACTTTCACTAATGCAACAATATAATCCTGAAGTGGGCCAAGTTTTAATCCTTGAGGACCTCCTACCTACTAACAATTAATAACTAAAATGAACTCATAATAATTTTTAATATAAATACCGTTGACCAATTTTAATTTAATTTATTATAAAAATGTTTCATTACCTTGACAAAATTTTAAATTTTATTTACCCATATCAGATGACGAACGATAAGATTATTTAATATACTAAAAGTTCTTATATGCAACCGGTAATTTAACAGCAAAGTTTACGTTAAAATAACTTCGTTACTGTTTGTTTTATTAAAAAATGTTAAGAGAACAATTTTGTAGAGCTTAAAATTATAGACGAAATAATTTTTTATTTTTAAAAATCGCCTAAAATATAAGAAAGTTATGGAGGTTCATCGTAACTCACAAAAAAATTTTCAAAATACATCTGTACACCGCGATCATAACGTCAAATAATATTGCCGAGTTTAGAAAAATCTATAGGAAAACTTGAAAACATCTTTAAAAATTCCGTTAATTTAATTTACTAACAAATTATATTTAATTAAACGCAGCTTTTATGTATGATTAAGCTCAATAAATTTGAATAAATATTAATGAGATGCGATACACAATTTATAACACAATTATATGTAAATACATGCAATTATAAAGCAATAATCTTACGCAAGTGTAAAAATTTACATAAGTAGATGTTTTTTATTATTTTCAAAATTTGTAGTAATTTACTTACTTATCAATATGCAGTATATCGATCGATAACAATTCTAGCATCAAGATTATTTTATATATATTTTAACAAGAGCTTATACAAATTCGATTATATATTATCTATATTCAATTTTTCAATAAAAAATTATTTCTAACGTATAGGTACCATCACGTATTTATAACTTCCATAATACCCATAGTAAATGCCTCGATAAAATTCCATAATGGAAAACTTGTTGTCAGACCAGTTTTTAAAAATTACATTTGAAGATATTAACCGATGACAGGAGTTAGAAATACAAGAAAACATATAAGTTGAATTACAAAATCTCTATTATACAGGGTGCCGAAAAAAGGTGGTGTCAATTTGAAAATGTTTTTCTGCACATAGGACGAAAAACTATTTACTTCGGACCTTTTTGTAGTAGCTAAGAAATAAAGTACTAGCAGTATTTCCCCATGTAATTCATTTAAACCCCTTTGTACAATACGAATTAAATATTATTTTCCGGATAGGATTAAAAAATTTCAAAACTGATTTTTTTACTGTAGAAGTAAAAAAAAATTAAAAATCTACAGAATTACGTGATACCATAAAAAAGAAGACTTTAATTTAGTGATAATGGTTATAAAAAGTACTTACTGATAACGCTGGACATTGAAATGGCTCCATGGCAGAAACACGTTAGAATAATTACAATTGCGGTCAAAATATGACCGCTACTGGTCATCGACATTTTCCTGAAACAAAACGAAATAAATTAGACTTATAATTTCAATAAGAAACCATCAGGTTTAAGCTTGCGTGTGTCACATTAAAAATTTAATTTAATATTTTTTGCGCCAGCATACCTAAGTATATAAAGTATATAAACAATCAATACAGGTGAAATAAAAAATATATTGAAAGTTGGTATAATTTTTGTAAATACTACTTCGAAATATAAAAATAAAACAAGTTTTGCGTTACGTAAAAATTATTCGAGGAAGCGTTTATGTACTTAATCCTCTATTTTGAAATTTAGTTAACAAATATTTATTTTAGAGAGCTGCAAATTATTTTTCGAAGTAAAAACTGAACAAGTTGTACATATTGTAAATTACAATGTTCTTAAACTTTAAAGAAATACACACGGTTCTTGTAGATGTAATGGCAACGCGTTTCGACCTCAAACTGCTATCATCGGACAACAAACAGGACACAAGAAAATTAAAATTATAAAAGTCTTAAAAAGTGAACAAATTAACATCAATTATAATGGTATTGAAGTTTACGCAAATGTATAAATATTAACTAACGAATGATTGTAATATTATTCTAATTATTATTAAAATATGCGTTTGGGAAAAATTGTCCGTTCGAAATGGCCATCAAACGTGGGACTTGCATTCAATTATTTGGAATCCCCCTATAGGGGATTCCCGAACGTATCGCTTTGTCGTTTCGGTCAATTGTTTAAAATTTTGAAACGGAAAAGTTGTTAGGTACCTAAAACAAAAGCGTGTTTAATTTATTTTTGATTAATGCAACTACTAAGTGTAAAAACCAAATTAAATTAAACACATTCGACCTCTACATAAATGAATCCTTATATACATGTGCACTAATTAATGCTTGTGCAAAAAGATCAATACCAAAGTCTAGCCACAACATCTGTATAATTTAAACACAGCGTTCGTAACTAAGCGTTGACAAGCTAAAACTAGGATTTAGTTAAAATTTACAGGATTTATCAACAAAATTTCCTACGCAATCTAAACTAGCCGAGAAGTAAATAGAACGCGAAAATGGCAAACTCGGAAAACATATTCCCATCAATTTGCACTCTAAAATAGATGTTTATAAAAATAAAAATAAATCACATACAAGGAAATAAAAGTTGGTTAAAAAAATTATGTCAGTGCTTCTCTCTCAAATCCATGTGATGGAAAACCAGATAATATTATCGTATGCATCGGCATGATTCAAGAGTCACAAAAATCAATAATAAAAACTGGTATTCTATAGCTTCCACTTCTCGACTCATTTTCCCCAATAAATTTTTAATTTCCCCAACTTTTTACATAATTTATATATTTTATTTTATTTATCTATTCGTCCGATATCATAAAACCAGTATTTTTCGTGTAATTAGTATACTCATTTTAAATAAGTTAACATAAAAAAAGAATTCTTAAAATAGTTAACCATTTTTTTGTAATTTAAACATCAAGGCATCTTTGTATCAATTTCGAGTTAATATGATCGCAATCTTATTTTAAGCTAAATTAACAAAGTTGATTTATGATGGCTCAATAAATTTAGAAAAATGGTAAATCAAGGTTTTTGAACGATAAAACTTTTTACTGATGCTTTTTTCATGTCCTAGCGTCATCGTCATCTCAATTTTTAACATAATATGGGAATAGACTCGGTAACCGAAAATTTTAGAACAAAAATAAATATAATTATAACATCCCATACAACTCTTTTAATATAACCGACAGGCTAATTACCTAATTCTGTTTACAAAAATACATTTTATCGCTTTGATGTTGGAGATAGGTAAAAAGACCACGTGAAAATACAATACCGCTATAAATTTTAAAATCTGTAGGTGTGTACTTACGATACGACGAACGAGGAAATTACGGAAATTTAATAATTTTCTAAATATCTACAGAAAGACGTACATAGGTATATTATTGTTATTAAATGCAAGATAATTTCAGATTGCTTGCCGTTGCAAGTCCGAAGAAAATTTATAGAACGTTTTCGATTTCTATTCGATCAGTGAATCGATGGTCTTGTTTATTCCTCTCTTCATTGCTTATTTATGTAGTAGTAAAATTACTTCTAGAGCATTAGTTATAATTCTAATAGCATCGATTTTCACTTTCTATAAAACAAGACATTTTTGTCAACTATTACAAGTTGAAAGTTATTATCATATTATTATACCATGTACTAAACAATTCAAAATGACCGTAGTGCCGAAATTATAAATTTTTTAATGTTAAAAGTTGAGTGCTTTTCAAAGAGCGTTAAATTATTATCTACAAACCAGATTATAACTCTTTATTGTCTAAAATGAGATCGGCTTTTGAGTTATAAATAAAATTAAGTAAAGAAATGTGAAAAAATTCCAAGCTTTTTTTGCAAGAAAACCGATCTGCTAAAGAAAAGGATTCCTTTTCCGATGGAAAATTTCAAGGATTACAACTTGAATCTAGCAAACTTTTTGTAAAACCAATCTATTTTATAGAAAAACTGAAATTCGCTGAAAGCCCTTGTTGATATTGTATGTAATTTTGGTAATTTACTACCACCGAATTCATAGTTCCCATTCAAGAAACTCCGTATTTAGTCGATTCCTTTCGTTCGTATGTATAAAAATTATTGGTATCAAAATTGAAAACCTCCATTTATTATGGCTTCTGTAGTGTATTTTATTTATTTAACATTTTCCCCTCCAATTTTTGTTCTTTTTAAATACGTATAAATTTTTCAAAAGAGTTTAGTAAAGTTATAGCCCGTTAAATTTACTATCAAAAAACGGAGCAAAACATTTTTAAACAAAAACGATGGTTTTGTTTACAACGTGCAGGGTTTTCAAAAAAAACCAAAACAAATAAAATTTCGATTTTTTCAACATTTCGTTGCGACTTAATTTTGTCCATATCTCAAAAGCTACTCGTATTAATTTTAGACAATAAAGGGTTATAATCGGGTTTGTAGATAATTTCACTCTCTTCAAAAAGGCACTGAAGTGCATTCACTAAAAATCAATAACTTCGGTGTTATTACCATTTGAAATTATAGATTAAAAACATTGTTAAAAAAAGCTACCAAGAGTTTGGATTTGGACAAGAATGCTTCTTGAAAAAGTGTTTTCTATCGCCAGCTAAGAGCTTTGCATCGATCGGGGAGATCCTACTACAAATTTTGTTGTGGTAAGTAATGCCAATTATAATCAGCGCCGTATTATTTATGCGTTTTGGACACGATGTAGGCTTTTTCTGACAAACCCGGATGTGGTAACAATTATTCTTATATTATGTGCCTATGATTAAAGACACTATCAGAATATTTATGAATCTTCTGTGCAAAAGTAAGTTAATAGTTTGTTACAATCGGCGGGATCTCGCTTTTTTGGGACCCAAAGCTAAATATGTTATGAGGAGGGGTCCTGTAGTTATATCCTATATTATCTGGCTAATAAAAAGTTATGATATCTAAGTAGATTCTCCCAACAACCCCGACCTACCTCTTCTAGTTTTCGAATCAAAATTATAAAAATTATGAAAAACAATAAATTAATGGTATTATACGACTGACTTCTGTTTTAGAGTAAATGTGGGAAATTTTAAGTATGTTTAGTTATACGGATTATTTTGTACAATTATATGGACAGCAATACTTATACCGAAAAGAGTTCTCTACCTGCAATATAAATTGTTGCTTTTCCTATTTTATTGCATAGCAACGCAATGTATAACATAATCTCAAGGTTTTCTCTTAGTAATTTTAACTTTTAATCAAAAATATGTATTTATGACTTTTAAATAAGTAAACTCGAATTAAAGCTTTCGTGTAAATTTTTGTTTGCAACCGTAAATTAGCAATTCAAACAGGAGGTTTTGTATATTACTACTGAAAATAAATAAAAATAATCGGTATAGCAAGTAAAAATAATTGTAGAATAAAATTATAGTATTTCTCCCCGGTGTTAAAGAACCGTTGTGGATATTACATTGCGTGATTCTTAATGCTAATAACGTAACGTATAGGGTAGATAAATTGGTAAGGTCGTGAATCTTAATTACATGCAAAAACGAGAAAGAAAAAATTTAAATAAGTAGTTAGGTAGGTAGGTGCCCACTGCTAGAACATAAAATAAATAAAATAAAAAATGTATAAAAATTGATTTTGTTTAGAAGGCGATGAAAGGAATTTCTACTTAAACTCCGATTAAAGTCACATTAAAAAAGATAGACGATTAAACTGGTCAAATGGCACGACCTATAAACAATTTTATTGTCAATTTATCTCTTTATTATAAAGCATTACAAAGATTATGATTAATACAAAGCAATTTAAACTAATAAACCAATTTTTGTGTTATCAAAAGTTGGGAAGGCATTTTGGTTATTTCCGAGCGATCGTTAATAAATTAAAAGATACACAAATATTTAAATGTAATATTAAAAATTTTTATTTCAATTCGAAATTAACATATCGAATATAAAAGAATGCAAGGAAAAAACTGAAAATGGTATTTTACAACATTTAAGATATAATGAGACGTTTATAACTTTATTCTGTACATTCTATTGACTTAATTAATTTATTTTTTTTCTTGTTCGTAATTATTTATGTAATAATAATTTGCAACTTTCTATTAAACGTTATTGAGTATAAAAAAACGTTTCACATTAAACTTAACTTTTATTAATTTGTATTCTATTATCTTCATCAACGTGCCTAGCATTAATAAAGAAAACATTTCTACCAAGTCAACCTTACAAACGTTAAATAATACAAAATAAACTCACCTTTAAAAACTATTGGTGGCTTTAAAATCGGTAATTTAAAAAAAAACGTTCAAGTGATTCGAAAAAAAACTATTTATCGTTGTTTACAAAACGCACTCACTCGCAACGAAAGCTTAAACGTTCCTACACCGTAAATACACTCCTTTACCGTCAGCGTAACACTAAACACTGATCATAAAACGTAGTGAACCATGCTGGTTTAAGGTACGTTTCCTATGCTGCGGCGGACGCACGCGGCTGACGGATCGCGTCAGGCGCTTATGGTTGACGCAGGTTTTGTGTTTCCTGTGGCGCGTCAGTTGCTTGCGAACTTTGATAGAAAGTGGTCAGTTACTTACGATAAAAATAAAATTTATCATGAGCAATAATAATAATGACGTCTTATTGTCATACCTTTTATTGGAAGAAATCGACGAAGAGCAGGAAATATTGATGCAACTAAACAATGAAAAAAAAATTGCTGAAGTCCATCCCATGTTCAAGAGTAGAACTGAAGAGGGATTTTTCAATATCCTCATAAATCAACATTTATTGAAAGATGAGAAAAAATTTCGGGAATTTTTCAGGCTGAACATTGCTCAATTTAATTATATTCTGGATATAATAAAAGAAGATATAACGACAAATTCGTCAAATAAATATCCTTATCCCATAACCCCACAGGAAAAACTAGCCGTAACTTTACGGTAAGTATTATTTATTTATAACTTATAATTAGGACATAGTATAGATACGTTATTATAATAATACATCAAATCTTATTGCGTTTTTCACTCAGTCCATTTTGTGTTATATTATTTAAAATCGGTTTTTTGATCTCCCCGAATGCAGATGGCATGATGTCTGACGTCACACTTGCGTACAAACATTCGACACATCCGTTGTGAATATTAGTTTTAAGCCTGATGAAGGTAGCGTGGCTACCGAAACATATTTTAAACATGCCACCTGCGCTCGGGGAGATCGAAAAAACCAATTTTGCTTAAAATACATCAAAGGTTTTCATATTGTCCCGAGTTATGCATATAAAAATCTGGTTCTTGCATGTTCGAAGGTAATGGTTGCACTGGCGTAATAATAGTAACTGGCGGTGGCGAAGGTGAATAAAAAAAACTACTTCGAGAATTCGATCCTGATAGTGACATTGTAGGCGTTTTAGTTGTAGGATTGTTATTAAGTTCTTCTAACTCAATAACCATTTTCAAACTACGCAATTTCGCTTCGTTTTGGATCTCTCGCTTGAATTTTTTTACGGACATAGCAATACTTTGAAAAAAAATATCGATTTCATCCTCGTCTTTTTTTGTTAATAAATTGATGATTTTGGCTCGTTCGTTTTGTCTTTCCTCCAGCATCCGAGTAAGATTGTCATTAATTTTTTGTTTTTTACTTGAAGGCTGTGAACGTAAACTTTCATTTGGAGTGTTCCGTTTTGGAGTAGAACTAGTTGCTTCAAAAGTAGATGGTGTCTTAGAGGTAGTAGGTGCATCAGAGGTGAAATGTGAATTTTCAAGCTCATGAGGTAAAAAGGGTGTTTCTGCTATTGTGGTTGTATTTTCGGTAGAGGCAGTGTCTTCTTCATTTTGTGTTTCTTGCTCTTCGATGTTTGATGTGCTTCTACATTAAAAAAATGCGGTATTAGTTATAAACAATCGAAAATCTATTAATAATATACTAACAGTCGTTTATGATCCACTTGTTCTAGAAAAGACAACATTTCCAACAGGGGCCAAGGCTTTGATTTACTGGTCGCAGATCCAGTTGGAGCCTTTCCTTTTTTTTTCTTTTTCAAATAGGTATCCTTAATGTTGCGCCATCTTTTCTTACAATCATCCCCTGCAAAAAATGTTAAAATAAATTAGGAAATAAATTTTTATGTTTCTATGTTTTCTGCTAAATAGGTAAGAAATTTAATCTTTTTTTACAGATTCATGGCGACTGGCGAATCATACCACTCACTGGCATTTGCATTTAGAATATCGCATAGTTATATAAGCAAAATTGTAAAGACAACACTTTTAGTTTTACGGCAGAAATTAATGCCAATCTATCTACCACCAGTGACACAAGAAGATTTAAAAAAAAAGGCCGAGATGTTTGGACAAAAATGGAATTTTCCCAACTGTTGCGGAGCTATAGACGGCAAACATATACGAATTTTTTGTCCCATGAAAAGTGGATCGTTGTATTTTAACTACAAAAATTTTTTCTCCATAGTTTTACTTGCTGTTGTCGATGCTAATTACAAATTCATATTAATTGATGTTGGATCCTATGGTAAAGAAGGTGACAGTGGAATCTTTGACAAAAGCAATATTGGGAAATTTTTTAGAAGCGGAAATATGTTTCCGCCCTCTTGTACCCTACCAAACTCAGACATTATGATGCCCTTTGTCTTAGTGGGTGATGAAGCATTCCGATTAGAAACACACATGATGAAACCCTTTTCTAGACCAACTGCAAGTGCTGATAGTAAAAAAGCTATTTTTAATTATCGACTTTCCAGGGCCAGGAGAGTTTCTGAAAATTCATTTGGCTTGCTGTCTCAAATTTTTCGCGTATTCTATACACCTATTGCTTTGAAGCCAGAGACAACTGACGATTTAATTATTGTAGCATGCTGTCTTCATAATTTTCTTAGAGAAGCTCATTTAGAAGCTCAAAAAAGCCCTTACTACGAATTTGATCCAGCTGAGCTACCACCATCAGACAATTTCATACCGTTAGCTAGGAGGGGAGGTTTTGCAAATATTGACGGTTTTGCTGTAAGAGATTGTTTCATGGATTACTTTAATGGGGACGCAGGATCTGTCATGTGGCAAGATCAACATATCACTAGAACTACATAGAAATATTGTGTGTATTTACTTCTTATAATAATAATAAAAAAAAAATGTTTTTGATTTATTATAATTAATATCTTACCTGATCTTATAAATATGTGTATTTACATTTTTCTTATAATAATAATAAGAAAAAACAACGTTTTTGTTTTATTATAATTTATTAATATCTTACCTGATCTTCCTAGAAACATGGCAACCTCTTTCCATGCATTATCTTTAGTTAATTGGTTTTTGTACGAAGGATTTGCCAAATCAAATAGGCAAGGGAACTTCGATACCACTTCCACCAAGTTTTCGTCTTCCGTGCATGAAAATAACACTTTTCCATTGTTTTTAACAGCCATGTGTGAATTTTTGCTTTTAATAACAAACACAAAACACAAGAAATGCTGCACTACCGTTCTCTGCGGCTGCGGCTAGACTGCTTGTAGAGAGGTACTGACGCAGCACTGGTCCCGATCTGCGTCAGCCGCACCAAACGCACAGCGGCGGACGCGCTAAAGGAAACGATTGCATTTAATTCTAATTGCGGCATAGAGTTCCGTCAGACGCAATCCGTCAGCCGCGTGCGTCCGCCGCAGCATAGGAAACGTACCTTTATTCAACCACATTCTACATCAAAGTTAACTTGTGGTAGGGATTCGCATTTCAGGATATGATGCACTACGTCTGGAGTGCACTTATTCCTAGGAACGATCAATTTATTGCTATCGAGTGGTTCATTTTTAAAAGTCTTATGGTACCTTGCGAAAATTGCGATCAAAAAATCATCCTTCCAATTTTCAAACAAAAGCATAACGACATTATGGTAGTACTAGTGGTTCAAACCCCAATAGCACAGCTGTGGTCTTATTAATCTAAAAATTAATATTACTTTTATTATAATTATTTGACCAGTGGCGACTCGTAATATGTTAGAAAAGGAGGCACACAAAGTAACGTTATGCGAAAGCGATTCTACAAGTATATTTGTCAAATCTTAGTTATCACAGTAGTAAGTTGAATTTTATAAGAATACCCGTGCCTAAGGGGGGGGGGTTGTATTTCCGAAATTGTAACGAGGAAGAAGAAAGCATAGCCTACTTGTAACTCCGCTGTTTTTATAAATATCGAATAAATATATTATCAAATTATCACACAAGCGTTGAAAATGGATCGAAAGGTCGACTATATTATAATTATAATGAAAAGTGGTTTATTTGGTAAAACCCATCAGGTGATGGATGAAAACTCATTGCTTCCAAAATGCCAAGTTCTGATTGGTGCCTCCAAGATTGTTATTGTTTTGATGGTCCCGAATTTGCAGGTGCAAATAATTTGTATTGCGATCGTTTTTTATAAATCCTTAAAACTGATTAAATAAACAGTAAACAAATGAATTGTAAACATAAATTTGTTATGCACAGTTGACTTCACAACAACCTATGTATGTTATTTAGATATCAATCGTGTATCTAGCCTTAAAAGATCTATGTAGTAGATACCAAATATACTATCTTATATTTATATGGTATCCATTCACCTGTAGTTCATCTGACGACAGCGACCTGCAGTTGAAACATACGTACATAATGTGAAATTATGTAAAAAAGTTAAATACGACATTAGCGAATCAAGTTTGAAATATCAGAGTTAAATGTAGGTGAATAAACAAATTCTTGTTGTAAAAAAAAAGTTATTATTACATACCAAAAAGTACCTTAGTTGTATACTCCTAGCTAATGATAATTTGTTTAGTAAATATCTAATATCAGCTCTACATAATAAATGAATACAGTTTTCTTGAAAAATTCAAACAAAAATTTTCAGGATGAAACCCATGACATAAAGATAAATTAAAATTAAAAATTCGGAAAATGGAAATCAAATGTTTATCTATGCTGAAATGGTAGATATCTTTTATATGGAAAAATTTTGTTTTTCTAAAATGTTTCTGCACAAATTTTTGTTATAATAATTTATCAACCTCTATGTGCGTACATTGTACATATAAATTAAACATTTGCTTAGTGTTACAATAACCTATGATTAATAAAAATAAGTAACTTGAGCATTATTATTCATCGATATTTTTTCAAGTCATTAATATTTTTTCTAGAAATTCAAGCATTCTTGATAACAAAATATGTGTCATATTTATGTTGTTATCAAAGTTCTAAACAACGTGACGAAAAGTGTATACAGTGCGTCCACGAATATATATGAAGTTCACAATTATTCTTCAAAAATCCAGTTATACAAATACGGAATGAAGTCTTACTGGCATAATAACCCTTACCCGACAATAATCTCAGAGACAAAAAGAAAATTGTTAGTAAACAAAACCATTTGATAACACTTTTATCATTTTAAAATAATGTTTAACGGCAACTAAATTAGGCCAATTAATCTAAACAATTTTTAATCCCAAAATTCATCACATAATTATTTAAAAATTCAATCTTTGCAACTTTACTCAAAAATTTCAAGTGGTGGAAAACACTTTTCTAAAAAAAATGTAACTGCAATTTTTGTCTAAATCCAAAAAAACTAAAGTTAAACTAATAAATTATTGGAAAGTTAAATAATTCTATACATTCCAATTGGGTTATAACGAACTAATTTTCAAGTTCATCGTGGTTCGTTATATTCGAGTTCAACTGTATGCAATGTTTTTATTTCTACCTTAAAATGGCCATAGCACGAAGCTATTGAATTTTTCGTGTTAATCATTAAGTGCTTTTTAAAAATCACGAAATTATCTACAAACTAGATTATAATCCTTTATTGTCTAGATTCAACAATTTTCGAGTTATAAGTAGATAAAATTAAGCAAAGAAATATTGAAAATAAAAAATTTTATTTTTTATATTTTTCTTCAAAATCATGAATCATTTAAACACAAAAACACTTTATATTAAAAAGGCTTCTTACTATACTTTGTATAAAAGCCTAAAATGTTAGAAAATTTAACGTGCTAGGATTATGGAAATCCTAGAATTCCTATGGCTAGGAAAACAGACGACAACGAGTAAGATAAATATGTGGTAACAATTTATCGGAAGTGAGAAGAGTAGAAGTAAGAATTCCGCAGGGAAGTACATTAGGACCTTTGCTTTTTGCTATATATTATGTAAACGATATCGTCAATGTGTTAAAAGAAATTAAGTTTCATTTATTTATGGATGATTTCTATAGTCTATGTTACATACAGAAGAAATATTAAATGGGTAATTGAAAAAATTATTTTTAAGAGAAATAATTAAAGTATTGATGGCTTATGCCCACTTATTCAGTTTATGGTTATCTTTTAATCCGGGTTAATTTCTATAGGTTAATTCCAGAGAAGCGACGCAGCCAAATGCAGACACTCGTGACCACTACACGAGAGTCCATCAAGGTTGCTCGCGGTTTGCACTTGAATGGGTGACCGTGTGGTGACCAATTTAAATGGAACGTTACTGGCTTCTCCCCTACCAACCCGTACTTCACCAGCGTGGTAGTGTATGGCCTGAACATCGCCCCTCTTGGGGAAGAAGCTTGGTACCGGAGTGGACAAGTTTCTTGAAAGAACATCATCGAGATGATGAAGAACAGAAAGAATTTCCATGTATACAATTTAAGCCAGGCCTTTGATAAGGTCTGGCACGGGGGTCTAAGCTACAAATTGAAGATGACTCTACCACATAACTACTATCAGGTATTGAAATCATACTTAAAAAATAGACACTTTTTAGTTAAATATGGTGAAGAATACACCGAAATATGTCCAATCCATTCAGGGGTACCGCAGGGAAGTGTGTTGGGTCCAATCCTGTATTTGCTTTTCACTGCGGACCTTCCAACAACTGAATCGACAACAATGGCAACTTTTGCTGATGACACCGCTATACTTTCGTCGCATAATGATCCAAGAGCTGCTTCAAGGAATTTGCAAGATGGCTTAAACGAAATTCAGCAATGGCTTAAAGAATTGAGGATAAAGGCCAATGAAACAAAGTCTTCGCACGTCACATTTACCATGAAAAGAGGTACCTGTCCTCCAGTAACCTTAAATGATTACGTTCTACCACAAGCTGATGATGCAAGGTATTTAGGTATGCATCTAGATAAAAGAATGACATGGCGTAAACATACATTCAATAAGAGGAAACAACTTGGAATGAAGTTTGGACAAATGCTTTGGATGATAGGTAGGAAATCACAATTAAGTTTGGAGAATAAACTTTTAATTTATAAAGTGATACTAAAGCCAATATATGTATATCCAACATTGAAATTCTCCAAAGATTTCAAAATAAGATACTTCGAACGATTGTTGAAGCACCGTGGTATGTGCCAAATGAAATAATCCACCGTGACTTACAAATCCCAACAATAAAAAATGAAATCAGAAATTTCTTTGTCAAATATGAAAATCGGATTGAGTCGCATCCAAATGTATTGGCGAATAAACTGTTGAATCATCCCTGTGAAGTCCGAAGATTGAAGCGTTTTAAACCTTCAGATTTAGCCACTCGTTTTGTTTAGCTATATCGACAATTCAATTATTGTAGTAATACTTTATTCCTAGTTCAATACCTCTGTTTTCTTGTGTCTCACTAAATTCTAAATTGAAATGAGAGTTTTCGATAGAATCCTCTCAACATGTCATTAATTTATAGTCAACAAATTTACTTATTGTTTGTTTATGTAGCAGACTGTAAATATGTATTAGTGAAATAAAAAAAAAGTGTATACAATTATTGTTGAACAATTATTTCTATAAAAATTAACCCAGTTTAAAATATAACCCGAGACTGAACAACTGGGACTTAGGGGCAACAAGTTAAAATCGAACATTGAAAACAGATTATTCGTTAAATTAAAGGTTGGAAACCAGCTTAACAATTCATTAAAATTAAAAATTTGACGATAACAATTAATCATATTTATGATTTTTTTTGAAACCTGTGACAACGTATTGTATTTGACTATTACAATTTTGTACATCTTCAATGTTAAAAGTGGAGAATTACAGGGTTAAGATATTTAATCAATTTTGTAGCTTGGTTTTGCATGACTATGGAGACGAAGGAGTACAAATCATAATGAGGACTCTGTTAAGATGTAGGTAAATCGACTTCATCATTTAGGTTAGCAACTGCGTGGCGCTCAAGAATAATTTACGATCTCTTATCGCTATCGGTAAGTACCCAGATATCTCGGAAGACTTGAGCTAGTTCACGGTAAATATTTTACCCTGTTATATCGACCCTTAAAATTTCTGAAAAATTTGTGTAATATATTGTACTCATCTCATTCCCACCTTCCTCTTACTTAAAAATTTCCAATACAACGCTAATATTTTTTGGTGTTTCCCAAAAGAGAATTTCATTTCAAGTATAGGATTCTCAAAATAAAAAATTCTAGAAACTTGATATAATATTCAGTGTTATTCGCGACAATCTCGTTAGTTAACAATATTGACAAAATATTGTTAATCGTTGAAATTTTATGTTTACAGTAAGATTAAATTATAATTTAGATGTGACAATATCGAAAATATTGCCTATATTGAACTGCAATACGACATTTCCGTATGTAAATTACAATCTAATCTTAATTTAAACGTAATATGTCAATGCTTATAAATATCTTGTCAATATTGTTAAATAAGGACACTATCGTGAATAGCATTGAAAGGAAAAATAAATTAAAGCAAATTTTAAAACGTAAACATAAAGTTTAAATACATTTTTTTATTTATTTTAGATAAATTGACGAGGAGTTCTCAAAAAGGTTGAAACTCGTAATCTATGCTACAAAAAAATAATTTTAGTAAAGCGTGAAAATATTAACTGTAAAATAAAGATCGTAGTTCCATTTTCACAATTTATTATTGATTAAGTAGACCTGGTAGATCTCTGTGCAAGGAGAGGAGGAAAATATTAGTTAATTAATCTAATTTATAAAAATAAATAATGACTGTAAAAAAGGTAAATAAATTAATTAATCATGAATTGCCGTTTCGTTGCAGGTTTGATGCTAATATATTTACCAGGATAAACTTTTTATTTTTTATTGTTAATATTCTTATACCTCCATAATACATTCGTTCGTAAATTGTTTAAATTTGCCATGTGTACAGTTGGGCTCACATAAACACTGGCGTTATTAGTAAAAATGGTATGAATTAAGCTTAAAATCACTAGTCAAATAGGTACATTTTGAAATGTATCTTTTCTTTTCATTTTAATGTAACTTAATTATCTGTCAATGTCATAACGTTGTGTTAGGTAATAAAAATGTTTATAAACATCTTTTTCATGGAATTACAATTTACTGATTATTAAATAACTGTTAATCTCAAAATTATATGCGTTGAATTCCATAAACGTGACTTTATTACAATTTTTATTTCCATGTTCAGTACAAGTTGCGACATACAATTTTACATGGTCTTTGCCAAAAACACATATACAAATATTTTTGTTTTCTTTTAAATAAAGCTAAATGAACGGTATAAATTATACGCAGGTTGTCTTTTTTAATCAGAAATTCGTGACGTAGTAGGTGCCAATTTATTTGAGCCCAACTTCTAATTTTATAAAATATTCGTTTTATAATTCTAACTGCAGGAAAATTATTTTTAATCTTTTATCAAATTAATACTTTTTAATTATGCTGTTGCCTACATGATATAAACCCGTTAAGGTATTTATTGTACTATAATAAATTATAAGTACAGATATAAAATTAAAATTTAAAAATTAATGAGATCAACAAACACGATAAAATTCAAATTATTTCATAAGCTTTCAGCAATAAATTGATTATTATTCTAATTATTAGTATTATAAAATTTAATTCATTAATTTTATTTAGAGACTCGACATGAATCTTAACTCGGTGATAATACAACATACATAGTAGGTTTTGAATAAAATTACCGAATACTTAATTAATTCTATCAGGTTTGTTTAGCAAGGACAAACAGGACTAAAAATTATGAATTGTCTATAAAGATTCACCAAAGACATTTCTATAAATTAGGCTTTAATTTTTGATTTATTCTTATTTTATTTAGCGAATGCGAAATTTTGTTTTTTTAAACAGTCCATTTTCTAAATTGAATTTTTGTTCTAGTAAGTATATACGTAGTATTGAATTTTTATACTCGAGTAATTTCGAGTCCGGAGAACTCCGGCGCCAAGCTGCTAACCAAACCGGCAAAGTAATTCTTAATGAGGTACGATTACAAGTATCTTGGTTTAATTGTTAAACACGAGAAGGTCGTTTAGATCCATTGTACATTCTAGTAACGTAAATTTTAAATCTATCTACCATGTCGTCCTCACTTCTTTACATAATAACGATCCTGTTTTCATATAAGGAAACAATATTGTTACTGTAATTATGTGTACACATTTAATTTGATTGCCTATTACGCTATTATAAGTGTTATAAAATTGAAGATTATAGATTAGACCAGGAAGAGATTTAATACAATTAATATAATAAATTTTAATGCATCCCGTCCGTCGCGTCGCGTCGTTCTTGTCAAACCAGTGCATGCAAATACGTAGTTAACTTTTCCTCCCTCAAAATAACTTTTCGTTACACGTATTGCATTTTAGAACGTCAAGGAAAAAGGATCATTTTCAGGTAAAATGCGCCAGGTATTTATTACTGACGCCACCTTACAATGGACCCGATGACATTATTTTACAAATCCTCTTTTTGTTAATAAGATAACTTCTGTTAGAATATCTTCTAGTATTTTATTTACGTAGATAACGGACACCTTTTTCTTCATTTATTATTCTAAAACCTTTTTTTTAACCGAACTAGTACATAAATTTGTGACTTGGGTGCGAAACGAAATTCCACTTGTAAATTTAAAAATTCTTAGACTCAGACAGGGCCGGTCTGGCGTAGTCCTTTTGACCGTTACACGTTGCTGCCGAAGATATGATTAACATTAATACGTCTTATTTATTTATAAGGAAGTTTACGGTCTGAAATTAAGAGTAATAAACACTTCATAAATTTAGTTGGAATGCCAATGACAAAACTACCATTGAAAGCTTGAAAATAAGACCAAGAGCCAGAATAGGTTGTGGCGTAAACTTTAAAATGCAGATGAATTGGATTGAAAAATCTCCTACGACACTTTTTCTTTAATTTTAGCGTCAGTCCGCCTCTGGACTGGAACAAATATGATCGTTTCTATCTGAAATGTTCAATACTTTTGTATTTCTCAGAAACAATCTGTAAAAGATCATTAAAATTTTATTAAAATTATAAACAAATGTAAATTGCATGATTTGTGATTTAATGTGAATTAAATGAATTCATACAATATGTATTATATTTTACTGTATGTTGTACATAAATATATAATTTATTAGTCACCATTAAGTATATAGAAATAGATTAATTATGCAAAAGCCATATGCGTAGGTGAATACATTGGTTAAAAATGCATACACATTTTGTACTCCAGAGTTATGGATAACATTCGACACATTGACAACAATACAAAAAAATTTTATAGTCAAGTCCTTGATCTTATCAAAATATAAAACCGAGATAATATATCAAAAATCATAAATTCCACACGATTTTGGCGAACTCTAATTCGAAAGAATTTAAGTTAATTAAAAAAAATTAACTCACTTTGTTATTTGCTGATATTTTATGATCGTTTGGTATTTATAAACAATCGCTTTATAAGTTTATGTTTATATAATGACGTTCTGCCACTACTTGTTAGAGATACTACGTTAAGATATCGACTATTTGTCATGATAACATACTTGTGCATAAATTTTATGCCTTTAAAGAATTTTAATTACAGGAAGCTTACGTTTAAAAAATATATTACAATTAGCAATTAACCGTAACATTCCGTCTTAAAAATTATAATGTCATAATTAATTACTATAAAAATTACTAATTAACATTGTAGGAAAGTGTTTTTCTAGGTTGCTTTTTGGAAGGTAGAGCTCAAATATTATACCGGGTGACCGGCCGAAAACTGAACATAGGGAAATAACATGGGAAATTGATTTTTTCTAAATTCCTGCTTCCCATTATAACTGATATGAATAAAATTACCAAATTAAAGAGATTTTTTATCCGCGCCTAAAGATACCAAACACTTAATATTTTGTTTTTTAATTATTGTTAAAAAGTCGATAGTAAAATTAAGAAATAGCGCTTCTTAAAAAAATATTAGCGGGCTGGGTCGTTGCATTACGTCTAATGTGCCGCATTGCTATTGTTTTTAAACTTTTTAAATTTGTTTTTATTTTAAAAATAATAAGAACTCAATTTGAATATTATTTTATTATAACAAGTTGACCAATATTAAAAGTAATTTTATTTAGTCAACAAAACCCAAGAATAAGAAAAATATCAATTGGATTATTAAATACTGAACGAAAGTAACCAAATAATAATAATATTATAACAAGTATTCGAATAACCCTCCATTCTGCACTAAACAGTAACCCAATCTATTATAAAATGATTCTCTTACATTTGATAGCTGTCTAGCAGTAATTTGATTGCATTCTGCAAAGATCGCGTTCCTCAAAGAATCAATATTTGGGTGACGAGTTTTATAAATTTTGCTTTTAATATGACCCCACAAAAAGAAGTCACACGGTGCCAGATCAGGAGATCAGGCTGGCCAGTTTATAGCACCACCACGACCAATCCATCGATTTGGATATGCTTGGTTTAAATAATCTCTAACGTTTACCCCAAAATGTGCTGGACAACCGTCTTGCTGAAACCAGACCTCATGGTGTTCAGAAGCTATTTCGTCTAACGCAGGACCAATATTATTTATAAGAAGATCTAAATACATATCTGAATTTAAATTTCCAAGTATTTCAAATGGACCAAGAACACGGTTATTATAAATGCCAGCCCAAATATTAATTTTTTGAGGATATTGTGAGCCGGTCATTAAATTTAGTCTCGGATTTTGTATAGCCCAATAGCGATGGTTTTGTACATTTGGCTCATTGTTTAATGTAAATGTACATTCGTCTGTAAAACATATTTGTTTCAGAAAGTTTCGGTTTCTGTTAGCACGTTCTTGCATTTTCTCACAAAATACAAGCCTGGATTCTTCGTCAAACAAAAATATTTCTTGATGACATTGATATTTAAAAGGATGGTACTTGTGCTTTTTTAAAATTGTTCGAACATTTTCTCTACCAACATTACACTCAGCTGCAATGGATCTAATGCTTGCATTTGGATTCGCAGAAATTAAACCTAATATAGTTTCTTCCAATTCATGGTTGTTTCTCTGATATCCTATTTAAAAAATAATGATAAGACAACTTCAATTAATAATTTTGGTTAATACCTTTATTTAAATTTGTCCAAGTATTACCAGTGTCTTCAAATTTCTTAATTATATTCTGTATGGCCGATATTGATGGAATTTGGTTATTATTAAATTTAACAGAAAATAAGTCACGTATTTGGCGTAAACTATTACCGCTGTAATAATATTTTACCATGAAAACTCTTTCTTCAACAGACCACTTCATTGTTAACAAAATTAATTTTAATAAAGTAACTTTTGTTTGTAATATTTGGCTTTCATACAATAGCAATGCGGCACATTAGACGTAATGCAAAGACCCAGCCTGCTAATATTTTTTTAAGAAGCGCTATTTCTTAATTTTACTATCGACTTTTTAACAATAATTAAAAAACAAAAGATTAAGTGTTTGGTATCTTTAGGCGCGGAAAAAAAATCTCTTTAATTTGGTATTTTTTTATTCATATCAGTTATAATGGGAAGCAGGAATTTAGAAAAAATCAATTTCCCATGTTATTTCCCTATGTTCAGTTTTCGGCCGGTCACCCGGATAATTAATAACGTTAATTCGAAATGGAAAATGCTGGATTGATGTTACCGAGACAATTTAGAACTTTTATGAACTGGTTATACCCTCGAATCAATCGTGGATGATATACATAACATCTGATGAGAACAAGTGGATTGGATAAGGAAGAAGTAGGCTAAACAAAATGCTAGACCAAAATATATTACAGGTATTAATATGTTTATGCTCTTCTACAATCTTGTCGTACTAACACGTCTCCCGCATTGTGAAAAGTAACAAGACCCGTATCAAAACCAAACTCATGTGCTCTTATAATCCATGGAATATACATAACACATTATAGGTACTTACTGGGTTCCGTTGCCTGCATACGAATATGTATTTTAACATCGACCTCGCTCGATTACAGAAGATTTAAAATTTTGAGGTGAGGCAATATTACTCCAAAATCAGACACCCAGCCTGAAATTTCATGGGCACTATAATATAGAAAACTTGCTTCGTTTACGCGCGAAGAAGAAGAAATAGCACCCCAGCAAATCCTATCAATCGCCTGCACAGATTCGGTATTCCATTAATTTCCATTTAATATTATAAAAGTTGAATTTGTTTAGAAAAAGCGAGTAATGCATTAACGAGAAGGAGCAAAACAAAACATTGTTTTAATAAACCATTATAATATATACTTACTCACAATAATTACGTTTCATTTTAAACCAGATTCAATATACAGATAAAGCTTTGAGTTTATTAGTCATAAAAATAAATTTTATTGCTTTTTACTGTTTTATAGTTCATTCTATGGTCAGAATAAAATACGTATTTTATTTATTTCTTCATGTTAGCAGCATATAATTTGACGAAAACAAATATTTCGTCTTCACAGTGAGTTTAAACCTTCCTTCGTAGAGATATTATTAAACGAGATTATTCATTACGGTACGAGTTTTGTGAGAAACTCACTTAAAATACCAAATGTAATTTCCCTACGCTTGCTTCAGTTAAATACTATAACTTATCTCATAATTACATTTACGTTTACAAAATAAAACAAAAACATTATTATGTAATCTGTTAGATTGAATATCCATCCGTTAGTTACTACATATTTTATTCTGTCAAGAAAACTCAACTTTTCTATTACGACTTCGACACTTGATTTATTTCTCTCAAAGTAAAAAATTTTTGTTAAGCCATTAGTGAGATTCGAACCTCGCATGTTCAGATTGCAACGACGCAAGAAAATGGCCGAATTCAATTTTCACAAACTTTATTTAAAATATATTGCGGTGATTGCTGAACTTGTACAGGAGTTAATCCTTTGTAAGAATGAGACTGAAACCGGATTCTTTCATTCATTTAATGCCTAATTAAAGATACTGGACATCGATTGGACTACCGTCTTTGCTATATAAACAGGTATCTTTCCATACATGGTTGTAATGCGTGACATTCCTGTCTCGACTTTTTATCATGTTTAGGGCAATCATTTTTTACTATTGCTTAATATTTTTAATTATTCAACAAGAAAAGGTGTAACGATTTTCAAAAACGATATCGAAAACGTTGTAGGCAAAATATATATTTTATTTACATTACAAAAGTTAAATCTACAAAATTTAAAATAATATTGTAATTATTAAAAGTTTCTTTTTCTATATTATAGTATAACAGTTTTTAACTCCAGCTAACTTGGATGGATGTGAAGCACGATGGGCATGTCAGGAAAAGCAGAAGAGCACCGCAAATGCAAATTAGCATTTTAAACAACATTTCAAAAAATGGACAAAGTCAATGATGAATGGATAATAAATAAGTACAGGTTGATAGCGAATCCAAAAATCTGAAAACCGAGTTCATTGGTTGAAATTCATTAATTCAGTTTAGAAATCCAACGAACTTTTTCATTAATACTACGAAATTTTGAACATCTTCATCGTAAAGGAAGGGAGTAGCCATGTTAGTTGTTGAAGCGAAAGAAGTTTGTAAGGATAGGAAAGCATGAGTTTTGCTTTGTCAGGGAAAAGAAGTTAAAAGGTATAAATAATGTACCATTATAAAATTAAGTAAATTTCCTACATCTACTACAATAATTAATAAGCAATTGGAAAATACAGATATAACGTATAACTTTATTTGCGTTCACTGCACTAAATACTTAGTATATGATATACATTCATTAATAAACTATTATAAATATTAAATTGTGTTCAAAAGTTATAAAAAATATACAATATAATTTTTTGATCACCGAATTAAGTGTTCCTTTTAAAGGAGAATTAGAAATTCGGCCTCCAATTTGGCCAAATCCAGAGTTTAAAAAACTTAGGGACTTCCCCAAACCATAAACTTTCGCATAAATTTTGATCAATATGATCTATTTTGTTTCCTAATAGTAAATCTTTTTAACTACTTGTATTTTCAACGCACAATATAAATGGCAATAAAAATAAACCAAAACATGACGATATGAACAATTTTTGCAATACATATTTGTGAACCGCACGATGATTGCAGTTTTTCCGGAGGGATCTCTTCTCGAATTAAACCACTATTCTGAACTTGTTCGCGAATCAATTTAGAATAGTTAGTATTCTGTAAAGTTAAATTTTCTTCGACATTTATAACCTGAAGTGTTTCACCATGCTCTGTCAAATTTTCTTGCTGCACAGTTGAAGTCGACGGTATGGTTGTCAAAATCTCTATGGGATACGTGTCGTTAATTAACTGAATTTCAAGTTTAGTAAGTTTGGATTGTTTTTTTCCATAATCTGAGACCGAAAATTGTACAGTTTGCTGATGATACCCTTGAGCATTTATCTAAAATCAAAAAAGTTTTATTTTGTAAAATACAAAAATTGTGATTTGTATTACTTGTAAAGTATAATTGCCTGGAAGAAGAAGTCTCCAAAATACTCCAGTCAAAGAAGTAGTAAAATTCATGTCTCGCCCAATAATTTTTAAATCGGCTCCATTAATTGGATGTCCGGTAGTTGTATCAACAATTTTTCCGCTAACGCCTTGATGAGCTTGTTTAATGTATTCTACGAGAGCCTAAAAGTAAATTGGTTAATTCTTGATAAATAATTATTTGGGAGTGAACAGTACATCTTTATTTTCTTCCCAATAATGCTGTAATTTACTAGCATTTGGATATTTACAGCAAGATATTTCCAGCGTTAATTCCATACACCCGTGCATCACATAGTTGAAATCTTGCATTCCACCTAAAGTGTTTTAGAATTAATGTAATATAAAGTTCACCTGGTGAAAATAAAAACAAGCGTACCATGAATTGGATACCAAGCAGCGCCATTGGTAATTCCACCGACAAAACTGTTTTCATTACGTGAACAAGGCAAACCTTGATGCATTGTTGGATGTTTATTAGCGAAGGTGTGAGCTAAATGTATGAAAACATCATCATCGGGTGACAAAGACGGAGGGTTTTGCTTTAATGATGCTGCAAATAAATTTTAATTAATTTAAGTTATTAAACAACAAGGTGGTAGTAGTACAATTTTATTTGAAAAATAATTATAGCACAATTTTAACAGAACTTATAATAAATCATACCCAAGCATCAGCAGTATTAGCATGGGCATCCTTAACTCTCCAGCACACGGGTGCTGAACTTTGAAAGAAATAAGTTTACGTTTGTGAACTTCTGTATACCTTTCAAAAATGTTCAACGACATAATATAATCAAATTGTGCAAAATGTAAAAATTACTATTTTTTCGCAAAAAAATAAAATGTCCTGATAGACCCCACCCGTGTGTTCGAGTAACTTTCTGTAGAAATCCAAAAATTGAATTTTATGCGAAAAATTTACTCGAAACCAGCTCACAGCACTAAACGAGGCTATTGCAAATATTGTAAACGAAGAAAAACCAAAGTTTTACCTAAAAACCAGATATTTCTGTAAAATTTTTAAGTTTTGGTTGTGCATGGCGCATATTATTAGCATGCTGTCGTAAATGTATTTCAAGCAAAGGAAGCCCCTACTTTGAAGCTTCTTAATTTGTGCGGACATTTTTTATAGAAATTTTCTTCTTGTTTTTACCTTAGATTAGTATGTGTAGTATAGCAAAACATTAAATTTAGAATGATATATTATGCTTTACATTATGTTTCTAATGCGTTTTTAATATAAATCATGTAAAATAACAATGTTTTTATTGTTGATAAAAAAAGTAGGTAAATCTGGTTTTTTCTTAAAATTTTTTCAACGATCTTAAAAAGAACTAATCAAAGTTTATTTTTACCAAAAAAAATTTTATTTTATTTTGATACAAATGTTTTACACGCCCTTTAACTATGGGCCTGATAGGCCTCACCCGTGTGCTGGAGGGCTAAGGGGGGCGGAGGTAACTAATGGGGACAATTTTTTAGAATATTAATTTAGAAATTTAATTGTTGTTGCCCTCCCTGAAAAAATTATTGGACGCCCATGTTAAATACGTGCATACCAAACAACAAATTGAAATCAACACAAAATAAGAAAGCAAACATAAACAGAAAAAAGTAGAAATAATATAGTAATTTAAAAACTTTATACCAATATAGTCTTCTCTCAACTTTTGTTGTTCTTGTAGATCTTTGACTTTGCCTAATTCACGTATTAATTTTTCCCATTCTATAATAACAATTATTTTATTATTATAATAAAAATTAGGGCTTTTTTCATAATAATCTATTGTGTTAATCAATCAATTTAAATTGCTTACAGTTTTATGAATTCAAAACTTAATACAAAGTAAAATAAAAATCAAATATACTCGTAACACATAATTTCCCATTTTTATGCACCATAAAGTAGAAGCAGCAAATAAGTTACTTTTTATTTCGGGTATTTTTACAAATCAATTTTTGAAAATGTTTAACGAAATGTGGGCGATTGTGCAGTTACTCGGACCAGCTGAAAAAAATTTCTTCAGCTACACACTAAAGAACAGGCATATTTTAGGCTATAGAAAAAATATTTTGTATGAAATCTGTAAAAATAACCCCAAAATCGACTTTTGAAAAGTACGGGAAAGTAGCATCGAGTATGCGGTAGACCCCGGTCGATGTGCATCGTTCGCCCGTGGTCCCTTGAAAATGCGTAAAATTTTTTCGCTCCGATTTGAATTTTTCTTTGAAATTCGGATAGATGGGGGTGTAATTAGTGGATATTAGTAATAAATATAATCAAAAAAATGGAAAATCACCCGTGTATTGCCGAAAAAGTGAAAAAATTAAATTTTTTTTTCCTTCTAATTTTGGGGTGTGCATTCGATAAGGAGGGTAATCCATCGTCAAAACCTACCCTTACGGGGCGCCGCTCCGCTCCGCGTTGCACCCCTCCAGGGCGGTTTTGACTCTGGTTACTATGCTAAACATACGAGAAGGCGCCTCCAATAAAAAAAACCGGGATAAATGAAACCGGGAGCTTAGAGACCCTTGAAATAGCATTAAAAAGTATAGTTGCGGTATGGGGCAGTAAACTATTACGTTTCACCCCCAAAAAATCGCGTAAAAACAAAAAATAATCGATGTTACATGTACGAGAGACGAGCTGCATCTGCCGGTGCGAACCTTACCTTACCTGATATGTATTTGATGGAGCATCCCGGCATGGCCGGCCTTCTCCTTCATCTGAAAGAATACATTAATGACATTGGAAGTTGTAGAGACCGGTGGGTCTCTGGGAATTGGCGCTTGGCGGACTGACTGGTAAAAACCTGAGCTGTGACTGTGAATATGAGATATGTGAAGAAAAAGAAATTTTTACGTTTGCCGATATAGTAGAGTCCCTAATTCGAAGAAAGAAATTATAATTTCTATTGATGACCTCGAAGTGAGTGGCTTCTACTTGGAACTAGTCAGAATTGGCGACTAGTGGGATTGTAGTGATACTATGGGAGGTGATTTATCGAAGCTTGTGGAAATTGATCGAAAAATTACACAAATCTAGTGAATAAATTCACTTTCGAAGAGAATTTGTGTAAGTTAAACCTGTGAACATACATTAGTCTGTGTGGGGGTGCCGGTGCGAAATATTCTAAGTGTTAGGGTCATTCATATAGCACGTACCGTCAACAGAATGAGCGACGCGCGGGAATCTCGTTAATTTTACCACTGAATCTCGTTAAAATTTGCTAAGTTCAAAATCGATTATTTCAAAAATTTGGACCCGGTTCACATATAATATTTATATAAATCAACTCTATAAACCTTGTTCTTTAGTGTGTAGCTGAAGAAATTTTGTTTCGAGTGGTCATAACAACTGCACAGTAACCGAAATGGCGAACCAAAATTTTGGTAAGGGGTTTTAGACTCTATTTTTAGAAGGGTTTTAGAATTTAACTTGAACTATTTTATCAGAAATTAATAATAATAGTTCTCGTTATAGCTAATAATAATAATAATAAAAATTTGAATTTTAAAATAGTTAAAAACATGATAGCGTACGTATCTCTCGTGTACACAAATTCAATTCAGGTACAGTTTTGTAATTTTACTTAAAAGAGGAAATAAATTTAACCAAAACTTCATTATTATCTGAGATGATACTTTAAAATAAATATAACATCGCATTTTGGTTTTGCGGTATAAACTGTGACAAATTTTCGTATCTACATAAACATTCTTGAGAATAATGCAAAGGAAATGCATGAAAATAGAACAAAAATTATCAATTTTTAAATTTTAAATAAGTTCAAGACGAATCACAAAGTGATATACTTTTTTTATAATTCCTTTGTGATGAGCATGGAACCAAGAATTTCTAAGGAAGCTGAAAACAATGTTAAATAAAATAAAAAACTTACTTGCTTCTTTTACACTCTCAAATGGATAATTTGCCACTAAAGCTCCACCGTGTAAACTGGCTGAAAGAATAAAAGGTATTTTTTTCATCCAATCCTCCACAGCTTGAGCTTCCGGTTGTTTTGGTTCAATATTTGTATAGAATATAATAGGAAAGTTTCTGTTCAAATCAAATTTCTTGGCGTTACACCTTCCGTCGTCCCCAGAACACAGCCCTTCCTGTGATTTCTCGAAACCGTCCGGATTCATACTTGGAAGAATGTAAATGTTCGTATTGTTTAATAACCAAGTAATTTCAGCATCGACTCCATAATTATCTCCTAAATACTAAATTTCATAATTATAACAAGAAGACATAAGAAACGTAAAAGAAGTTGAGGTACCTTTATGAAATGCAAGAGTACTTCACGCCCTACAGCTTCATTTCCGTGAATATTGCCAATCAATTTTACGTTTGGAACCCCGACAGCTGGTGCATCATTTTTGGAAGTAATTTCGACAACCCACAATTCTCTTCCTAATGCAATTTTTTATAGTAACAAAATAATATACTGCACCAACAATTTATTTTACCTTGAACAGATTTTCCTATAGAGTCGAGCCTCAAAGATAGTTTTGTGTAACTTGCTGTAAAATTTTTCAAAGTTGATTGCAGTTCTTCATATTTATGATATTTAAAATCCAACGCCGCACTTTTTGAAACACAAAAAACAATAAATAATAATTTACTAAACTGTAATAACATTTTCGGAATGCGAAATCTCTTTACGGTTTGATAACTTTGATAGAAGTGGTTTACATATTCCCTGTAGATACTTAATCATAATTTTTATCCCTTCCAGTTACGTGCTTTAACGAAAACATGGAAACTGTGAAGGATAACATAATTTTAATATTCTTGTTTAAAGGTCGATTTTAACAAACTTTTCGTGTTAATGTTTCTAATGTCTCTTTATAATAAATTAACTTCTTATTTTCGATAAAAGTGGTACAAAATCGGAGACATAAGCAAGCAATATTCTAGTTTTAGGGGAGGTACGAACTTCCATTTGTACCAATTGCAATCGGAATTCATTTAAAAATTGAAATAATTAATTAATTGTAAATTGCTTTTGTACAATAGCAACCTTTGAACAAAGCAGAAAATTTATTATCAAAAATCTATTCATAACGTTGATTAAGGCAGGAATGAAAACCGCAACGGGATGTTTTCAAATTGTGTCTCTCGTGGTACTGTAAGATAAAGTAACGGTCTTACTTTGCATATTAGTTATTAGAATTTAATACTTATCAAAAAGTTTTCTAATAAATTGTAAAATATTTATGGTTTCGTTTTACCTTTGGATTAACATTTCTGGGTCGACGCATAAAACGCTCATTTATGATACCAGCATGCTACCTACCTTGTTTCCATGATAATTACACCTAGCTATAATTAAATTGTTTTGACTTGAATTTAAATTCATTTTAAATTTACTTTAAAAAACGAAATCAAAATGTAACATTTAAAGTAAGAGTTTAAGCTCCAAAATGGAAGTTTAGATAGTTTTATGTAGTTACTACCTAGCAACAGCGGATCTGGTCAAAGTTTATGGAGGGGGTAAATACATGTTTTGTAATAAAATTTAGGGAAAATTAAGGTATATTTTTAAAAGTTCTATTGCAATGAAGATTCATGGGGGGGTAGTTACCTCCATTGCCCCCCCCCCGTAGATCCGCCCTTGCTACCTAGACTGTTTCGTTTTTCCGATCAAATAATTAATTATTTAAAATTCTGTATATTAAATGCTTGTTTTATTCGCCGTTTTGCAAAACGTCAATGTGCGGTTCTTTGCAAAAGAACTAACTAAGAGTGCAAGAACTGAAACATGAATAACAGGGAAGTACTAGGTATAAGCGAAACAGAACTAAAAACTCTTAGAACTAATTTAGTTAAAGAATAGGTTAATAGACCTACAATAAGAGGAACAAGTTTCCTTTATAAATTTGAAAACTAATAATGTAACAATTGAACATGAAACATCCCCAAATCTCATATTCTCAGCTTCATGATTTATGACTCAAAAATGGTAAGCATTATTCCATTACTTCTATGAAACAGGAGACTAAAGACTAATTCCTCTTGTAAATCTTTATTTGGAAGGGTAAAAAATCAAGAAAAAAGTTTTAAAACCAGTAGATCCTAAGATTTGCAAAAACTTTTCTCGGACTTCTTTGATGCGCTATAAAACTTAAGCAGCAAACAGATATTTTGGAAAATAATATATCAAAATTCAGGAAGAATGCAATATTTCCCAAGTGAGTCCAAGTACCTATGTCGGCTACTGAAAATGTTGACATTTCCAAGTGAAAGCCGATTATAGCAGATCTAGCAATCAACTGACAAATGGAATTTCCAAGTAAAAATTTGCTTCTGACACTAGCCCAAGATTTAGAAATTATTAATATCGTTAATAAAGAAATTTTATGTAGCTGCAAGAGTGTTAAGATAAATTCCTGGTTATATCCTTCCAAAAGTTATGAAGAAGTATCAGAAATTTGTTTATTGCAGAGCAAATCTGGAAAAGATTTATATTTAAATTATCTCGAGTTAATAATCGACAGGTTTTTTATTTATTTATTGTAATTCAGGTTTAAATAGTCAATTTCAGGTTATATCTTATGATAAATCTTTTAATTAGGTTTACCGAAACGCTAATTAAGAAAGATTTTAGTCGAAATGTTATGAAACCAAACAACTTAGCCTTAGGAACGTGTTCGAATTATTTATGGAAAACGCTGTTACAATTAAAAGATTTAATTGTAATTTATATTAATTTTTGTGCTTTTGCTTTTGAATAATAATTAAGTAAATATTATTTCCCAGATTCGGAAAAATAAAAAAGTAAACCAAAATGAAAATGGTGATATGAAAACGCTCGAAGATAAAAACACTCAAACAGTTACTTATTCTGCAGAAACTTGTAATAGTTGCGGTTTTGCAACCGAATGCATTCACGAAATAGTAAAAGAATTGGCTCTTCACATCGAAGGAACTTTTATTAAGAACATAAGGTAAAAAATTACTAAAACGAGAACGTATTTTCAATAGTTACTGAAATGGCACCTCGAAATTCGCTTTAATAAAAAACCATTTATTTTATAATATCTAGAAAGGATTTTCAAAAAGATTTATACGATATAACCCTACAAGGACGTATGCATCAAGTGACCAGAGCAATTAATCAAGATTTAAAGATTTTCAGCGAACATGCAAAGAAGCTGGACAAGGAAAATAAACGGCAACTTAACGAATTGCAGCACCTCGAGACGAATTTCAAGAAATCTTTATTTACTATAAAAATCTTAAGGCGTTCCCTGAAGAAATTTCGCAAGAATGCCATCGACGGTAAGTTTCGTCGAGATATAAGCGAATATTGATCCACCTTGGAATTTCAGCCAAAATTAAAAGAGAATGTTTAATTAAACGTATTAACGAACTAATAAAAACAGACAGCGTTAAAAGTTGTAAAATTTCACGAGCCAATGAGAAAAGTCGAACTCTAGAAAAATCCTTGTACGAAAGTACGATAAGTTTAGCACTTTTAAGTACGAACAACGACAACCTTCAGCGGGAAATTTCTAGCACGTTAAAGGAAAATATTAATTTTTCGTCGGAAAAAGATTTGTGGAAAAATAGATTTGGGGAATCTTATTTAGAAAACAGAAAATTGAAACAAGAATTGAGCATAATTCGACCGGAGATTTTTGCTCTCAATTCGAACATAAGTAAATTAAGCGAGAGTTGTGAAAATTTTCTGGAAAAATTGCAAGTGAATAACCTGCAGCTTACAAGTAAATCTGAGGAGTTTGAAAACTTGATAAAAAAATTATCGGTGAGTTGGATCGATTTTGCTCTTTATTTTGTAGCTAACGTTTGATTAGGAGGATTCACCGAGTTTGTGTGGCGATGTCGATGATGGTAGACCTCCTCCTCGTCCTCCGATGTTTAAGAGTAAATTTATCGGCAAAGTTTTAATAATTTTTTATTGACAAGGGCTTGTCGTAGTTACTGGAAATCCGCTGGCAGATATGAGGAAACAGGTGGAAATAAATATTTTTAATATTACAAAATTGGAGCAGCACAATAATCGTCTTCTAAAAACGATAAATCGCGTTCAAAGCAAAGTTCTGTACACCTGACGACGACGACGATAGGACTTACCGTGATGTTGTGGTCGTGTAAGACTCGAGTTTTTGATTCGCCAATAAAAATTGTGATAAACCTAAGTTGATTGATTTGTTTTGATGGGGGATGACGACGGACGTGGCCGTGATGCGTGTAAATGCATAATAAAAATAACGGTGATTAACTTATATAATAACGACCATACAGTCGCAATCTTTATTTACACAAATTTTTGTGTGTACAAAATAATGTGAAATAATAGATATTATATTATCTGTACAACAAACAGCATATTATTATTATGTCTGTCAAGAACATAATTACCGCTTGTTTATATTTAGCCGAGACCAGCTCGAACCAGTAAAACTCCGAATCCGAAAGAAAAAATGAAAGTATGAAATCGTTACACAAATATCGTAAGTGAAAAAGTGAACTACCTATAATATTCTAATGAAGAAATAAAATGAACGTGATAAACATTCAAAACTTAAATTGTCTATGTTAGTTGTAATACATAAGTAATTAAAGCTCATTCAGAGCTGACCTCGTCTAATATGATTTTAAATGTAAAATACAATAAATTGTATGCATATTTACATTATATCAAATTTTATAATTTACATTTATTCAATCACAGGTCTTTCGAGGGAAGACAAATAGGCGACAAAACAACACATCTCTACATATTAGCTATCGAATGGAACAGCAAATGTTAGCTTAAATCAAAAAAATTGTTACTTAACAATAAATATATGCAAAATAAATAAGTGAAAAAAATTATGTAATTAGTCTTACACAATTAGATTACGCAGGTTTAGTAAATGTTGATAAACCTAATGCTTCTTTTACATATAGTACATTAAAAACTAGAATGTTAAATTAAAACTAAAAAAATAAAAAGCACTTTTGTCAAAAAATATTTTATACTTTTAGTATTTTGTAAATTAAAAGAAAATGAAATTTATATTATTTTTACAGTTCACCACCGCAGCAAATAAATAATAACTAAGTAAGTGATATTACAAAAACAAATAAAAAATAAATCAGATTTTATCTTCTGTACAACAAACTTCATAACTTGAGTGATGGGTATTTCATTTTTAAACCGCGACTTACTACGGTCCTATTCTCTATAGATTGATTCATTTACTGTGAAAATAAAAAAAAATTATTATAGAATTAAATTTATCATCAAAATTTGTGGAGCAGGAAATATTCACTTAAGGTAAATTAAGGTAGGAAAGGTAGGTTTGTAGCTCCAATTGACAACGATTTTTCGTAACTTACAAAATACTACTTACTTTTACTCACCATTTTTCCGAAAACATTCTGCACTTACCCCCTACATTTTTACGTAATTTGCTCGAAATGTTTTACACTCCAAATCGTGAAGAGCCATAAAATGTTAAAAGCAAATTGGCTAAAATTCATTCACTCCTGCTCGGTTAAAAGGATTTATCAAAAAACCTTATGCAAATCGATACCTTACTTTGAAAACCTCGTAAGTACCTAAAAGCTGTTTTTACAGGAGCAACAAAAAACTGTTTTTTTTAACTACGAGTAATATTTCTTGGTTCAATTAGGTTCTAATGCAATATTAATATTCAATATTATAGTTTTTTAAGCTAAAATGTAATAAACATCAACCCACTTAGATTTTTCAAAGAATTACGAGTTTTTCTAATTAATAGTAGGAATATATTGTACAAGTTACGAGTAATACCCATAATATTATAATGAAAACCTCGTAAGTTTCAAAACATTTTCAAAAATTGATAAATAAAAACCTCGTAACTTGTTCATTAAGAGGTTTTCAGTTAGTGAATATGCCTACAGATGGTACAATTGTGAAAATTAATTTACGAAGTTTTCATAGAACATGCAGTACATGACCCTTATTGCAATGCACAATAAATCTCAATTTTGTCTAAAATGAAGTTACGAGGTTTTCAAAGTAAGGTATCGAAATACATACTACAACACTGAAAAGTTGTAGTGTATTTACGCGAAAGCATCAAGCGATGAATAATTTTAGCGGGTATTTACAATAATGATTGCAGATGAAATATTCGAGAGTTCACTTTGAAAAATCAAGAGCCTCATAAATTCAAAAATTTAATTCCAGATATCAAAGTCGAATTTGGTTGACTTCAGAAGAGGGGGGGGTGCCAATAAAACGTACACCTCATGAGTATTATTGCGAGTATTACATCAATTAACCTTGTAATTTTGGAATAAGAAATAATTACCATAATTAACTGTAATAATGTGCATAAACCACAATTTTATGTAATATTTAAATGAAATAAAAATTAATAATATTAATTTAATACTATTCTAAAATTATGTGACTACTTTTTTATAATAATCACGTTAATTAAACAATAAAAATCAAATTTATCTCATGAGATTTCAGCTTTTATTGTTCAATTCAATATTCAGTTCAATATTAAAAATGTATTATTAATTTTACAGCTATTTATATAGGTATTAAGCAATAAGTGATGTTTAATTTTTATACGCCATTTTTAAAGTTATATAGTTATGTGAGAATTTATTATAAAATATAAAAATTAATTTATTTTACTAAATTATTTCATTTTCATCAAGTTTAACTGGCAAATAGAGAGAGGCGAATTTATTTAAACGAACTATTCAATGGAATGGACACGAGCTAGAAGAAGACAGAGGAGAGATCATGTCAAAAGAATGACGGAGAAGTGACTACCAAAAGTTGATATGTTGGGAAAGCCAAACATCCTCAGGATCACAGGAAAGACCTTTAAAACGACGGTATGATAAGCTGGTCATCGGAATCCCAGAGCTAAGCATCATATTGGGAAATACAGGACACGGTGCTACATAAGAAGAACTATTCAATGTTCTATTAAAAATTCTTCAACTGTTTACAACCATTGCATAACCGAACTATTCCAATTAAATTGATCTCAATAAAAAGGTCAAAATTGCACAAGTCAGTGGCTTTGTGTGATTGATCGCTGGTACCCCACCCACACCCTTCCCATAACCTGGCACCAACATATGGAGTGTTCAAACTTCTTATTCGAGTCATAAAGGATACCCGCCTGAGAGACGAGAAGGAAACGATATAACCATATAACGAAAAGAAACTTTGACGAAAAATCACATAAGTGAAGTTGACTAAAACTTGAATAATTTTTGACTGTTGAATTTGAGGATAATTCAAGTGATCCTACTCAAAAGTTAAGAATTCACAGCCTTAATTTATTATTCATGGGATCATGGGCAGTGTTTCTGCCAATTTTAAAGACGAAAAAGTTTTTTTTTAATCACTTTCTGAATAGAGAAAACTATCCGCAATTTAAGATTACATCTATATTTTTGAAATAAATAAAATATTAACTTGTGAAAATTAATAAGCAATTAAATATGCGCTGTACAGAAAAAACTGTCCATAAATTAAGGGTATGCCATTATTATTAGCATATTATGATCAGGATCACTTAGAACAAAAAATAGGAAATTTTCAGCCAATTTAATTAAAGCCCATTTTAAACGGATTTTTTTTAATTTTCAAAATATTATCGTTTCTTTTCTACACAACTTTAATATTGTTGAAAAAATCTGTAATACCACAAATTTTGGTGGTCATTGCTTTTGAAATTTATAAAAAGCAGACCATTTGAACTCACTCCCTGATATAATACGGAATCGAGCGAGTCATATATTGAAATGGTTTGAAATATTTAATATTAACAATACCGAAAACGATGTTTAAGTAATATTAATTAAATAAAAATAAATTAAATATTCTAAGTTAATATAAAGAAAAATAATTTGAAAATAACATTGAAATTGAAGTTAAGTGGAAGGCAAGTAATTAATTTGAGATTGAGGTAAGAAGATTTATTAATTCAAGTTAAACAGAAAAAGTAAGAAAACATAAGATTGAAATGAAAATTACCAATTAATTATTGACGATATCACACAAGTGGAATGGAACGACAAATTGTCGAGCGCGTGACTGGACGTCAGCCAGTGCACGCGCAAATGTGGAATGATTTTCCATTGGAATAAATTTAAAATTAATAAAAGCATTATTTCAACCCAAGTTGGAACAAGGGGAAAATCAGAAAAAAATTAAAATAAAAATTTTAAATTGTAATAATAAGAGATCTTAAATAAATACTAATAGTGGAAGAAAATTGGGCACATTTTGATCAAACAAAATCCGAAAATGGTCTTCTGCGATTTCTTGTCACCGTATCTAAACTCTGAGCTTCACTGTTGTCTAAAATATTTTTCTTCAAGTCGAATAAGTTGCAGGGCTGTAAAATGGAGCGGATTATTTAAAATTGCAAGAACGCTCTATTTTTAATTGACTTTTTTTATAATTATTAGTTATTAATTACATATTTACTATTGTCATTATAATATAACCAATAATAATAAAAAAACGTCAAGTCAAAATGGAGCGTTCTTGGAACTTTCAATAATCAGCTGCATTTTATAGCGCTGCAGTTCAGTACCTAATTGATTTACAGAAAAATGTTTGAGACAAAATTTATAAGAAATGAATTTATGTTCTCTACAAGATTTATAGCTACCATTTTTTCCCTCAGATCTGCTGGCAAGGAGATATTACTGATAAATGTTTTTTCCTTCAGTTCAATTTCCGAGGAGTTGGTAAAGAATCTTAAGAAGTACGGACCATTACTTAACCAAATCCGTTGAAAAATCGTAAAAGACCGTTTTCGGACTTCTTTTCGCAATTTTCAGACACCATAAATATCATTTCATTTGGCGATTCGACGTGGAACATTAGAAGACGTTAATAAAATGTAAAAAAATAATAATTTAGGAGGTAGAAAAATAAGATGTGAAATTAATCTACAAGGAAAAGGGGAGTAAATATATTATCTTGTCAATATAAAAAAAAATGACGTAAACATACCCAATAATCCGTGCAGCATTTAAAATGTGTTCAGTAAATTCAAGCCATTTGAATTTGACCATCCTGCCATATGACCATACTTACCCAATTTCGGTTAATTTTGATTTAAGACACACAAATACAAACCAGAACACATGAATTACTGGAAAAATTAGGTTAATAATAAAAAACGTCAAACATTAATAAAAATGTCCATAACTCTATTTATTAGTTTCAATACTTCTTTTTCCCGATACAAATATATACAAAATTAAAGGTTACGGAAAAAAATTGACAAACAGTTTCACGGCATTTAACTTGTCTAAAAAATATACAATATATTAGAGCTGTTTTACATTACACTAAATTTTTCAGGACTGAAATTTTTAGTCCTAAAAATGCAATGCGCGCGCCGAATTAGGATGATAGAAAACTTGTTGTAATACTTTCCTGTTTGCAACTACAACCTGACAATTTTAACTTTTTCAGCGACTGAATATGCGCCGCGCGCATTAGGTAAATTGTCAAATAATGTCGATTGGTTTGTAAGTGTTTAAAAGTGATTTAAAATAATTAAATAAAAATGCAAATTAGCAAAAGAAAAAAATTATGTGCTGCATAATTATTACAACGTTACTTGCAAAAACAAAAAATCAAACTTTAAAAAAAAAGCGATTATGGACTAAACTTCCAATGATTTGTTCGCGTTTGTTATTTTTTTTGTAAAATTATAAGAAGCTTGTACTCTTATAAAATAAAATCTCGGGTGTGAGGGTTGGGATAATAAAACAACTGTTAACAATACCTACTTATATAGTAGGTATATGAAAAGATGCATTACCAACCTTTTGCCATTACCAAGAATTTTGAATTTTGAATTCTACATCATTTTTAATTTTACATCATGCGCGCGCCGAATCAGGATGCTAACAACAATAAATTAGAACATGTTCTAAATTCTTGCTGTCAGCGTCCTAATTCGGCGCGCGCATTGCATTTTTAGGACTAAAAATTTCAGTCCTGAAAAATTTAGTGTAATGTAAAACAGCTCTTAGATATTGCAACAAATGCCCAAACCCAGTGTATCGACTGTAATTTTGCTGGAAAGTTTCGATAAGTAATTGATTTTTAGTTCCTGTGTGTTGTTACTACTTTCTGGGGTCTGAATTAATGATGGTATTGTATTAAATGAATGGGGTACTAGGCACCTGTTACATCTCTAATTTATAATAAATTAAATTGTACGTTTTGTAAATAATTTACTACTCAACTTTTACTTTTTCGTTTGCACTGCAAGTTTATTTTTATTGGTGCTTTATTGATTATTAAATAAGCATCGCACACTGATTTTTTTTTGTTGCAGTAACCGATAGAAAAATAATGACACCCGGTACAGAGGGAGGGGGGGGTGAATTTAGCCAGGAGGGAAATAAATTAATTAGAAACCATTTGTCATAAATACAGTGAAAAAAAATTGATTTAATATTTGCAAGCGAGCACAACAAACTTTTCAAAAATGCAAAATATACAAACAAAATAAATAAAAATTCGTACAAGACTTGAAATATCATCAGAAATTTATTCTGCTCTCTCACGGCTCACACACAGTTAGTTATGTTACACTGACAAAAAAAATAAAAATTATTTTTTTCTACGACAATATAACACAACAAGGTTAGTTAGTTACCACAACATACGGTAAAAAAAATTGTTATTATTATTAATTATTTGTATTCACTCAGTTTTACAATAAGTACAAAACATGTTCTCGAGGAAATTTTCAAAAACTGATTGAACACACAACGGAATTCACTAGCTACTTAAATTACCTACACAAAAAAGAAACAATTTTTGTTTTTATTTTGCAACATACGACTTATATAGATTTTTCGTTGCAATTTTACCATCAGTCAGTCTTTGTGTATATTTTATTCAAACGAAAAAAAATCAAGGTAAAAATCATGCACTTTGTAAGGTTCTTTATACAAGTAAAATCACAACACTGGAGGTCTTCATGCCACACATTAACTTGCCTGTTTTATTGTACCTTCCTTTCTTTAGACGAAAATTGATTGTTCTTAATAAAATTTGAAGTAACTCACTATTTTAATAATTAAAAGGGTAACTAATTAGATTTATAAATAACAAAGTAAGTTTTCTCCGCATGGGAAAAATTTGCTAAATTGAAACGACACACACTCGACAAGTTTAAAAACGTCTTTTCGACATAAAATTAATTTAAAAAGATTTTTTTTTTGCTGCATTATAAACTAATTAATTACTCGTTACCTAATAACTCGTTATTAGCACCCGTTTCTTCTATTTTGCATATAACCTCATCGATTGAGGCATTAAAAAAACTACTCTTTAATAGAAAGGGAAAACATAAAGTACACCAAACCAAATGGCCCACATCAATACTATGCCGTATATAGTATAAATTGGATTCTCACCATCTGTAATTTTTCTTGCGAAAAATTTGAGCGTTTCATCTAATAATATCACTGGTATTGAAAATTTCATTACGGTCATCCATTCATCAAACGTGAGCGGACAAACTTGGAATACAACCTACAAATGAAAAAATAATTTTCACATGAAATTCGACGGCGTCAAGCGCAATACTTACGGAAAGTACATCAATGTAGAGAATTACAAAGTGAAGGGTGAAAGACAAAACCATCGAACCCAACAGCCAATAATTGCACCAAGGTGGCATAACCAACAAGGATTGATTTTCAGATAAACTAAAATATTTTTATAAACTGTAATGATGTGTATTATATATATTTTTTGAAATTAATGTACCTGTTCATGGCGTTTAACATTTCAATTGTTACCAACACCGAGAGAGCCATAGTCATGGGGTGAGGATCATCAAACACTTTACAGTCAATTCCTTTGAAATCTTCGGGCGATGTGATACAAGCCAAATGATGTGTCTAGAATTAAATTCATTGTTAATTCTGTACAAAATATTATGTGCATCATAAATGAAATTTAGCGTACAAATTTTGTTTATTTTTTCAATAACTATTCAGATAATTCTTTTGATTCAACTGATGAACATTGTCCTGGTTATGATGGCAAAAAATTAAGTGTAAACGATGATGATGATTTTATGTAATATTAAATGTATTTTTTCATTAAATAAATATATGAATATTTGTATTAAAATTGTTCAAATCTAAATTAATTTTATTTCTTAATTTTTGGGGTGCATTAACCTAAAGTTGACCACCCCAAATAAAATTAAAAATTTCCTATAGCAAAGAGGAAGGTTTATATAGTATACTGTAAAAATTTTATGAGCAAATGTATTATCAAAATTTTGAAAAAGCGAATTTGAAATTTTGGATTCGAGACTCGTCCGGCTGTGGGCATCGAAAAACCTGAGCCTCCGCTGCTCCGGCCGGTTTTTCATCGCCTGAGCCGCTACGCGGCAAAAGCTAAACATACTTGAAGGCGCCATCCTTCAAGAAAACCGGGATTCGAGTCATGTTACCTGTAGGACGTGCGAGCAGCATCTGACGAAATTTTCTAAGTGTTAGGGTATACCAATCCACACGTACCGTCAACAGAACTCGACGCGCGGAATCTCATATGAGATATTTACATATTAAATTTGCTAACTTCAAAATCGATTTATTCAAAATTTTGATAATACATTCGCATGTAAAATTTTAACAGTATACTATATAAACCTTCCTCTTTGCAATAGGAAATTTTTAATTTTATTTGGAGTGGTCAACTTTAGGTTACTCGAGCCAATTTGGGTAACCCCTTAAAAAAATTCGGACGCCCTAGTACTAAATAAAGTCCCACACGATGCCTACAATATAAAACAAAATTTATTTTTTAATCACAATTATTTACGAGTTGGTATATTTTTAACCGCCAAGACGCTATTTTGATGCGCTGTGCGGCGACTACTGCAAAATAACTGTCTAATCTGTACATAAATGTTGTTTTAGAGATCACCGTTAAGGGGGTACAACACTGTAAAATTTTAGAAAATTTAAAAAAATATTTTTGCTTATATCGAAAGATATATGTTTTAAGAATGTTCTCTCAAAATTTCAAAAAGAAATTCGTCAGTTTGGCCAAGTTGTAGCGTTGTCTTGCGGCTAGATTGTATTAAGCTGGAAGTGTAACAATATCTAATAATGTTAACTGAACATTTCGCACATTTTAGAAGCTCGCATTCTTTTTAATTGTACAGACCCTCAATTCTATAATATATTTTATGGTTTTTAAAATAAAAAATGCATCTACACGACAGTTTATTATTAATCGTTAGGGTAAACTAGTAACCCCTGCTTGAAACTATAATAAACCTGTCATTTAGGTGTAAACGTTGTTTGGAGCTATAAAAGTACTTAGTTCAACGTAAATCAACACTATTTAGAAACATGTAAAAAAAATTTACCGACATCTAATCATAAATTTGCTTCGTATATTTTTCAAAAATGTGGTACAAAAATTTAGTTGCATAGTTCGCATTGTATTGATCACATCGTTCTTCGCATCACATCGTTTAAATTTTGTTTTAATTTTTTGTTTATTTCTTAATTATCATGGATAGAAAAGGTAAAAGACATGTAGTCGGAACAAAAACAAGTAGGGCTGACAGAAAACAACATAGCGTCGCCGAGCTGCGAAAACCTCCAATGTGACAAAACATCAATTTTACAGTAGAGGCAAAAAACTAGTTTTTTAAGGTTAAATCAAAAATTTTTCTTTTAATATGTTTCAAGAACAAATCGTTATAGATTACTTAAATTACCTGTAAATTATAGAATCTAATTAAAATATATAATGAAAAATAGCACATTGGAGGAATTGTTCGTTCCCAAATTGTCATACATGGGAGGTATTTCCATCCCAGTTTTAGCAAGCTGTCACATTGGAGGAATATATTTTTGAAGATTTAGCCGTGTTGCCTATGGTTTTTCACATTGAATGTATTATCAACCTATGCAGAATTCATCGTAGAATAATTATGATACAAAAACCTGATTTTCAAAATTTGTCACATTGGAGGTTTTCGCAGCTCGGCGACGATAGGCTAAATCAATATGATTTAGAAAATTCGAATATCAGCACTTCTTGGACAAAGCTAAGAAGCGCTGATTTGAACGACACAACAATGATTCGAATATTAGTTACAGAATTTTGAATTTCATTACTGTTTTCACAGGAATAAATCAATTTATCAATTAGATTAGATATAACTTTATTTCAAAGACAAAAAAATCACTACACAATTCACAAAATATACATGTATACATATTGAGTAAAGTTGTAAAGTGTGTGGAAGTGAAGTGAAATTTGTTGAGAAAAGTAAACGAGGTCTTGGATTTAAAATAGTGATCATTTATGCACCAAAAGAAATTTCTTCCTGTCCAACAATAAAAAATGCATACGAAATTAATCGTAGATTTATTTTTGCTATGAGAATATTGGGAATATCATTAGTTGGAGCAGAAAAGTTTTGTGCTTTCATTGACTTTTTTGCAATGAAAAAATGAAAACATCATTTAGTGCCACTAATACGGTTGAAATTGCTGCAAATATTACCACCATTCTTTTTAACGAGGGTCATACAAGATTTCTGCATGTATTACAAGAATCAGGAGAATTGGCGAAAGTTTATATCAATATTGTACTACAATTGATACAAATCGTGTAGACAAGGTTGAACGCAGATCGCGAGCAAGCACACATAAGGGTCGTTTATATGCTCTACGAGGGTATAAAAGCGATGATGACGATTCTTCTGCTTCTGAGGAATTATTATATGGTCCAGGGATAGCTGATTAGGGGTGAGTTAATTATTTTTAATTTTTATTAACGATTAATCTGCAACCAAAACTTTGAACGCGAATATCTCGCAACGACAAATTTTAACCTGGTTGACAGAAAATCAAAAAAACTGTACATCCAATTAATATGACTAAAAAGTAATTTTGTTCACAAAATACGTCTTTATCGTCTCTGACGGGAGGTTTTTTTAATTGATGGTTCCTCTTTGTTTGTATCCACAGTAAGTGCTTAAAAAAACCTCGATTTAAAAAAAAACTTTTTGGAGGTTTGCCATTTCGTTATTTTTTTAGATATCAAATTTTACCCCCGTCAGACTATATTCATAGGTATATCCTTTGTAAAAATTTTTGAAATTTTTATTTCAGACTAACCATATGGCCGAATCGCTGTCAACGAGGCAGTCAATTTTTTTTTGGAGTGCTATCTTCCGGGTCCTAAACACCAGTTATATGGGCTACAAATGAGCCTAAAAAATTTTATTCTATTGTAACATAATTATAATCAATAAAATGTCTTGAAAATTTGAAAAAGATTCGTTGTGTACTTTTCCTATAAAAAATTCCCTACAATACCACTACTTTTCGAGCTGTTACAGTGTTGTACCCCCTTAATAACATAATTATAATGTTGGTAACGCTGGTTGGTAATGCCAACACTATGTGGAAGACAAGTGTTTTATCTTACTTTAAATAAAATATATTGTGAATTGAATTAGTAATCCAGTAGTAATATCAAATGCAAAGTTTGCTTGCAAGTCACTTACCAATTGGAAATAAGACAGCTGAGGTCCAGCTGGTGAGAACATGTACCACCAGGAAGCAGCACCGACGGTAGCTGCGCCTACATATCCACCAATAGCCATATACCTAAAGAACAACCATCCAGAAATTAAACCTTCGTCAGCTTTACGTGGTGGTTTGCTCATGATGTCCAAATCTGGTGGATTGAAACCTAAAGCGGTGGCCGGCAAGCCGTCAGTTACCAAGTTAACCCATAAAAGTTGAACGGGAATTAAAGCTTCGGGCAAGCCGAGAGCGGCAGTCAAGAAAATGGACACTACTTCTCCAATGTTGGATGAAATTAAATAACGAATGAATTGTTTCATGTTGTTGTAAATAGCGCGACCTTCTTCCACCGCAGCTACAATTGAGGAGAAGTTGTCATCGGCCAACACCATCTCGGAAGCCGATTTGGCTACAGCAGTACCGGAACCCATAGCAATACCAATTTCAGCTTTCTTCAAAGCGGGCGCATCATTTACACCATCGCCCGTCTGTATAGAGGTAAAAAATAATACAATAATTTATATGATCCGGTAAATACAAATAGCAATCAACTCACCATGGCAGAAATTTCGTTCATGCTTTGCAAATATTCAACAATTTTTGATTTGTGCGCAGGTTCCACTCTCGAGAATAATCTCGCACGTCCGCAGGCTGCTTTTTGTTCAGAAATTGGAAGATCGTCAAATTCGCGTCCAGAGTAAGATTTGCCAGTTGTATCTTCTTCTTCTGTGAAGACTCCAATACGCCTGCAAATTGCTTCGGCAGTAGCTTTGTTATCACCAGTGATGACGATGACGCGAATACCGGCGGCACGGCAACGAACAATGGAATCGAAAACTTCTTTACGTGGTGGATCCAACATACCAACAACGCCAACGAATGTAAGATTGACTTCATAAGTGTAGAATTTGGTAGCATCTCCAAGATCCATATCTTCAGATTTCAATGGATTATCGGCTGTGGCTAAAGCCAAACAACGAAGAGTATCACGTCCGGTACCATATTGTCTAGTCAATTCGAGGATGCGATTCTTCAAGGTGTTGGTAAGAGGTACCTTTTGGGTTCCAACGCGGCAATGTGTACATCTATCGAGAACACCTTCTGGAGCTCCCTTAACAAATAATTTAGGTCCATTACCGATGCGGGTGGTCTTGAGTGGTACGCAATATGAAGACATAGATTTACGATCTCGCGAAAATTCCAAGGTGTATTCTTTCTTCCATTTAGTTTCCATGTCTTGTCTGACGACAATGGCAGAAGAACGACGATCTCCAGATTTCGAAACGCCGAATGGATTGATTTTTTCGGCTAAAACAATTAAAGCAGTTTCGGTAGCTTCACCAACTTTTTCAAAGGCTTGTTTGAATTCGTTAAAATCGATGGCCGAGTCGTTGCACATGATACAGATTGTTCCCAATTCGTGAAGGATTTCGTAATCTTGGCCTTTAACTTTCTGACCTTTCACGAAAACTTCGCCAATAGGTTCATAAGTCGAGCCGGTAATTTCGAATTCGTGAAAACTGCTATCGTTTCCTTCTACTTTATCAAAAGCAAACGCACGAGAAACGGACATTTGGTTGGTGGTTAATGTGCCAGTTTTATCTGAACAAATGACGGAGGTGCAACCCAAAGTTTCTACAGAAGGTAACGATCTCACGATGGCGTTTTTCTTTGCCATACGTCTCGTGCCCAAGGCAAGACAAGTTGTAATTACAGCTGGTAAACCTTCAGGAATGGCAGCGACGGCTAAAGCTACGGCGATTTTGAAATAATAAATGGCTCCCTTGATCCACGATCCACCGTGAGCTGGATCGTTAAAGTGTCCAATGTTGATAGCCCAGACGGCAACGCAAATAACCGAAATTACTTTCGACAATTGTTCACCGAATTCGTCGAGTTTTTGTTGGAGTGGAGTCTTAATTTCTTCCGTTTCGGACATTTCTGTACGAATCTTACCAATGGCAGTGTTCAAGCCGGTACCAATAACGACACCGCGAGCTTTGCCGGCGGCTACGTTAGTACCAGAGAACATAATGTTCTTTTTGTCTTGGTTGACGGCTCGTGGATCGGGAACGACATCTGTGTGCTTAATAACGGAAACAGATTCTCCTGTTAAGATAGATTGATCGATTCTAAGAGTGGTTGAGAATATTTTGGTAATTCTAATATCAGCTGGAATTTTGTCTCCTACAGATATTTCTACGAGATCACCTGGAACAATTTCTTTCGCACGAATTTTTTGTACGCCCGATTTATCACTCCTGCAAACTTTGCCCATTTCGGGTTCGTATTCTTTAAGGGCTTCGATAGCTGATTCAGCATTTCGTTCCTATGAAGAATTTATTATGAGTTTAAAAGAAATTCTATTATTGCTATGATTTTCAAATTTCTTATTAGTATAACGAGAGCCCCAATTGATATTAAAATTCGATAAAATATTGTATCGAGTTGAATTAAAAAAAAAGAGTAGGTAAATTAGTCACAAAATAATAAATTATTATAATAAGCAATAATAAATATCGGCGGGTGTATTTTTGATAAAATCAGACCGCGATTGGTTCAAATCAAAAACGCCCATTTGTATTGTATACCCGTTGTAAATTTGATAGCAAAATATAATTTACGTATTACAAACAATAATTGATTTCCATACGAATTATGCACGATTGCGTGATCATGTTACACGTTAAAACCCAACTAAATGAAAATGATTTTTCAATAAACTCACCTGCCACACACCGACCACAGCATTTGCAATAAGAATAAGTAGAATTACAAAAGGTTCTACAAAAGCGGTAAAAGCTCCATCGTGTTCTTCAAATAACGCTAGAACCTGAAACAAACAGTTTCAATCTTTTGAAAAAAATATGTACATACATAACATTTTCTCTAAAATTCGCTCATGTGAAAACTAAAAGACTAAAAATAAACACACAACTTTCGCTTCCAGCACAACAAAAACTATCACTCGAATTAAATTTTGAAAAGCGTCTCATAAAAATCAATTTCCTATCACGTGTTATTTTTCAATAAACTGAAAGTGATAATATTTGTGCGAAGCCTAAAAAGTTTTCTTTAAAAATTTAATTTTCATGTATGCGAATGACGAGCGAAGCTTTACAATTTTCATTTCAATTTTCTCGTAAAGCGTAAAAATTGCGATATGTACTTACAAATGAAATGATGGCGGCTAATAATAAAATCTTGACTAGAAGATCGTCGAATTGTTCTAAAACTAATTGCCATATCGTCTTTCCTATAAGAAAAAAAGCGTTAGAAATTAATTTTCATTTAATTCGGCTCACTTAATTACAACATTTTTAACTACTTCATTATCTACATCCATTGTGCATTTCCTCTTTAATAATACGTTAACCTAATTAATTTACACACAATTAACCACCAAATTCTATCTTAAGAATCGCGATAACCTTCGTGGTTGTGCAAACGAATGAAAAAACCCGATAGCGTTCAAGTGTAATAAGATTGAAAATTTTTTGGGTTGCGTGGTGTAGCTTAAAACGATACTTTTTCATTTAATAACAAAAAAATTAGGAAGTTATCTTCGGTAGCGGTAGTGAACATAAAGAAAAAAGTCAAAATTAACCGTTGAATTTTTATATAATTTCGTCAACTTGTTCGAATGCAAAGAAAAAAGCAAATTATATATTATTCGGTAACATGAGAAAAACCATTGATCATTGATGTAATTATGCATTGGAAAATGAAGTCAAACAACCGCATTAAATCAATGTCATAAGAAAATGTAACTTATATTTTATTATACACACACGCTGAATGTTTGATATTGCGGTTTTCAAGAAAACTTCAATATTACCCAAGCTAAAATCAATTACAGCTGAAATTGAAATGTTCCATTAGTTGACAAAAAAAACATAAATTTTCTTAATTAGTAATTTGGATTTCACCGTCAACTTGGAAGGTTTCGGAATTTTACAGAGAAAAATTGAAGCGAACATAACTTGCTGAAAAATGTCTGTAAAATATCTATCTGCCTCTTTAAATGAAGATTGATGAAAATTTTGTACAATCAAACAGATTTTTTAAATTTCAATTAAGCAACGATTACATAATTTTGTAATACACGTCAAGTCTTAAAATAATGTTAAACACCGATTTCTTCACATGTGATTGATGACCAGGTGTGACAGTTGTCTTTGGGACGAAAAATTAAAGAAATTAACGCAAATGACTTAGGAAAGATATTTTAAAGTCGAAATAAACGAACGCCACTTCCTTCCTCCTATGAATAGAATTTTAGGAAAAACACAAAACTGGCCGAGGTGTGCGACAATGTCGAACCTGAGGAATCAATTAAAAAAAAATTTTAAATGCTAAATAAAACGACCAAAAGAGGAAAAATTTCTTATTAAATTGTAAAATTATGCGATGTGCCAATTTAGCAACCCATAAAACTTTCCGAGTTTTCCGATGCCGGCATCGTTTTAAATGAAAAACTACGCTTCCAGAATAAAAGAGAACTTCATCAATTAAGCTCCAAGTATGAGATTAATCGTATAAACGTCCGCAAAATTTCACGCTTTATTCACAATTCATACCTCATAATGGGAAATTAAATTTGACCTTCAATTAATTACCTACCAGCAATTACTTTTGTTATCGCAAAAAAATGTATACAATTTCGTATACGATTCGATTTCGTACTAAAAATTCGAAAATAGAAAGTATTTAATAAAAAGTAAAGCAGCCTCGTCCTTTGTTTTCAACATAATTAAAACTCGTGTTTAATTATCGCTTATTTTTAGAAACCTAAAGAGGAAACGCTCGAAAATAGCGGCTCTTGCACAGGAACATTTTGAAAGCACTTGGCCTATTTCTTCAGGAACGAGAGAAGTAAAATAAAGAAGACTAAGGGATAAGTTTTAATTAAAAAAAAAATTATATTGCCTGTATCCTACAACTGCCCGATTTTCGATCGGTAAATATACAACATCTTAAGGATGATTTCAGCTCCAATTCCTATCCACTTCTCATAAAAGCCAACTTGGAACGCCTAGCAGTTGCGTAATAACGCACGATCTGAAGATTTCCCGATTCTTTAAAAAGCTTTTCAATAATTTCACAAATCTTTTAAAAACTGATTTAAAGAACGCCCCTTATTAATGGAATAAGAAAACTACTCATCACGCAACATTGAATCAACTTTTCAAGACAAATTTAATATAGCATTTCACTATTTGCTTTAATTTCTGAGATACAGGAAAAAATGAAAATATTGTCAAGTTGCAATCATTACAAATCTGCGTAATGCAAAAGAAACCGTTTTGAAAAACGTCTTCTACACAGCATTTTTGTAAATAAAAATGTTTTCAAAAATACAAAGAATTTCGACTATTAAATCAAATGCATGCTTTCTTGAGCCAAAACAAAAAAATCTAGAACGAATGAAAAATTATGAATTTAATGAAAAAGGGAGTAAATTGAATTGAATAATAATTAGAACAAAAATGATAGCTTCGATCGAAACCGAAACATCGATTCCTAAGCTATAATTTTTGTTTTAATTATTCACTTCAATTTACTCCCCTTTTTAAATTCGTAATTTTCATTCACTTTGGTTTTTATTATTTTTCTTTGTTAGATAAGGAATGTATGCACGTCAACTAATAGTTAAAATTCTTTAATTATGACATTATAATATTAGTTGAAAATAGTGTTGAAAATAGTAAGTAAAGAAACTGCATTTACTGTTCACCATGACATATCGGAAAAGTTTATTTTCTCAGCTTTACAATAATATACAACATACTAGATTGTAGGTATATTGTTTTATGCAGTCTGTTACAATAAATAATAATAATAATTCTACAAGCAATGTTAGGTTTTTAGCACAATAGGCCGTGGTAAATTTTACATAGTATAAAAAATAAAAAATGTTATGAGTCATAGTTATGCGTCAACCTGGTGCATATATAAATACAATATAATCAAATTAAATTATTATTTATACATTTGATCGATGAAAATTATGTGCCAATGAATATACACCAAGTTGATGCATGCAACTACTTGACATACAAATTTTAATCGGCAATCTTTTGTCTTTATACGTAAAACCTATCAAGGTAAATAAGTATACAATAAATAAAAATAAAGGCCTACCATCGTAAAAAACACTGCTTATAGTTTTATTATTAAGAAATATAACATAATACAATAAGTAGGTATATTTTGCTGAGAAGCTGGGAAAATAAGTTTTTCAAATGCAAACATACGTCACAACCCAATGTTGTTTTATTTTTACCAAAACTACGATACTAAAGAAAATGTGATTATCTACATTAATGAATTCAAAATGAAAAACGACTTGATATTCTGTATCTCAGAAATTCATGTTGATGATATTAAAATCATCTTTAAAAGTTGACCAAACATTTTTACACATAAAACCAACAAAAAATGGATCATCCTGTACTTCCAAAATAATTTATAACAAAAGACGCAACGAAGAATATCAGCATTAGGCTAAATTTAATAGATGATAATGGTAAGATAATTTATGTAATTAAGTGAGCATAAAAAAGTTCGCAAGAATAAGATATAACGTTAAAAACACTTACCCTCTTCAGCGGGAAGTTCTGTAAAGAAAAAAAAAATTAATTAGTAAAAAGTTTCACATAACCTAATTAAACTTAAAAGTAAATATAAATCTTCCCAGTGGAATGAGAACGGGGAGGTTTGTACATGGTTTCCAGAGAAACCGAGTTTATTGGGACGCTGTTAAGCAAAAAGGTGATAATAAACAATGGGGGGGGGGTCAACACAAACTTTCTGTACATATCGTGAATCGCTTGGAAATCAATAATTTCTACAAAGTCAATATTTTATCAATATATACAGTAACCGATTAGCATAAGAGCGAAACTTATAGTATATTCCGTCAAGGACTTTGCACTAACAAATTTTAGACGTCATCTTAACTGACGCACGACGTTCTTCCGCATTTACCTGGGCACAAAAATAAAATTCCAATTAAATTCTTATAAAATTGTTTTTATAATAAAATTAATCAAAAACTTCTCGTCGGTAGTAAGGATAATAGTAAACAAATTCTTGACGTGTGTATTATTCGCCTTTCATCAACGTACAACGATAAACTACCACGTCATACTTTATGAATGTTATTGTTAAAAAACTAAAGTAAAACATATTTTAAATAATGACGAAGTTTCTAATTAGAAAAGTTTTTGTTCGATAATTTATTGGTAATTAAGAGTCTCTAATGTAATTCAATTTAGTTCAATTAGGCGCACTCGTTTAATTTAATCCACTAAAATTATTTTTCTTGCTTTTCATTATTTATTACGTAAATTGAACTTCCTCTCAAACTTGGCTGCAATTCTAAACTCGACACTAAATTATTTAGTAAAATAATAGAATTACATTATAATGTACTGAAAGAGTGAACGTTTAAATAATATATTAATGACAAAATTGCACATACGTAAGATACATAAAAGAAAATTAGCAAAGAAACTACGATATATTAGAAACAATATAATATGGAAATGTCGAACAAATGCGGTTCTTATTTGCCATTTTTAGCAAGGAAATTTAAATTATGCGATCCACAAAAATGTACTTTTATTAGAAAAGTTCACGAGAGTTTATCGATTGATGCAATCGATCAAAAAAAAATTATCTTGTTACTTCATTCTATCCGATAATATTATTAATAATAATTTAACAAAAAAATATATAACGACGCAAGAGTATAACCACGAATAAAGGAACACAAAGTTGGCACAAAATCTGCTATGCAATTTGGCAACAAAATTAACGTTATAACCATGAATTTTGACATCTAATACGCAAATCGGTGACACATTAAACACCTTTAACCATAATAATCAATTATATCGAGTAAATTATTCAGAAAAAGTAATTAGTGTTCACGGGGTATTGCGGAAGGTAAATAAATATGCGAATATTTCGGTAATGGTTGAAAATCGAGCCCATGTTGATAGAACATTTTCTAATCACAACTGACCATTGTACAAAACCATTCACGAAATATTGATAGAATATTAATAGGTACTTCAAACCTAATCATCATCAGAAGGAATGGCTTAGCAAATTGATCGTAAAATTTACAAAACATGTGCTTTATCTGTGCTTCTGCGCTTTTAATTGCAGGGCATTACGTCAAATAAAAAAGCATCACTTTGATTGACTTGAACTTAATGGAAAAGCCATTTCGATTTAACTTATTAAAATGTGTTGTGGGTGGAATGAATGGGGGAAACGAACGTAAACTATTTTCAAACGCTAAAATCATATCTTAACGCGCGTATTTATAGATCTTCAAAAGAATAAATGATGCATATTACATATTTTTCTTGCGGTGCGCCAAAAACATTCTTCCTCAGATACATAAGTCAAACAAATCTCATTACAAAATATTACACATTAACATCAATAATCGCGAAAATTCAAATAATCAATATTCAAAATCAAATAGACAAAGAATTTATGTAAACCAATAAAAAATCTTTCATCATTTTTTTTCTTTTTGATGAATTACGGCAAAAATTTACGTCAAACGCGAATTTTTTGGATTGCAAATAAGATTATTATTTAAGTTATTCGATCTTTATCTTTACAATTTTTTTTATTCTTTGGCCAAAATTAAAATTTTTTGGCTACAACGCCACTACTTATACATTGGACGAATGCCAAACTATAAAGGTATTTAAAAAAAAGTGGGACTCGGTCAAGTTTATCATCTACCTACTTGTATTTAAAACGAAATGTGTATAAATAAGTGTTCTTGGTTTCGAGTCGAAAAAATTATATAAAAAAATTTAGGTAGACAAAAATAATTTTAAATCGCCCGACATTTTACAAAATATCAATCAGTTGGAATAATAATTTAAGTAATATTTGAAATGAAGTTGAAAAACTGAAAGTGAAATAATCCAAGATTAATATCTGATGCATGCATGATTAAAATTGAAACAATTTAGAATAAGATGTCATTATAAATAATATTATATACCAAAGGACTTAAGTGCATTATTAATCTCGAGTGATTAATAATCAACTTAAATCCTGAGGTATACACATTATTTTATGCACTTTTGGGACTTAAACTGAAATATATAATTATTTCATGCTGTAATTTCAACATAACTCTCTCAAAATAAATGTCAATTTAACGTTGTTTATAATCAAGTCGCATGTGGTTGTCACGAATACAACCTATTTATTTCTACTTACGTCCCTTGAGATTTACATTTATTTTAAATCCCTCGAGATTTAAAGTTTAACTTTAGTCTTTGAAAAATGGGTCTAAATAGTATATTATATACCAACAGACTTAAGGCTAGTACAGACACAGCTAGTAATTTAGTCTAGTAGCAAGTGTTGCTAAGATACTAACAAATTATTTCGATTATTTTGACATATTTCAGCTAGACTGGTTCAGACACGGCTAGTAATTTAGTCCAGTAGCAAGTATTGCTAAGATACTAACCGAAATATGTCAAAATAATCGAAATAATTTGTTAGTATCTTAGCAACACTTGCTACTAGACTAAATTACTAGCTGTGTCTGTACCAGCCTTTAAGTACATTATTAATCCTGAATGTGAAATTTTTGCCAGAGACGAAGTCGAGGGCAATAAATCACTTGTCTTGAGGTATTCAATTCTGGGACTTACACTGCAATTAATAATTATTTAATGCTTCAATTTAAACATAACCTTCTCAAAATAAATGTGAGTTTGATGTTTTTTTAACAATAACGCTACGTGCAGTCGTCATGGAAACAATGCATTTATTTTTACTGAAGTCCCTTTGAGCTTTAAAGTTAAACTTTAATCTTCGACAAAAGGGACTTAAAAGCCATAAAAGCGGTGTAAGTCCCGCATTGCATAAAATATATAAAAAGAAAAGAGAAGAGAGGACTTGAATTAAAAATGAAGTTGAAGAAAATTGCAAGTACTATGTGGAGAGGATTGCATTGGAGATATTATAAAACTTTTTATTTTATCGCCGTGCAAATCTTGAAAAGTGGTATCAGATTTTGTACGGTACGATTTATAAAGAATATTATGTAACTATGATAAGACCAAAGATTTCCGTGTTTTTGTAAACATGAAAAGCAGTAGTATTATTGGCCTAGCTTGTAGGAAGGCATAACAAGCCAGGAAAGAAAGTATAGTCAGAGGAAGAGGGAGATCGATAGATTATGGTTCATTTGTAATAACCGACGAGGAGTTTGTCTCGATCAAAACTACACAAAAGGCCCTGCTCTCGATGTTTGAAAGAAAAATTATCTTGCATAATTGAATAAGCAATCATTGTTATACAATCGATCAGCTCGTTCAATCAAATTAAAAAGCAAACAAACTTGAAATATAAATATTGATACAATCTATTTTTTGGAATCATCAAAAATTGGATGACTTGGGTCATCAAGGGTTATGTCGACGTAAGTCTACGACCTAACCCCAAAAAGATGTGAATTTTTGAAATTAAATATTCCATGACACCTTACTCGAAATTTATTGAACAAAATTATAATCAATATAAAGTATGAGCAATAAATTTTAGGGTATTCTGCGGCATTTATGATATTAAAAAGCATGATCCAACCATAATTTTTTTATCGTATGTCGTATTATAATAATTATGATAACAGGAAAATTAAAAAATTACGACAAATGACCATACATAAACACTATTAAAAGCGCATATCCAAATAGAACAAAAAAAATGAATTTTGTTAAAAATAAAACGTTAAACTCTGAGTAAATTTTCTTATCGGACAATTCGTTTAGAAAAATATCGAGGTAAATCCTACTTCAAGTTCGACGACACTTGGGTATTTGTAACAATAACAATGCGAATGAGAAAATCGGCAGTTGATGAAAAAAATTAACTATGGAATAAGCAAGTTGCCAATCTACTAATAAAATTGGATTTCTTTCGAATTTTCTCCATCTTTCTATTTGATTTTGAAAAATACACTTTCGAATATGGTGTGATTGGATTTAGATATCGCGATAATAAAAATGTGCAACTGAAGAAACGAATATTTTTTTTATTTCAACCCCTCGAAGCAAACTAATTTTCCGATTGATTTTCACGACACGACGTAATGTGTATGAACTTAAGTTGTCCATACTTATCTGCTTCTTGATAAATAAAAGATTAATAGCTTTTCATTTTATATACATAATATTATTTATTAGGTCAAGGGGGTAATAGGGACCGAAACATTTTAAACATTTAATCATGATAAGTAACCAACACGCACATACGCTTATCGTAAAAATTCTTGGGACAAAATTTAAAAAAGGGTAACATTTGAAATTATTATTTCTGAATGGAGAAAACGTTAAACAAGAAAAGGGTGTGCTGTGCTCTTCTAGGCAGGGTGAATTCCTGTTTGTTTTTAAATCACAGATGACGGTAGTAGTTTATGGAACCCCCCAAATGTTCACCACGTGAAACGCCCTTCGATATTTGATTTTAGCAATAACTAAACGTGTTGTAGTAATTAAATTTGTAAGGAAGAGATTCCTTTATTCGATTAAGTTTCAAGTTTTAAACTAAAGCAAAGGTTAAGCCTGTAGGTACTCGATATTGCATTGTAGTAAAAATTGATTTGCAAAACGATAACGACGTGTACTTTTAATTTAGCACAAATTGTTTTTAAGAAAACACCCCTTAATTTGGAAATGACTTTTATGACGAGGGGTGCTGCGGGGAGTCCGATAAATAAATATAACTGAATGCTTACCATTAAGACCATATTTTTCTTGATTTCTTTTAACTTGATCTGTCGATAATCCTCGTTCAGGATCCACAGAAAAATATTTTACTACTTCGTCCACCGATTTCATGTGGGAGTCATCCATCGTGTTGGGTTTGATTTATACTAGAAAAAAAGAAATAAAACACATGAAAACAGAGCCACAATTGGAGACAATGGAGATATAATTAACAAAAGTCTGTTGTAATTACTAAAAGAAATGCGGTTTCGACGTAAACGAGACACGAAAATCAAAAACGTAACCTCAATTACGATGACGTATCGTAAATGTCGTAATGCAATAAATCCATGAAAAATGCAATTTCATTCGTATTTATTAATTTACTCACCGTGTAATACAAAAATTTAGCATAAATCCTCACAAGTAAGTTGTATGAAATTTATTTAGTAGGTACAATAAATAAGTAAATGTGACAAAAATGTTCTCACTAAAAAAACACGGATTCGATTATTACTTTCTTACGACAAAACTTCAAATGCGTACAAAGCATTTTATAACCAAAGAAATTTTTACGTAAAACATGTCACACCGCCATACAAAAATAATTAGAAATGGTGATTTTATCTAAGCGAACGTGGCTTTTAGAAATGACGACTTCAATTATAACCTAACTTTTAAACGTAATTAAATAAATAATATAAGCCTATAATAAACGTTGCCGAATTAAATAATAAGCCGAATCTAATACACCACACACGTGAACGCCGTAGATACTACTGGAAAAAATTGTAGTTCCGCAAATAATTGTATACGTTGAATCATGTGGAATAATTTCATTGGTCGTTTCTACGTACCGCGTGATCTGTCCGGTTCGAGCGCTAAAATTTAAAACGCGAAATACTTTTTTCTCAATAATGGAACGACGACTCTCGAGTTATCAATAAACAAAACAAAGAATAAACTAAATTGACATTTATTTATATAGTTAATCGATTTATATAACCGGCCATATTATTTTGAGAACACGTAGACGTCAAATGTTTTAATAACAAATTGTAGAGCTTCCCGGGTGCGGGCGCCTTGCCAACAAACCAGCGGACGTTTTTAGCATGTCCCGACGCGTCTTTCTGAATTATTTTTGCTAAGCTCGTTCACTTGACCAATGAGAAACTGGTTCGTATGACAAATGGCAGAATTAAAACTTCAAACGTAAATAGACATCAACAAACTAAAATGTCGTTATGTAATAGATTTTTTAAAGCACATTTTTCTCTTATTCCAAAAGTCTCAAAAACTGTTTTTTTTCAAAAACAAAAATCACTAATGGCAGGTTATTCCTTTCGTCTTCTTGTTGTGGTAACAACTACAATTTTCGGGTATTCACTTGCACTTCACTAAAACTTACCCCTACACAAAAATTTGTTGGTCCCTGAGGTAACACTTGATGTACACTAAAGTAATTTAACGGAAACGACGTAAAGGGTGATTAGCACCCCATGAGAAGCTCTCCGATGAGCTCTTGAACAGACGGCTAGTCAGATGCTAATGCTTGAGGTTTTATAATCTCAATACTATACTACCTGTCACAGATGGGATACATGGTCTGGCATTTTGCCCAAACCCTGGATTTACCTCGCTTTTACTCTGTTACATCTCGGCATGTAATTTCTAAATTGTGGCGATTAATTCGATTTAAATAATTCGTCACAAATGATACCCTCGCCGTATATCTAAACAATAATGGAACGACGAGACTTTGCCGAAAATTCTTCTCGACGCTACGCTATCGGGATATTTTATGCTATCGCATTTTTTGTTGGAAAGGGACTCAAATTTTTAACCACAAAACTTAATGCGGAAATGCGATTTAATTTGACTGTTCACCTCGATAAGCTAATAATGTTGCCGATAAAAAAAAGTCTTACTTAAAAATTTTCCGATAGGCGACTGTTTCTTAAAGGTATAACAATTCCCATAAGTTTTTCTTCAAATCTTTATGCTACATAATATTTATTATAGTACCTAATACACAATACGGTATATTTCCAATGTTTATAATACAATAAAGTAAAATAAATAAACTGGAATTCTTTATCAGATCTGTATTTTTAGTTTAACCTAGAAAATGCACAAAAACACTTTTCAGACGCTAAAAATGGCGCAAATTTTCACAAGTAAATTGCGCTTGAAGATGTCACGATGAAAATGGGTGCCCTTTTTAATGTCTGTTTTTAGGTTAAACTAAAAATACAGATATGATAAATATCAATTTTCACTACATTTCAAATCGATGTTTTTAAATGTTCTTTAGTCGTTTATTTACTTTTCATTAGGTATTATACCAAGTACCTACTATTATTATCTTATTTATAAATTGTATTACTTACTATGCTTAAGTCAACATGCGTTGAGACGACAATGGAAACGTAAATATTTTATTTTCGGTGAATGAATTAAGAAATTTTTATGGATAATTTGATGCTACTAACTTTGCACTCTTAATGTACATAAAAGCTTATTTACATCGTAAAATAAATGGGTTATTTACCTACAGCGTTTCCTCTCATTTTCTTGTCTGGACGGAAACCGGTGTTATACTAAAAAGATTGTTGTTCTTTGCAATCCTGCTCGTGCGGGTTTTGGATGGTATGTGTGCGGGTCTTCAAAAAATTTAAATTCTGAATTTTCTCGTATTAGAGTCATTCCACGTCAAACGGGACAGCTTTCTGACCACTAGTTCTCTGATTTTGAAATAAATTTTTTTACAGATTCTGTGGACAAAATGAATCCATCAAACTTTCTTTATTTTATTTTTATCGCCCCTAGTTTAGAAGTTACACGGGGTTGAAATTTGGAAAAAAACGACTAAAAATCGAAAACACGCTCTCCTTCAACTGCTTATATCTCCGGTTCTATTCATCCTACAGACTTCTACAAAAATGCATTTTGTAGCTCTTGAATGACACTTTCAGGATATAATTCATTTCATTCCATAATAATTAAAATTTTGTTTGTTATATAAAATTATGTTTTTCAAACGTGGTTTTCGAGGTTTTCGTCACTTTTTAAAATTCTAAAAAAAATATCAGCGTATTCCTTGATCAATTCTCTATAAATTCCTACAATTATAGATTGGAGGATTGATAAGAACTGTGTCAAAACAGCGATTGATTTATAAGTGACGGCGCGCGCTGGCGCTAATCGACACGGCCGGGCCTGTGACGCGGAGTAAAGAGCAAATGGAGAGTATGGAGCGCCTTATATAATAAGTACTGAAAGAATCGAATGAACCAAATAACGATTTAATTTATATTTGTTTATTAAAAAATATCAAGGTATCATCAAATAAATCCTATGACTAAAAGTATTATAAAATAATATCTATACATAAATATAATTAAGTAGCGATTATAATTAACGTTTACTTAGAAACAAGGGCCTCGACAGAGCTTTCTGCGTTTGAGTATCTCTTGGCTAATACTTTCTTTTGCGTTATTGGCCTAATGCAATGAAATGTTAGTGTGCCACGGACCAATTTTACCTTTTCAAATCCAGCTTTCAATGCAGCGGTTTCATTTGCATAATCATTGTGCGTAAAAAAGTCTACTGTAATGTTTTTAATGTTTTGATTATTTCTTGCCCAGGAAAAAAATTTGTGTGGAGTGTTGATTGGTTCCCGTAAATTTGGCTCTAGACTGGCTCTACTTGCTAGTCTTTTTAAAGCTCCTCCTATACCATCACAAGGTCCCTTTCCATGTGAAGTGACAAAAAAATTCCATTCGGCACTAACCCCAAAGTCTTCTTCGTGAAGGCAAACGTTCAAAAAATTCTTTTTGTTTTTATATTGCGCGCTGGCTCCATCGGAGAAGTAAATGACCTTATTCAAACCTGGTATTTCTTGTTTCAAAAAATGTACAAAAATTTTTTGAAAAAGGTGAACGGCGACGGTATCATGTTTTAGACTCTCGGAAATCGCAATATAATTCTTATGCTTTATTGTGTCACCATCTTTGTAATAACCAACGAAAGGATGTAAAGTGACTTGGTCATTGTTCCAATGCACACCCTGAATTGCGTCTTGAATTACAAATGCGTAATTTTCCACGAAATCGCACACTACCAAACACTCTCCTGGTTGTAACTGCTCTTTTTTTTCGGCAAAATAAGCTGACTGTTGCTGAGCGATGAACGAATGCGTTACCAATGCTTCCAGTTTTGTTTGAAGTTTTAGCAATAAATCTTCCACAGTCGATTGAATGGTTTCCAAGTTTGTTCGATCTACTGATGTCCATTGTTTGTACACCACGGTATCAATAAATTCGGTTTCGAATACCTCTTCCAGCTGACTTATCAAACCTTCCGTTCCTGGGCAATTTGAACATTGTCTCAAATGACAATCTGTGGACGGTGGATTACAGAGCATTCGGGCCAAACAATACTTATAATTATTGACTGGCTGAGGTGTGTTGGCTGTAAGGTGTGCTATTCTTGCTCCACCTAACAATAACTTCACCTTCTCGTGAATTGCACAGACGCAAACTGAATGAAGTACACAGTGCTTCGGTCGCAATTCGCAGAACTTTGAAAAGCCGACCTTTAAGTCTGGATACTTTTCTTTGAAAGCTCGGTACGATTCCTTCAAGTTGCTGAGTATTAACCGCTTCTGTTTTTGAATTTTTTCGCCATTTTCCTTAACCGTAACATAATTTTTCTTTCCCGCCATTACACGACTCATATGATCGGAAGTATAAAAATTCATAATACAATCCTTAGTAGCTTGGTTCAGCTTCTTACCGGATTTGCCAACAGGAGTAGACAAAATCCCGAACCGTGCCGTCGTCTTCTTGGCAACGGCAATCATGCGATTGGAAGCGTCGAAATTCTGTTGAATTTTTGAAAATGACCAGTGGGAAAATATCGTCAAGATTGCAATTTTTTTATTTCGATCATTTGTTCCAGCAAACCCTTCTTTCAATTTTTCTATTACTGAGGATTCTGCTCCCTGGATCTCTTCTTCAGTCTTTTCTTCCACGTGAAATACTTTCGAAGCCAATGTCTTCTGTAGCTTTTGATATTTATTTCCAGAATATTTCTTCTGCGGCAATTTTCGTTTATTAATTGGTGATTCGCCCAATTCAAGTATTAAAGTCGCGTTCAATGTTTCAATATCAACGTAATCCTCAGTGGATGTTGAGTCTCCTTCACGGTCCGGCTCCCGTATTGCACTTTTGTGCTGGGTCGTCCATTATCACTAAGCGAAGAACTGTCAGTGGTTTCACTTAAGTTAAGGGCTCGCCACATAGCCTGTGCTGTGCTATGCTATGCTCTGTTTTATGTCAACACAAACGTTGAACAATGGCATGGTCCATTTTGCGCATGACCATGACATTGTTCAACGTTTGTGTTGACATAACACAGAGCATAGCATAGCACAGCACAGGCTATGTGGCGAGCCCTTTAGGCATTTTGGACAGTTTCAGCAGGCATGTGTCACAGATTTTCGATTCCGCTGATGGAGGTTGATTTTCCGGTCTCAATTTTTTTAGCAGCGGCGGAAATATTTTTCTCAAATTGCGCAGCGGTCTTCTATTGTGTTTCGGTAACTTGAACGGGTTGAAACAGAGATGATGTAAATTCGATTCCATAATGAAGTGGGTGTTACAACCCCAAACAACATATTAAGTAATAAGTAGTTATAATGAGGTGACCCCATTGTTAAAGATTGGGCGCCACCTGCGTCGCCTGTGAATCATTCGCTGTTTTGACACAGTTCTTATCAATCCTCCAATCTATAATTGTAGGATTTTATAGAGAATTGATCAAGAAATACGCTGATATTTTTTTTAGAATTTTAAAAAGTGACGAAAACCTCGAAAACCACGTTTGAAAAATATAATTTTATGTAACAAACAAAATTTTAATTATTGTGGAATGAAATGAATTATATCCTGAAAGTGTCATTCAAGAGCTACAAAATGCATTTTTGTAGAAGTCTGTAGGATGAATAGAACCGGAGATATAAGCAGTTGAAGGAGAGCGTGTTTTCGATTTTTAGTCGTTTTTTCCAAATTTCAACCCCGTGTAACTTCTAAACTAGGGGCGATAAAAATAAAATAAAGAAAGTTTGATGGATTCATTTTGTCCACAGAATCTGTAAAAAAATTTATTTCAAAATCAGAGAACTAGTGGTCAGAAATGTCCCGTTTTTGTCCCGTTTGACGTGGAATGACTCGTCATAGGTAGTACGTATAATTTGAAGTAAAATAAAATCGACAGACTGTACGCAAATTACATTATGTAAATTATTTGAAATAAATTGTAGACAATGTCGATGTATCTATGACGCGCAGCGCGAATTTTTTTAAGATTGAAATATTGAAATATTTATGTGACTTATTTTAAACGTTTCGATCGTCACATCGCGCCGTAAACTCGTACAAATTGGAATGTTCTATTTTTGGCAAAAATTGCAATCGCCGATATAAGAATATCCAAGCCGTTTACGTAGGTATTATATGGTACGAGTATAATCAATCGTATGTTAAAAAAGAGATAAAAATTCGAAAAAGTAAATTTATACGAGATGACAAAAGGTGGTCTATAAATTTAACAATTGGAAGGTTTTATGTACAAAAGTAGGTACATATTATTATCATCAGCTGAGATTTTAAATATAGAGTGGCAAAGAAAAGACGTAGGCAACTTATACATAAATATGCAAGTCTGAAACTTTCGAAAGCCTGAAATAATTTTTTCATCATGGTCAAAAAACAGATAAATTAAGAAACCAATCACATATTCTTTTCCGGAAATAAATTTATAAGCAGTTCTGCGTAAAACATAAAACTATTATAGTGCTTGGTGTGTACCTACGACGAACCACAGACAGACCAAATTCTATAGCAACGGTGGGCAACCTCCGGCCCGCGGGCCAACTCCGGCCCGCGTAAAGTTCTAATCCGGCCCGCGAGTTCTTTAGAAGGAATAATAAATAAATATTTTCAAAAACTTTTTTTAAAAATTTTTTAACTATTTTAAAAAAAAATTTTAAAGAAAAGGATTAGGTTAGTACCTAACATAAGGAAAAAGGAGATATCTACAGTTTAATTTTCGATATAATTCGTCTTATTTAAATTAAATTAAAAAGTATTGTAAAAAGTAAATTGAAAAGTACACTAGACCCTCCATGTACGCGAGTTCGATGTACGCGAATTCAGAATAACGCGAATTAGATTTTGATACCTGAATTTTTTATACGCGAAGCAAAATTTAACGCGAATTAAGTTTCCGCGTATTATTAAAATAACTAGGTGGCACAGTCGGCCTACCGGCCGCCTTTAGCCATCTAGACCGTGTCGGATGTGGTTGTTCGGCCTTCGGCCTCACTACAAGGTTCTAAAGTAGCCTATGTTTTTCGTAGCGTTGTAAATATCGTAACTTCTACACCAAATTTGGTTAAGATTGGTCAAATAGAAACGTAAAGCACGTGCACGCGTATTTGCATTGTCGATCGGTTGACAGCTTGACAGCATTCATTATTGTTTTTTAAGTTGATTTTGGGACGCGCATGAATGGATTATCGAGATTCCTTAAAGGAAGGCAGGCTACTCAAAATCAACTTTCCTTACCTTTGCGAATTTTTGCACTATTTCAATACAAAAACATGCGCAGGGACCTACATAATAACTGTGCCAAATTTGGTTCCGATCGGTCAAACGGTTTAGGAGTCTATAGGGAACATATTTTCAGAAAAAAATACAAGTAACAAAAATGTGTCCATTAACTATACTAAGGCCCGAGTTAAGTTATTTACCCAAAAAGACTTTAAAAAAATTTCAATTTGAGTCTTAACAATTTATTTGAGTACTTGCAGCGATTTTAGCATACAGAATAATACTGACTTACAATACAATTATTACAACTTATATTTAGTACAAAATGCTTATGTTAGTAAACAGATCCTATTTTATTAAACTATGGAAAGTTCAAGCGAGTTTCTTCCCCTGGTTTCAGGTGAAGTCCTGGGAACATTTTATGTGTGTGAACTTGGTTTCACATAACACCTCCCTGCCGAAGATCAAAATTACGGTTCGTTAATTTTGTAAGCCGACCTGATCGATTGAACTGATTGGTGAACCCCTTTTCTGAGCCGAAGGCTGACCCTTTTTCCATTTGTAACTAAATTTGGCTAGAACATAATACAATATAAAAATTATTATTAATACATATATTATAATTGTCCATCCACTTGTTCGGTGAAAATAAATTGCACTTGTCTTTGTTTCGCCAATTTTTTCTTTGATTTGGTGTAACTTGATATCTGCTAATTTCAATTCATCCAAATTAATTGTTTCCAATTGAATTGGTCGAAGCTGCATTTCTTCTGTTTTTCGGTTGTATTCCATTGATAAATTTGGGACCTCAATGACATTTGTAATTTGCTTTGTCTCAAAACTTTGGATAAATTTTGAGTTGATTTTCATGTTACATTTGCCTAACATTGAAATAAGGTATGTTCCATTTAGTGAAATTGATTTAGTTTTAGAGTCGCATTCTTGTCGTACAATTTCTTCTCCTTTGGTAATAACAAGCCATTGGGTTTTTGATATAGGTTGAATCTTAGTGTCCTTGATATCCAAATATTCGTATTGGCAATTTTTGTAATTTTGAGTAAATTGTGTTAGGTGAACTTCGCAAGGTGAGTCTTCTTTAATTTGATTGGTCTCAAATTCGCACATGTATTTATTTACTTCTATCTCGGTGCACTCTTGGTTATTTAATGCATAGCTTTGCTCATTAATTAAGAGGAATTTTGCATGAGGAATTATTATTGAATAACTGGAATTTTTTAGGATTGGACATGAGTATAAATGGAAATAATTATATTCGATAAGTTCGACAGTTGGAATTTCTAAGATTAAATGTATTTTAGAATTTTGGATGAATATCTTTATGTGGGTCAATTTTTGAAATTCTGGATAATTTTCATTCTTCAAAGGTATTGGAAATTTCGTATTTGTGAAGGTGGCTGATATTTCTATTAATTCTTTAATTAATTCGTCTGGTGTTAAAATTGATGGGTGCATTATTTTCATTACGCCAAAGGTTATTACTTCTTCTAATTCTTCCAAAACGTCTTTTATAGCATTGACTGCTGTTATGAGTTGTAGGTAAATTGAGGTGATCATTAATTTGTTTTCGATTTTAGTTTTATAAACGTTGGTAGCGTTGACGATGTATTCAATTTGGTAAATTCGTTCTTGTAAAAGCCCTTGGTTACTTGTCAGTTGACCAACTCGTTTCTCAAAATTTTCGATTGCGGTAGTGGTTAATTTTATTTGTTCCTTCATTAATAATTTTAATCCTTTTTGGTTATCTGATAAGTTTTTTATCGCTTCGTTATATTTTCTTGCATCTTCACTGTCTAAATTTCCGGTTATCGATTTAATAATAGAGCCTAATCCGTTAATCAGACCTCTTCGATGTCTTTTCAGTGGCGTTGGATCCAATGTATCGAATTTTTCTTTAGTTTGTTTTATAATGTGTTCCAAAAGTTTATGGAAGTTTTCCATTTCTCGCTTGTAATCTTTTCCGTTCTCATGCTTAACATAAGCTGAAGTCAATATTTTAAAATTATTTACTAGGTTATCATATTCTATTCTAATTTTTTCTGATTCTATTATCTTAATTAAGGTCCAATAACTATTCTTATTACTAGCTGTTCCCAATTGAATTGGTATAATTCCGGGATTTTCCTTTAATTCCTTGATGTCGATGGTTGCGGTACATCTTCCTGTGCAGCATCTGTAACAACAGGTCTTCTTAATAATCTCAGATGAACTTTTTGCACTTGATTATTTTTTTTTAATTTCTACGGTGTTGTCATCAAAAATTCTTTGTATCACATAAGGTCCTTCAAACTTTTCTTTCGTTTTTCCACTTATGTTACTGGTTCTTTTTACATAAACTGTCTGCTTAATTTTGAATGGGTGTGGCTCCGTTGATTATTCGAAAGTTATTAAATTTGGAATTGTTGACATCAAAAAAAATTGTTGATAAGTTAAAATTTTGATTTCGATTGATTTTATAAATTTTTGTTTGTATTGATTTTTGACAAGGATGTTATTAAATGTAAGGTTTATGAAGTTATATTGTTTTCTAAAGGGTAAAATTGATTTATAAAAAGATTGCATATTAAAATTTGAATAAGCGTCTAAGATGAGAATTTTGATTTGTGCCTTTCCTAAATTGTCCAATATTTTAATAATATTAGATATAGGATATTTGCCACTTAATGTAATTTTGTTCATTTGCTGATGCTCGCATTTTAGAAATCTGAATTGAAATGAATGATTTTGAATTTATTATTTTTGGCTGTTTTGAATTTACTTTTGCGTCAGTTTGGTAAATGTATAATCATTAAATATGTTCGTTAGTGTAATCGAATAGATTCATATGTAAAATTTGAAAATTTGGGAATTTGAAAAATTTGGAATTATTTAAGTTTTATTTTAATTATTTAAAAATGCATATTGTGGAATTACGTGAAAAAGAAAATTTGCTATTTTGGTTTTTGGAGGTACCAAAAGTGAGTACTGATCAATATAATGGTTACTTGGTTTTTTCCTTTTCCGGTTGTTGTTTTTGAGAATTTGTTGTACTTTAATTGAAATTAATTTGCAATTTCTAGAATGTTTTCTATTATAGTTAGTGGTCAAAATTTTATTTGCGTATTCAGGATTTTTAATTAGATTCTGCCCTTTGAGATTTATCAAATTTAAATATTGTGGTTTAGTTGATTCTGATAATTCTAAATTTTGATTTCCCGATTGAATTATTGATTGTGGGTTTTCTGAAATTGTTCTTTTCGGCATTATTAATTTTTTATAATTTTGATTAAGAAATTTTGAATTATTTAGTTTCAACAATAAATTATTTGTATTTACGTCATTAAATTTTAATTTTGAATGATCAGCATGACTGATATTAATATTTTTATTTGAATCGTCAATTTCTAATTTTTTTTTATTTAAATTTTGTCTTATTATTTGCTTGGTTTTTGAAACTTGGAATTTTAAATTTTTTTGTTTTTGGTTATTTGTCGGTTCTAAATGGTATGAATTTATTAATTCAAGTGGTTTCAAAATCTGATCTTCTGATTGAACAGGTAATTCTTGTTCTTTTAATTGACTTCTTAATTTTTGATTTTCTGAAATTGTTTTTTGTAGTAAAATTAATTTTTCATGATTTTGGTTCATCAAAATTTCGTAATGTTTTTTATCAATTTCCGATTTTGCTGTTTCTAAATTTTGTTTAACTAATTGATGTTCTTTATATAATTTTGAATTTTGGTTCCGTAATGTGTGTATTTTTTGTTCAAAATTTTCGGATGATTCAGAATTTGGGTAGTATTGATTTTCATAATTTTGTTTAATATAGTTATCAAAATTTTTCGAGTTCACATTTTCGTGATATGATATTTGCAAGTTATTTTGCATCGTTTTGCTGATTGTAATTTTATTATTATGAACTTCCGTAGGTGTCAAATTAAAAGTCGATGTTCTTGTTAGATCTTTCATTTGGAAAATTGAATTATTATTTTGAAAATATGTGTTTGAATTATGAAAGTTTGATGTACTATTTTGGAAATTTGGTCGTACAGATTGAAAAGGGTTAATGAAATTTTGATTTGGTGTTTGAAAATCATTATGTCTAAAATTTTGGAGATGTTGTGGTTGTTGAAAATTATTAGGTTTAAAATTTAATTTTGGTATTTCTATGTAAGCTAATTTTGACTGTTCCATTAAATTAATGTTAATTTTTGTCACATTGTTTAAGTTTGATTGTTGCTGATGGAAACTTCGCGAAAATTTTGGTTATCGATCTCTGGATTTTCAAATTCATCAACAGGAACTTGATCGATTTCATTTTCCTGAAATTCATAGTTTTCACAATCTTGATTTTGGTCATATGATTCGAAATAGTCGTAATTTGTATTGTTATGAGTTCGACTTTCATCAAAATTATTATAATTTTCTTCAATATTTTGGTGGAATAATTCTTCTGAGGTCCAATTGCGTGTAGGTTGATTTGATCTTCTCGTATGTGCTGATGATGTATCCATCGGTTCAACTGCCTGGTAAGGTCGTTGAGAATGTTGTCGGAAATTAGAGCTTGTTTGATAAGCATTTACTCGTTGACTAGTTGTAGGTCGATTAAAAGTAGGTTGAAAATTACGTTGACCTGTTAAGTTCGTTGCTTGGTTATTGAATTGTTGAAACGTACGAACGTTTTGTTGAGGTGGCGTAAAATTTCTATTTGGATTAAAGGTGGCTGGTTTAATAAATTGCGGTCTTTGGAAATTTTGAAAATTAGGTTTATGTTGATTTGGAAAATTTTGACCTGAATAATTATTTTTGAACATCATTTGATTCATTACCGGTTTGTGTGTAATTGCCGGCTGTTTGATTTCAATTGGATTGTAATGACGTTGACCGTTGTTAAATAGGTTGGTTTTTGACTGGGCGTACATAAAATTTTCCTCGGAAATCAAATGTCCTAAAGCTTCTTCTAACGTTCCTGGGTTTTTAAGCCTTACTACTAAGCCAAGTTGTCCGTTTAACCCTTGCAAAAAGGTTTGTAATGCTAAATCATCGTACAATTTTGTTTTAATAACCTTAACGTTTTGGTCGGTTTCCTTTAATTGTAACCTGGTTAATAATAAACAACGTACATCTTGACATCGCATCCCAAATTGGTATGATGACTCATTTTTAAATGGTTTTAGACTCATCAAATCCCTAAGTAGACAATTTTCATCTCTTTGATCCCCGAAATGTTGTATTAATAAATCTTTAATATTACCCCAAGTAGTAGCATTTTGTCTAGAGGCAATTAAGGTTAATGCACGACCTTCTAACTTGCTAAGAATTATTTGAATAAGTTGTGTGTTTACATCTGATGGTGTCGGAGTACTACACATGGATAATAAATGCTCACATGCGTTTGTAAAAATTGACAAGGTTGCTGCATTTCCATCATATTTAGGTACTGCGTCGATGTGGAATTTCTCTAATTTTGCCATTGTATTAGTATCAATTTGGAGATGTTGATTTAAAGCTTGACGTTGTTCTTCTACTACTTCGTTAGTTATGGATAATTGTGATAATAGGTCTGTGAGCTCGGATTCGGACATGGGAAATTTTAAATAATTTTGAGCAAAAACTTACGCAATGAATACCAAGAGCGTTGTGAATCTCTTCATCACCGGGTAGTTTTCCTCGTGGTTGATTGAATTTTCTTCTTAATTTCTTTCTTCCTCCTTGGTTTGGTAGGTTTTTCTTTTATGCACTTTAAATTATATTTGATTTTTATTCACTGAACGGCGTTCCCGTTTATTTTAATTTTTAATTATTTATTTTCACTTATACACTAACTTATCACTAAGTTCTGTCAGTAAATCGTTGAAACGAAAAAGGTTTAGAAATTTTATCTAATGCCTTTCTGACATCCGTCCCGACTGCGCCAGTTAAGTTATTTACCCAAAAAGACTTTAAAAAAATTTCAATTTGAGTCTTAACAATTTATTTGAGTACTTGCAGCGATTTTAGCATACAGAATAATACTGACTTACAATACAATTATTACAACTTATATTTAGTACAAAATGCTTATGTTAGTAAACAGATCCTATTTTATTAAACTATGGAAAGTTCAAGCGAGTTTCTTCCCCTGGTTTCAGGTGAAGTCCTGGGAACATTTTATGTGTGTGAACTTGGTTTCACATAACACCCGCGGACGAAACGTAAATATTATTCTGGCCCCTGTTATACAAAAGGTTGCCCACCCCTGTTCTATAGTACAAAATTGCATTACCTACACGGTAAATTTAAATTTGACCTCAATAAGTAGATATGTACTATATATTATAATACGTAAAAATACTAATTAAGAAATCCGAATGAGCCGATAATTTTAAACCAATAATAGTAGGTGATGGTACAGGAAATTTTGCAACAAACTTTATTTTAGCAGAATGTGCCTGTCAGCGAAGCATCAAGCAGATCAAATTTTAAACAGTTGGGTTTTAAACAACTGGATTGTATATTTTACTAATCGAAGTGCCAACAAGAAGACACAAACCAATTTTTAGTAAATAAAAACCAAAATTAAATATTTTTGTTACTACTATACGTAATTCATTGTTCCATCATTTATAAGGCAAAATTGGTAGTTACCGCTCGCACATTTTTATTTTATTTACTTAATTAACGCGATTCGCTGATAAGAATTTACGGTTTCACTAAATCCTTTAATCAAAGCCTTATACAATTATGAAATAGAAATAGAGATCCTTTGTTTTGTACACAGCGGCCAAGAAAACTAGTTTTTCATACACGTGTTGTTTTTTAACGTGTCCTTTCTATCAATTTTTGCTTTTAATTGTGCCATAGCGCCATAGGAGATTTTTGTTTATTTTGATAAATTTAATCTGCAATTTCGTTAAAAACAATAAGAAAATTGTTGGATTTAAAAAAAATCTTTTATTTGTGCATAAGCTGCAATTGAAGTTGTTAATATTTTGTACGAAGTAATATTGATTATAAATTTAATTTTTTTCCAAATTCTATTTTCTAAATAAAGTCTTCCAATAAAATAGATATTATTCCGCGTTCAATGAAAAAAACAAGACCAGCCAAGACTGAACAACTGGACCTTAGGTTAGAAGCATGGGTTAGAAGCTTATTGAAACAATTAAAATTGGTTAAATTTTGTGCACTTAATCCCGAGTGCACGTTTAGGCCAATGCTTTTAGGATTGAGATTGCGAATGGTCGAAACGAGGAGTAGAAATCAACATTTTCGGGATTCCAAATACCCGACAATTTTGTTAAAAAAATTAAAAACCGCAGAATTTGAGGAAAAAATGGCACCTGTTTCTCGATTATCGCTTACGCCGCAAAACCTACGCGAGATACCGAAAAATTTAAAAGAAGTTTTTTATAGAACATAAAATTATTTAAAAAAAAGTTCCAAAGAATACATATCTAAGATAAGTGGTTTATGCGTGAGAGTCGTTCGAAGTTGTCCTCTCGATACGCCAACTTGGAGATGAAATTGTGATTTTCATCAATGCGTCAATTTTACTTAAGATTGATGGTAATAACGTAAACATAAAATTAAAAATCTAAAAAAATTCATGGCCCATTAGAATACCATAATATAATTTCTACATATTCAAAAAAATTATTTTCATCACAAATTGAATTTTTCATTGGCGCGGTAAAACTTAACACTATCAAGGTCACATTTTTGGTTGTTCAATTATTAATATCTCGGGAAGTACTGGTCCAAAACTAATGCTGATTTTTTCACTTAGAGGTAATAATATTCTCTACAATTTTGCTCTCTTGTGGTTTGTTCGTAAGTTCAACCGTTCGTCAGTTATGGTTAAATTATGTTCACCAGAATGGAACAAAGTGGATATCTCGGAAAATATCGTTGGCGATTCCGCAAGACCACGTATCTAACAAAATTGTCAATTTTTACTTTTCTTTAGTAAACTATAAACATATTTTATACACACACGTATGCAAAATCTCATAAATGTAAAAAAATTCCTTACCTACATAATAAATAATAATATGGATATCAAAAACAAGTAAGTGATAATTAAAATGGTAATTCTTTCTGCAAGACCAACTATCTGATTTTAATTAATTATTTCTAATAAAAGCTAAGAAATAAATAATTAGTAATAAACTAGTAATTACATTAATAGCATAAAAAAATAATACAGTTGTTTAAACGAAAATTTTGTGAGTAATACAGTTTTTTGTCTCTCCTGAACATTTTGAGTTTACATAGATACGTGGTCTTGCGGAATCGCCAACGATATACAATTCCAGGAACACGTGACCTCATTTGAATTATTTTTCAACTTTTAATGTCAACGGTAAATCAGTGACGTCTTCCGTATTAGATGGATGACGTCATCCAAGTTTTTTTTAAATAGCAATCGCTTTTTTTAGATAGCTTTTTAAAAGTTCATAATCCTGATTACAACCACTCAAAATCTATATAAAATTACAGTTACTTCAAGAGATAACTTGGTTTTTGCAAAATGCTTTTATAAATAACTGAAATTGTACCCGACTTTTTCCGGTTCAGATTCGTACCTAGCGTCGCTATCTCAGGATTTCGTATTCGACTTGCCCGAACTCCCGGCGGGTAAAGCTGCATTCACATAGGGTATTGTATGTGGATGGTAGAATCGGTATGAGTTAAAACGCATTAACTCAGGTAGGAGCGTTCCTACTTTCTTAGCGTTCCTTACCTGAACGCTCCTACGTCCTACCTGAGTCAATGCGTTTTAACTCTTACCGTTTCTACCATCCACATACAATACCCTATCTGTAGGCCGCTTAAATGTCCCTCTCGAAATTTTGTACTTGCTGTTCCCCGGTTCAAATGTCCTTAATTTTTATATTATCTATATATTCGGTTATAAACGTCTTGCGACATTTTCCCGATACCTCCCTGTCTCTGCTCGTTGCGTGTTGAAAATGTGTGACGAGCACAGAGCACCTACAGCTTAACGTGGATTCCGAACCACGGGAATAGACGATTTTTACACCGCCTACTCCATCAGGGAAGTTTTTTAGCCATAAATAGTGTTATCTGGGGCCAGCAGATAGACATTTGGTGAGCGAAAATTTCTTCTATAGATAGCACCTCACAGGATTTGAACCCGTGAATATTGGCTTGAAAGCGAACACGCTAGCATTTCAGCCATTCGCTCACCATTTTTTTTTTTTTTATTTTTATATTATCACCCCATCTAATATTTTAACATTATAATATAAGATCCTACATAACGCGGAAAACTTCTTCCGCGGAGCGAAATAAAATACGAAAATAGTTGCGTTGACCTAGAAATTTGCAACTAAACGTTCTGTAAAAATTTATCAACACAGAAAGACAAACTTTAAGATTTATAGCATCATATAGTAACGATTTGCGACTTGTTTCAATGGGAGGGCAAAATATAAAATTGCCATATTTTTATTTCCTTACTTCCAAAGCAATTTAAATCAATAGAAGTTTTAATCGATAATCGTTAGGATAAACGCAATTTAGTTTATATTGAATATTGAATAGTCAGTCCAACTGTTTACCGAATTTAGCGACAACTTCTTGTGTTATTTTGAAAATATTAATACCGATTAATACATTAATAGTTAAATTAAATACCCAAGTCAACAATTAATTATTAATAAAAAGTGAAAATGAAAACCGGCGGGTATGAAAAACATTTATGGCTACTCGAAACTGTTGTTGTTTTGAAACGTCCAATTTGTTTTTGTTTGGGGATTAGGATTTCTCTTAAATAATATGACTATTCTGACTTGCCGCCCATTTTCCCGCGTCCCGAACTGATGTTATTACCATTATATTATGTCCCTCAACAACGCTGTTATCCAATGCCAAAATTATGTTAACTTGATAAAAAACCGGAGTAAATTGCATTAAATTAGAATAAATTACAGTAATAGTAATCATTTTTTAATATTTAATGGAAGAAGTCCAAGGAATATAAAACGAAAAATCATATTAATTCATAATGTATGAACTATCAGGCCTCTCCAAAGTTTTGGAATCTTGTAATGATATTTCACTTTTCCCCGTCTATTTACGTTTTCCCCGCGATAATTTTGAATTTTAAAAGTCCGCCATCTAGGGTTGACGAGAGGAGTTAGTTGTTTGTTTGACGTCGAGTGGCGCGCGCACAACTACAGGAGATTGACAAAAATGGCGTAGCAAGTAAGAACGCTTGTGTAATTGTGTGATTGAAAACTGGTAAAAATTACCGAAATTGGCGTAATTCCTTTGTTCGTTCATCTGGGTGTTAATGAAAAAGGCCGTCCTTGTGACAATTATTACGATCGCCAATACTTGGTTATATTGAATGCATATTTGGTTTTATGTAATCAACAGCTTTATGCAAATTTATCTTACTGGAGTTTTAACGACAAAACCAATCACCACGCAATTCAATCAATCCGTTGAAGTTTTTGCTACAAAATTAGGTTCGATCTCTTCCTTAAATATTGTGGTATTCGAAGCTGATGTATTTTGATGACGCCATTCCTTTGTTCGCACATTCCTGAATGCAGGACCGTATTTCGCCCCATCGTCAATGTGTATTTATTGTTTATGTTAAATTTTGCGTAAGTACTTTTTATCAGTTTATTTTAATTAACCCCGCTACCGATTCTAAATATTACAAACATTAAATTACGTCAAATTAAATATAAATTAATCATCACTTATTCTACTGGTTTTAAACAATTGAACTCCGAATGAAGTGTTTCGCCCATCCCTTTAGTTTTTGTGTTTCGGAGTTGCTATTCAAACAATTTTGCGTTCACCTTCAGCATAAATCTCGTGAACACTTGTGGTCCGTACCCAGGTGTAGTGCATTGTGTAATTCGATATTTTAAACATTTTAGTTATCTTCACGTCAAACTTTTCAACATTATTTAGTTTATCAAATGTTCATATATTTAATTATAATCTTAAGTACTAACCCCTTTTTTTGGTTCTCGAACGTGGAATCGAGGTGTTGTTTTAGTGGGATACTACCCGAGTCAATTTTCATCTCGATTCGACTGACCGAAACCTTGTTTATGTTACATTTATGTTCTTTTATGTGTTTAGGTTATATATACAGTGTGTTGAACATTTTATGTTCACCTTTAGCATAAGTATTATTATTCTTTATATCATTATTTTATTATTGTGTATTATTAGTCATAAGTTATTTAAATCCGACAACTATTTATCGTATTTATATGTCATTATTTTACAATCTCATCAACGTTTATTATTATTAATCGACATAAATTGTCAAAATCGCTGTCATTATTATTCACATATTAGTTTATTAGCTTCACCAAAATTAAGTCTTTTAATTAAAATATTGTTACTCGTTATTGGATATATTTTATTTCACTCTCGACTCCCCCCCCCCCTATTTCTATATAGGTAAGTTCTGAATTACTTTTAGGGTAAGTTTATGACAAATTCAGTGGCGCCCTAATACCCGATTGTGACTTCCCTTGATTTTGCCGTCCCGGATTGTTATTGGAGTGATTTAAGCACCACGACCCACGCGATTGAGCTAGCGGCATCCAATACAAATCCAGGTAGGTGCCACACATTCACCTGTGTGATCACAGTTTGTTGACGGAACCAATTTGGCCCGTTACAATCTATTATCTTTAGCCTACTGCTTGAACGTATGGAACTTAATCGTGTGCTTCCTCATTGTCAGTCTGGTTTTCGCACTAATTTCAGCACCGCAACTGCGTTATCCAAGGTAGCAAGTGACATCATTAGGGATATGGATGACTCGCTCATTAACATTCTTGTTCTACTCGACTACAGCAAGGCATTTGATGTGATTGATCCTGAATTGCTCATCGCGAAGCTCTCATATTATGGTTGTAGTTCATCAGCGCTAAAACTACTGAAGAATTACCTCGACAACCGAACTCAAGTAACGCAGCTGCATGGTTTTCGTTCGGATGAACTTATTCCCAGGCGAGGTGTTCCTCAGGGCAGCATACTCGGACCTCTATTGTTTATTGTTTTTACTGCTGACCTTCCACGGATCCTTCAGGCCTTGTACGTCTCACATTTTTATGCAGACGACACGCAGCTCCACATCGCGGGCCCACCTGAGCGGATTGATGAAGTTATCGGTAAAATGAATAGTGCTCTCAATCGCGTACAACGTTGGTCTACTGAAAATGGATTGTTTCTGAACCCCGTTAAAACTGTTGGGATGTGTATGGGAAGCCCACGAAACTATAAAGTTGCTATGCAAATGAGGACCTATGATATTGTTCTCAATAACTGCAAGATAGATTTTTGCAATGAAACGAAGGACCTAGGTGTGATTTGGGATAACCACCTTACATTCAATGACCATGTCAACAAGACTGTGAGCGTTGGCTACTTCAAGCTCAGGTCTCTTTATAGATACAAGGAACTCTTGCCTTCAAGTACGGAAAGGTACTTGGTTCAAAGCCTTGTCCTGTGCCATGTAGACTACTGCATAACTGTTTACTACGGCTTTCTCACTGAGGACTTGAGGAGAAAACTACAAGTATTACAGAATGCAGCTCTACGTTTCTCGTACAATTGGGAGTATGGAGATCACATAACACCTCTCTATCGTTCGTTGAATATCTTGAAGCTCGAGGCTAGGTTTGAGCTCAGGTTCGCAACTCAGCTGTTTTCGATTCTGAAGTCAGGACGTCCTGGTTACCTAGCCAACATCTTGGTTCGATGATCTGATTGCCATGGTCTCAATCTTCGCAATACTGAGGATCTTACAATTCCGTCACATAGGACTACCAAGTTTAAGGGATCATTTGAGTACTTGGCGTGCCGTTTCTACAACAAACATATGGACCTGTATCACCAGAATTGCTCTGCTTACACCTTCAAGACCACACTGACGAGTCGACTGCTTGGCTTGCAACAAACTCAATAACCAGGTTATGTTGAAAAACAGCTTTGCTGAACATATACCTTTTAATGCAACATATTCTTCTTTTAAACTTGTAAATATTTTATATTAGCATTAATAAACTATTATTATATTATTATTATTATCTTCTAAATTATGCTTCACAGCAGTCCTAAACTTTAAATAAAAAATCTGATGTGATAACGCATTACTTTCCCATTCACACATAAAAAGAAATGTTAACTCAAAAATTTTTAACTCTATAAAATACACAACTCATTTGGACATATCAAAATTACCATTAATTTAATTTATGTTTTGTTGTATGTTATTTATATTTCTACATGCTAACTCATTTTTTTTTAAAACCGCTGATTTTATTTTTATATTTTAACAATAATATTTAAAAAAAAATCAAGTGTTAGATTGATATAATCTCTTTCGATTGATATGATTTTCATTGTCATATGTTCCACCGGGAAGCGGCACCGCTCTTAAGCAGCTTTCATTCTTATAAAAAAAATTGGGTTAAAAACTATCGGTTTTCAACCAAAATCTAATCAGCTCCTTAGACAGCTGCTTCAGGCTAGTGTACAAAATTTCAACTCAATCAGTGTACGCGTTTGTCTGTAATCGTTGACGAAAAAAACATCACACGACAACACCACACACACATCCAGGGGGCCTATTCTTGAACTCAATAGAATTTATTCGCATGCGAATCATTTCGCATGGTAAGTTTCGCACACGATTGTTCGATCACTTAAAACGGTATTCTCGAACTCACTCGAATTTACTCCGCATGCGAATCATTCCGCACGGTGACGATTACTCGATCACTTTTAAAATAGTATTCTCGAATGGCATACGAATGTTATACCGTGCGAACAAACGGCTCGGCCAATAGTATTGCGTCATTATACAGGGAGTTTCAGTCGCAAATGTTGTGTTTGAAAGTTTTAAATCGTCAGGATTTCCAGATAGGCGATTTTGCGCCAAATTAGGCTGTTGGACTAAACTTGTAGAAGAATAAAAGATTAATTTACCAATCAAAAAAATTCTCCATGTAATGGAATAATTTTTATAATACATAAATCAACTAGTTCAAACACAACAATAATAATAACGATACAAGAACTATGCAAAAGGAAAGAATTGCGAAAAGTCGAGTAGCCAATGCTTCCATAGAGCAAAATAATGTCATTACGGAGTATTTAAATACAAATCCCAAACTATTAAGTGGAAAGTTGGCGGCAGATTTCACTTTGAGGACAGCGCAAAATAAATGGCAAGAACTAACAGAATCGTTAAATTCCATGGCGGGTGCTAAGAAGAATTGGAGGCAATGGAGAAAAACTTGGCAAGATATGAGGGCAAAAGCAAAAAGAAATAACAGCTCCATAAAAACCTACACTGGAGGAACTGGAAAACCAACAAGCGAAAGTTTGAGCGAACTTGATGAGAACATTTTAGAATTAATAAATCCAATTGCCATAAGTGGCCATGCAGATACGCAGGAATCTACAGTGGATTTCGATTTGTCATAGCCGGAAGGATCGTCAACTGAAAATAGATCTTTAGAAGATAAGAATTCATACAGCCCTTTATTTGTAAATAATGACTTGATCGGTATCCCCTTATCAATAGAAACACTTCTGCATTCTTCGCAATTTTGCTTTCTTCCACCGTCTCAATCGCAGCTAACATTCCTAATTCATAAAAATTTGCCATTCTGTGCAATATTACGATACAACTTTAAAACACGATATGGAATTATCGACCGTCACACTTATTACTTCATCAGTTATAGTTATATCACATTTATATAGACCCATTTTTGTGATTGGTTATAACCAATCTATTGGTATTTAAACCCCACTGCGCATGCTCAACTTTTATATTATCGCACACGAACAAAGTTTCGTCTGGGTACCCCCAGACGTTGTAGTTCGAATGGTTTTCATGCGAAAGTATTCGTAGACGATTGCTCGAGAATACAAAATTTAGTTCGTATGCGAAAGTGGCGTACACGAATAATTTCATGCGAAAAGTATTCGTAGACGAACATTTCGAAGGGTTCGAGAATACAAATCTTTCATTCGTATGCGAAAGTGGCGAAGTTTCGTATGCGAATCAATTCTATTGAGTTCAAGAATAGGCCCCCAGACATCATTCCAAAAATGGTCTTAAACAATTCGTATGGACTCATAGAATGCTAACTCAAAATTTTTTTTAACTCGATACCAATACTTTACTACGTAAATGGGAAAGTAAAATTTAAAGTGAAAAAAGTTGTTCATCCTGGAGGGTAATCCAGACCCCCCAGTTAAATAGTTAAAATCTTTAACTAACAAAAGAGAAAAGTGAGAGGTAACAATGGGACGATGATTAGATCGATCATCCCAGATAGACGAATTACCTAATCATTAACGACTAATTAGACAATAAATTCTTCGGCTTTCCAAAACCTTGTTGTTTTACGGAATAGGTTGTCCAAGAACTTGGTGGGAAAACATTTTAGATACCGTACGGAAAAAAATTGACGATATAGCGGTTACTTATCTAGGCTTTATTACGCTCATACGCTCTCAAAGTGCGCACCAGTGAGCCGGGCCAAAATAATCAAAACTGCGTCAACCCAGGACTTTTAGGTTTTGACACAAAAAAATATAGTAGTACATTTAAAAATTGGCTCAAATGTCTCTAAAGTATTGCCTTGTATTGCTAAACAACATACTATAAAATTCCCAAGACCACGAACTCCGGCTTGGTTGATTTCAGTCTTTGTAAGTCTTCCAATAAGAAATTATGATTACATATTATTTATAAGAAGGTTTTCTGAATTTTGTCCGAGCCAAAAACCTAAAAGTTTTGGCCGAAAGACTTACAAAGACAGAAGTCAATGAAGCGGCGTTGGAAGTCTTAAGAGTTGTCTGGGATAATGTAATTAAAAAAATATAATAATCGAATTATGTCCGACCCAACGGGAAATATTTTGTTTAATAAGATACCAATTTTTCGTTCACAGACACCCCTATTCACTAACTTCAATCGTTATCTTTCGGATCGTTAAGAACATTAAAGTTCGGTTTACACCTAAAATTGAATTACAAGTTGTAATTTTACGTGTAAACCAAATTTTACAGTTGGGAAGGGAAGAATGGTCTTGTTCACCAGAGTTGAACTCCTTGAAGTTCAACATATCGAGCTCGGAATTTCTGCTCTGTACTCAACCAGCAATAGCAGCAAACCACTTTTTTTAATTTTATAGATCTAATCTGTCACATTTATTTATAATTTAAATTTGATACGTATTCGTAATATCATTGTACTATATTATAATGTTTTTCTATTTTCTACTGTTGAGATCTAATAATACCGAAACACGTGTATTTATATTATTAGTTTGTTAAATTGGGCACGTTTTGGGGAATGACCTTCTCTCGAAACATAATAAAAAATATTTAGTCACAACTATTGGACTATACATAACAAATTTTTAAATCCGTTTAAATGAGAATGGAAATGAGTAGTTGAGAACGCAGCTGTGAAATAAGTGGTAATGCATATCGCAAACAGAATGACGATTGGGCCTTGTAACAAATATTAATTTTAAATAAAGTACCCATATCAAATTTTATTTGATCAAATTAAAAAAACAATTTTAAAAATAAGTAGCTCAAAAATTAAAACGATACTCTGATGGTATAACACATTTTTATTATTTTGTTACAAAATATTCCTAGGAAGATTATTTATATTTTTTGTTTTCGTATAACTTTTTTCGAAAACATGATTTTTTTTTAATTATTATTATCAGATATTATGTAGGTACCACGGTAAAGTTACAATTTCTAAAAATATAAAACAGCATTGTTTTAAATAAAATTTTAAACTTGTCAAGCATTTAATTTATTGTAGTTGTACACCAGTTCAAAAATTTGGCCCCGCGTAGTGCGCATTGTTCAATCGTGTTGCTAATTTTTGGCAACGTCTAATATTTTTGCGCATATACACTCATCTAATATATTTTAAAATATTTTTGCCAATTTATTACGTAAATATCTAAATTAAAATTTAATTTTAATTTATAATTAGTGATTAATGATGAATTTAAAACAATCGTTGAAATTTAATTTTTCCGAGAAAATATTTATTTTTTCTATTTTTTCTTTTAATTTATTAATAAATTATTACCATATTTGCGCCATTTTCTTTTATGTAAAAATATTGCATAAACCAAATTTAGTCAACAGGGGATGTAGCTCAGTGGTAGAGCGTTCGCTTTGCATGTGAAAGGCCCCGGGTTCGATCCCCGGCATCTCCAATTTTTTTTTAATTTGAACCAATCACAATTTATTATTCTCTCTCAATTTTTGCCAGTTTATTCTAGACTTAAAAATGCGATGATACAAATACATAATTGGTATTTAGATCATATATTTTATCTTTTATAATATTCAAGTGGATTTTAAGAAATTAAGTGATCGGAAAGAAACACAAACATCTCATTGATCTTTGACACCATTTCGTGGGCGGAGCCCCAGTCAGAACAGGAGGAGGGTGGGGGGGTAAATTATATCCTTTATCTTTAAAATCACACAAACCCCTTTCAAATCATTATTATGATCAATTTTACGATTTATTGAAGTTCCAATTCAAGTTAAGATCTTACATCTTATCGTCATTTCCTATATTCCAATTTATTATTAGTCCATACATTTTAATTTGAATGAATGCTCTTAGTTCGTACGCGGGTCATAGTAACAGTACCGTAACAAGCTTTTCGTCTGTCCTATGCACGGTCTCATTTTTGGGCCCCTTAACTTCTTTCGAGAAAAATAATACGAAACAAAACAACATCGGGAGTTGGACTTATTAGGGGTTAATAAAACTATTAATTCATCCGTCGACGTTTCGAGTTTTATTTCACTCTTCTTCAAGACTCATGTTATTGTCGTCAAAATATAAGACAATTTGACGATAATAACTAAATTCATGTGTCTTGAAGAGGAGTGAAATAAAACTCGGAACGTCGACGGATGAATAATTAATAGTTTTATTAACCCCTGATATGTAAGCCCAAATTCCGATATTATATTGTTTTGTTTGATTGATAGATGAACGATAACATGATGAATGGTTTTTTTTATAGTTAAAAGAAAATTTGCAATTATCTACACTTGATCAAAATTTATAATTAATTTCCTTATTGGACTATTTTAATTTTTTAAATTTTGTATTCAAACATGGTTTAGAACTATTTTAAATTATTAATTTTTGTGAAAATTGAATAGTTTATTTAATGAAACACAACTTAATCTGTCGATGTTCCGTCTAACTTTATTGTCGACTACTTTAGGACTACAATTAACTCAAATAGAATTTTTTTAAATTCAACTAGTTAGAAGCTATGTCTTCTCCATACTTCTCTATGGTGTGGAGACGTGGACTTTAAATAAGAACAGCATGAATAAAATGGAAGCCTTCGAGATGTGGGTATATCTAAGAATGCTTGGGGTGTCGTGGACGGATAGGGTGACGAATGAGGAGATCCTCCGAAGAATGAAGAAAGAGCGGGATATTCTAACTACCATCAAGAGACGGAAGCTTGAATACCTGGGCCACGTGATGAGAGGACAGAAATATCAACTACTGCAGGTGATCATGCAGGGAAAAATCCAGGGAAAGAGAAGTACTGGCCGGAGGCGGACATCTTGGCTGCACAATCTGAGAGAATGGTATAAGTGTACATCTACCCAATTGTTCAGAACAGCCGTTTCAAAGATAGAAATAGCAATGATGATTGCCAAACTCCGTAGCGGAGACGGCACTTGAAGAAGAAGAAGAATTTTTTCCAAATATTTATAATGTAATTTTCAATTATGAACGAAAATAATGATGTAATCGCACGATACAACACAAGGGTTAGGCTTCGCTCGTGCAATCTCCTTGCTAAAACCTGTACTCGCTGAATCTTTGAGTATTGTCCGAACCCGCGTTGTTGTTGCGGTGATAATTCCGTGAAGAAACGCCACAACTTAAAAGCACAACATCACATACGAAAATCGACATTTCAAACGCCATTTTTAATGTCAAAAATTGTGAAACAAATTGACCATATCGCATCACAATCATTGCAAAAAAAATCAAACAAAAAATTTCGTAAGTACCGAAAAAAATGGAAGCATAATCGCACTAAATTTGTAATATCAAATTCGTTACTATAAAATTCGTTAGAAGTACATTGCTTTAAGTGAACTCGGGTTGGAACTAATGCGTTGAACCGTTTTCCTACATCGCATCTGTTGAGTGCGTTAGTCATACACACTACATAAATTATAATATTCGAAGAGATTTTTTATTACGTATGAATTCTTTTACGCTCCACTACAAATATTCGATATTCTGGTAGGGTATTTGGAATATTTTTTATTTTCGGATATTATTCGACTGTGCATGCGTTGTACCCATTTAACTACATTGTAAAATAACGCACGCTGATTGGTCGAAACGACAAAATTTGACCCTGAATGGAGTTGTCGTTTGGATCATTGAGCATAATTTATTTCCAAAGTCCAACACTTGTGATGCACTAAATCTGAAAATTATTTTTTTCACAATCGACGGAACAGAAAAAAATAAAGAAGTTCAAAACTAAACACTGAAAACATTTTTTTCGGCTGAAAATCAAAATGACTAAACTGATTCTTGAAGTCTTATATAAGGTAATTGAAGGAAAGAATTGATGTATATTTTTAAAACGGAAGTATAAAATAAAAAACAGATGTTCAGAAAACAATGTTTTACGGTAATGCAAAGAAAAGTTACGAGTTATGGCACTTATATCCATCATTATCTGAAATGGTGTTTATTACCCTACAGGTCTAATGCCTGCTGTACACTCTCGCCGAGACATGACGAGGAAGGGCGAGAACAGGAGTGTGAATGGTAGTTCTCGCCCCGCTTCGAGGTTCTCGGGGTGCCTCGCTAGTTCTCCATCTCGAGTCGGTAATTTTGGTCCGAGTCAAAGGGTCTCGCCCGAGCGCCGAACGTATACATTCACATTCTCAAAACTACCACGTCATCATCGCGATAGTTATTCAAATATATTCAAATTGAAAAGAAAAATGCCTACCGATAAAAATAATCTTCATGGGGGGGGGGGATTCCATTACGTTACCATGGAAATGGTGATTCTGACATACTATGCGTATTTTATATAAGATCTTCAGAAGTTCCCAACGATAAAAATCGATATTACACGACCGGAGGGTCTGGGGGTGTGGCATACCCCCCAGGTACACTTGCCATCATTCAGAACCATCAAAATTTATTATTTTACGTTGAATCTTTTGCAATTTTCGTTTGCAATCCGGGAGAAGGGGGGGGGGGAACAGATGATATTTTTCATAACTATCTCAGGTACCGTTCTTCTTAATACGGAAGGACGCAAAAGTGAAAGTTTTTATTTTTATAAGTTATAAATTAAGTGTACCTGGGGGGTATTATTCCATACCCCCTAGACCCCCCGGTCCAGGCAGCCTAAGTGAGTTCCTGATTAGCATCCATTTGTTTTCATTACTCTAAGCGAGCGCCGTAGCAAGGATGAGGCGATCGAGACTTTGCCTAAAGCGCCATCGCAATGGGGACGCTAAACCTCGACAAAACCCAATAAATAGTAGTTTAAAATTTTCAGAATGATAGGAATTTTTTGGGAGGGGGGCGCATATATTCCAAATTTTCCTCTGGCGCCAGAAGAGCTCGCTACTGCGCTGCTCAGAGCCAACCAGTATTAAGTCCACTTTTTTCATATTTGAGGGTTCGAATGATTCTTTAGTAGTTTTTCCCGCTCTTTCCAATGTAGTATTAAGTCAAATTATTTCCCGTTTACGAAATAGGGTTTGATAATTGATATAAGTCCTCGATTAAATAGAACCAACCAGTATTAAAGGCTCTGGAAACTAAAGAGCTCGCTAACGCCTGGAATCTGGCAGAGCCAGTTGATTTAGAGAGTACCAAACTTAAGGTACGGTCGCCATGTTTTATCCTGTCAACTATAAGAAACAATTGTTTTTTTTCAACTTTTCTGTATTAATTACCCATACTAGGGTAAGTAATACATGGTACTATTTTGTAAAGAAGTAATGAACTGTTACCTTTCTTAATATTATAAATAATATAAACATTGGTGTGGGAATGCCGATCAAGGATCAAGGTGGATAAAACATGGCCGGCTGTCGGCATTTCGTGGGATAAAGGATACTCTCCTAATCGAATGGCTCTGGATTCAGGCACAAATCTCCCACTTCACCACATATCCATAAATCCTCAACATTGACTAAATTTAGTTCTCAGTGATGCGGAAAAAAGTATACTCTTCTCTAAACTTGAAAATTTTTGGAAATGTACAAAGGTGCTATAATTTTTTTGGCAATTCCGCCCAACGTAGATGATCGATGCTGAAAATTTTAATAAAGATCGTCTGTTCGGTGAGCTTAAGCGCGATGAAGATGATATTAGCAATGAGTAATCATCTCACAAAGGATTTCAAACTTTAAAGGGGTTATCTACCACAACATCGTCAAGGACGATGTCACCAACTGTGACAAGGAGGGGTTGGGGGGTTGAAAAATCGAAAAAAAATACGAACGTCCTTTATGGACGACCCTTATTATAATAGCTACTATGCACCGTTCGTAAAATCATGAAAATTACGAAATACAAACCCTAAAGTTTTGAGAGCTTTTGATGCTGCAACGCTAATGTGTTTTACTAAACTTAACTTGTTAACGAACAGGACACCCAGTCTTTGTATATGCCACATCTATTAATATCTCATTTGTATCATTGATCTTTGGATACCAAGTTATACTTTATTACCAATTTCAACAAAAACTTCACAAAAATGCTGAAATATTTTAATTTAAACTATCGTAACTGTAAATACGTAGTAGGTAGGTAAATAGAAATTTTTTCAAAAAATACGTAAGACTTTTTTAGTTACTAATACTTTGTGACAGGGTAGGACTGGAAATATTTTTGAGAAAATATATATAGTAGGCGTGAAATTGTTTGAGAAACAATGAAAGCACGGTCTTGATAATGTAACGTGACGTCATTGTACGGTATTTACCATTCATCAGTTACATGTTGTAATCAAAAATAAAACAAATATTTGTAATAACAAATAAAAAAATTTGTTTTATTTTTGATTACATGTAACTGGTGAATAGCAAATACCATGCAATGGCGTCAGAATACATTTTCAACACCGTCCTTCTATTTATTTAAATATTATATTTGCGTTTTTAAACTTATTCCACTGCTTGTTTTCTCCAAAATATTTCGAGTCCTATTCTGTCCTGCCACAAAGTGGTAAATAAATTAAAATGAATTGAACAGTGGAGAGCAATATATTAAATAAACCTATTTCAATTTTTATTTCTGCAATAGCACGTTTATATGGCGTGCCATTTTACTTTTTATTACAGTATTTTAATTTTCTATAGCGATTTTAATTAAAATTATTTAAATGTTTGTTGAATTTCTTGTTGTAGTTTAAACAACTTTCACAAAAATTGTGTTTATCTAATTTATAATATGATATATGAATTAAGTCGTTTGTTGAATTAAAAACGTTACAGGAATAATTCATGTAAAGTTTTTAATTCAATAAGTTTTAATTATTAAAATGTTTATTTTACTGTAATGGTGGTGTTTCGGAACGGAAATTCCGGGTTCAAATTCACGATATTTCTTAGCTCGGCCTTCCGGTGCACATCGACACGCTGTGCATTTAAGAATTGGTTCTGGCCAATTGACTGATCGTCAAGGTCAAGAGAGAGAAAAACATTTTGCCCTTAAGGTGATAATTAATATTCGATAATGTGCTTCAAATTGGTACAAAAGTAATCAATTGAAGTTAATTTATTTATAAAAATAAAAAACATTTTGAGGTTGTTGGCAACCTCATCAGAAAATGGACCCTGCAAATTGGCGGGGAGCACAAAAGTAATCAGGTGATAAGATTGTTGTCAAATTAATTCAAGCGTAGTTCTCACAACGCTCGCGCGACTGAAGAGACAAATTAAGGGCATCAACAAACGTTTTAATTCAACATCTATCGTATTAATTACCGTTTATTAATATGGGGCACATTTAGGCCGGAGTCTCATTGTACCACTTCCTACTATCAAATAAAATTTGAACTAATTTAATTGGTTCAAATCGAGTTCAAAGACCCACCCACCCACAAATCAGCAACTTCTATTAGTTAATATTTTATTTGACGGTAGGAAGTGGTGCAGCGAGATTCCAGTCTTAAGCCCGTCTTACATCAGGACATTTCTGGCGTCATTTATTGAGCCATTTCTGCGCACAACGGTATACGCACGCGCAAATACTATGAACTCGTCTCTGCGCAGAAATGGCTCAAGAAATGACGCCAGAAATAACCTGATGTAAGACGGGCTTTAAAAACAAATTAGAAATAAAGTATGGAAAATTGTTTTCTGACGCTTTGTATTTTCAACGCTTTGTATCTAACAAAATATTTAAATTAAATAAATTGTTTAGAAAACAAAACATTTTCAAGAGATTTCGAGTTTGCGACCAATTTAGAAAATTATCTGTAAATAATTTAAATGATAAAAATTACCTGGCCTCAAACTTAACTTCTTAAAATTCAATTAAATTCATGTCTAGTAATTAAATAATAAAATTATTAACTGACAGTTTTAGAAAAATTAATTCAGTAATGAGGTATAAACTTTTCATAATATTTATGTCTCTATTTATTCGATTGCATTGAAATGAGACGGAACCACGGACACAGTGATCATTCAAATGTGAAATGTTTTTAAATAAAATATTAATAACTAAATCAGCTGGCACAGCCGGCCGCATTTAGCCATCTAGACCGTGTCGGATGTGGTTGTTCGGCCTTCGGCCTCACTCCAGGATATCGCAGCCATACGTGTGGACCGTGGTTGTTCGGCCTTCGACCTCACTCAGGGTTATCGCAACCATACGTGTAAACCGTGGTTGTTCGACCTTCGGCCTCACTCAAGGGTATCCTCCCTTCCTCAGCCACTCCCAACCCGCCACCTTTTTCACATCGTCGAGCCATCTTTTTTGGGGTCTGCCTCTGCTTCTTTTGGTCGTTCTGGGCTTCCAGATTTATAATCTTAGTGTCCATTTGTTGCAGTCTTGCCTCGCCACGTGCCCGGTTCAACTATACTTCAGCTTCGCCACACGTTCCATCACATCCGTCACCTTCGTTCTCCTTCTTATTTCTTGGTTTATACGATGTGCTCCCGCAGACTCACTCCGAGCATCGACCTCTCCATCGCGTTATTATACAAAGCCCCTTATATAATAAAATATATAAGAGATAATCGGATGATCCGTGACGATATATAATTTACTCGACAGATGGCGTTCCTGAGCATGACGGACAGATAAATTAAGGCTACTATATTATATTGCTCAATTGTTTCGTTTGCTCTATTTAATGCCTCTCGAGCAGCGTTTCTCTGCGAAGTCGATTAAGCTTCTCCTGGCTTTGGCGTGCTCGCCATCTTTGTTGCCGTTCTCTGGCTAATCGACGTATTTTTGCTACCGGCTCTGTCGATTCATCCATATTGAGAACTAAATCATTAAAGTTTTAAGTTCTTGTATCAAGTTACCCACTTTTTCTTAATAAGTTTCATCCTAGATCAACGGATACGTTGATTCCTTCTATACAGCTACCTTTCTGGTGTGAAAAGTTGTTGTTAGATAGTTATTTTTGGTTGCCATATAATGTAATATCAGATAATCTGCACTAATTAAATTTTTGCGGTCGGTATTTATCATTTATTATATCTATTTTTCTTTTAAGTACCGTATCCGCTCAGCGAACGTTGGCTATCAACTTGACCGAAGTCAAGATGACTTAACTAGGGAAAGAAATTAAATGGGCTGGTTTCCCGTTGCCTTCCCCATAGCCCACAGATTTATATTGGGCTTGAAGATCACAGCAGTATATCCGGCGCGACTAGGTATAGAACCACGGTTTCCCGCTCGCTAGTCTTCCGGTGTAAGCTTAACGCCACAATGCTGTGTATTATATCTAGAGCGCATGTTTTTGTATTATTGAATTTTGAGTGTTAGTTTTAATTAAGTCGGCAGTTTATGTATTATGTAATTCTTTTGCGGATCAAGATAGTATATGTTTTTGGCATTAAAAAAAAGCAAAACAAGTTCTGTTTATATAGTTGTATTTTTTTTGAATGATTATTAAAACGTTCCAGTATTGATTTGCTTATAATATGTATTTTCTATTTAACACGGAATCCAAGTATTAAGTTAAAATGTATTGAAATAGTGCAAAAATTCACAAAGGAAAATTCGCAAAGGGAGACTATTATAGTGACGCGCATATTTGCTGAATGGATCATCGAGATTCCTTAAAGGATTAAAGAGAATTTTTTTTCTAAATGTCAGATAATCGGATAAGCTACTTAAAGAACCAAGGAGAACTTTTTCTATATCAATTAAAAAATAATTTGATAACTTAATCCGTTGATCAGTGATCTGATAACTTAATCCGTTGATCCGTTGATACCTCGATCCGTTGATACCTTGATCCGTTGATACCTTGATCGGTCAGATCATCGGATTAAGTCTACTATATAGGTTGAAAATTACAATCTTAAAGCACAGAATATTTTTGTAACTTATCTTAATATAATATAATAACTTATCTTAATATATAAAAAGTCGATTTTAAATTTAAAACACATTTTTATTTTATTACACATACGATGTGTTTACAATCACAATTTCGAGGGTTTTGATTAGGTTTGAATTATGCGGACGGACAGATGGACATGGAGCCAGATCATAAGGCTTCTTGCTATACTTTGTATAGAAGCCTAAAATCATTTGGAGCGTTCTGATTGGCTCTGAAACATGCGGACAGACACGGGGCCAGATCATAAGGCTTCTTTCTGTACTAAGCCTAAAATCAGTATGTTGCTGGATTCCCGTTTTCCGGGTTATTCTGGGCAAGTTTAATACAGGGAAATGTACTTTTGAATTCCTGGCGGTGCTCCTGGCAGGAATTGAGCTCATTAAGGCTGAAACGATGCTTTGTAGATTGACATCAATTTTATTAAAATAATCGCGATAGAGGGGGTCGTCGGTTTTACAGCCCTCTCCCCAAAGTTTTCGCGAATAACTGCGCGATACATATGATTAAAACAATTTGAATGGAAACTCATTGGACCTCAAACGATGCTCAAGCGTTTGACATTAATTTCATTACAAAATTCGCGATAGAGAGCGAGCGGCGAAATGTACCTCTGATTACCACACCAACGGATCATCATATCAACGGATCAACAGATCAATGTATCATCGGATTAATAATCTATATAGGGATCATGGTAATATTATTTTATTTATTTATTTATGCCATAACGGAAGGAACGTATAAACGGATTAATGTATCAGCGTATAAACGAATTATTGTATCAACGGATCAAGAGATCATCCGGGTATCAACGAATAAAATGTCTATATAGGTAGAAATTCCCCAAATACATATCAGAGTTATCTGAATTATCAAACTTTCATACGCAAAAACATCAAAATGTTCTACTTCATGACGTTGGAAAATGAAATTATATTACATCCCAAACACTTTGGACCCGGTATAGTGGAAAACATCAAAATAAGTTAAACTAGAAAGTCCTTTTAAATTTAAAACAAATTTTATTATGCATACGACGTGTTTACAATGACAATTTCGATGGTTCTGATTAGGTTTGAATTATGCGGACGGACAGACGGACACGAAGCCAGATCATAAGGCTTCTTGTTATACTTTGTATAGGGGAAAAATATTAACGATGGTGCGCTGTAAGCAACATCAACGTGACGTCACGCTAATGATATAACCTCGCTTGACCTCGCTCAGAAATACTTTGATTTCGCGTGATGTCAGCTGTAAAAGACCCTTTAGTATTAAAACTAAAAATTCCTAACAAAAAATGTATAGGTAGTGGCGGCTAAAACCCGCGCAGACCTCTAAGCTTATTTTTCCCCAGCGCCCCCAGAAGATCTAATACATGAGAGATGACAAAATTTGTTTTAAAATTATTTTGTTACGGATTTTAATACAATTAACTTTTGCGAGAAGGGGGGGGGGGGCCCAAGCCCCTATCGCCGCCACTGCCATTGCGCCAAAGTTCTTAAAAATTATTTAAAAACCCCCATCTTTGGTTGCAGTCACACTTACCAACTTTTGTCAATTTAATTTGAAGCTGTGCTTACAGGTGGTTTCCACTGAACGTTTCAGCGGTTTCAGCTTTCAATTTCATTTGAAATTCAATCGTATTTAAATTCCTAACCTACAATAATTTTTAAAGAATGGTCGAAGTTACGATCAGTAATTTTGAACAAATTTTGCCAGAATTTGAACAAGAGTTGAAAAAATGCCGATTTGTTGCTATAGATCTGGAATTCAGTTGTTTAAATGCGACGAACAACATGCAAAACAGGTAAGAAGATTGGTTAACCTCAAAATTTTGAAATCTAACTTCTGAATTTCTTGCAGTATTTTTGATTCTCCTCCGGAAAGGTATAAAAAATTGAAGGCAACCGTGGAGCAAGTAATTCCGCTACAAATTGGCGTTTCTCTATTTTCGTTTGATGCCGACGATAATTCATATCGTGGAAATACTTACACATTTTATACTTTTCCAAAATCGTTTTTATCGATCGACACTAAATTCACATTTAGTTCTTCTTCGGTGCAGTTCCTAACCATGTACAATTTTGACTTCTCCAAGGTAAACAACTAAATTGTATTTTTTACAGCGTTGTTAATATTAATAGTTCCATTTTTAGTCCATCGCTTGTGGGGTTTCATTTTTAAATCGTCAGCAAGAGCAATTATTAAGAAATAATTTAAGAGATCCTATATACGAAGAAATGATGTTTGAGACAGAAAGATTAATAAAAGCTAACAAAGACATTGTAGCACTATGGCAGTCGACGGCAAAACCAAATGTTAGTTTAACGTTAGAAAATCATGATGCATTTAAAAATAATCTAACCATTAAATATTTAATGCATAGGACACTGAGAGAGAATTTTGAAAATCTATGGACATACGAAGATGAAGAAGGTTTTAAAGTAAAACGAGTCGAATCGGCAGAGTACAAAAAGTTAAATAACGAATTCAATTTAGAGGATCAGTACACTTCGATATTGCTCGGTTTCACCAAAATCTTTCGACTGCTAGTGTCTAATGGAAAGCCAATTGTCGGTCACAATTTGTTCTTGGACTTACTAATGATGATGGATAAATTTGAAGACCCTTTGCCTAAAACGTACAAGGATTTTAAGAAATCGGTGCACGACTTATTTCCCGTGGTCTTTGATACAAAATCCATTTGCTTTGAATTGCGTCACAGTCTAAGCGACGATAAACGCTTTAGATTGACTTCTTTAGAAGAGTTGTACAATTATTTTAGAAACGATGTGGGCCGTCATTTAGCGCCGCATTCTCCATATATCCAGCCCGCAAGTAACGTGAAACAAAATTTTCATAATGCAGGCTGGGATTCTTATTGTACGGGATACATTTTCATAAGGATGGCTCATATCTATGCAGTGGAAAACGATAAAACGAGAAGAAAATTTATGAGTTCCGAATTAATCAGAGCCGTTTCTAAATTTGCTAATCGCATTAACGTAATAAAGGGATATTTGTCTTTTATTGTGAGTAGAAGCTTTTAAATTTTATTGTAATATTTAAACGATTTCAATTTTTTAGCAACTGGATGGCGATGATCCGGTTTCGAAAAGACCACCTTGGCTAATCGTCGAATCAATCAAAAATAAACCGCTCGACTTAAATCGGGTAAGTAGTTTATAAAAAAAAGACGTTTTTTTCTTCCCGCTTTATAAATTGTAATTAGTATCTACAGAAAATTCTCTTTTGATTAATAACTTGGTTTCTTTTCCAAGTAAAATTTCTCGATGTCAATTGACTCCATCATAAACGTTGAGGTAAAATTATTTAAAATTGAATAATATAAATGTTCCGAGAGAAAATAAAATTTTTTCTTGGAAATGGAATATTTATCGAGTAAAATAGCAAAATGGAATAGGTATTTAAAGTCGGATCTAAATCTTTATTAATGAATAAATGTCAGAAAATATAAATAGCGGCAACTACATTTATCCATCAGTCGGTTAGAACCTTAATCTTGACCTTGAGAAAAGAATGAACTAGATTTTTGATAAAATTAATATTTTTATGTTGCAATTTAGGTCAGTTGTCTTTTAAATATGCACGGATATGTCGAAGTAAAGCCATTTTCGTATAAAGGACGTCGTGCAATCGTTGCTGTAGATAATTTTACTAGGTTGGTATTTTTTTCTAAAATATAATAATAACCGCTTAAAGTAAAAATAGACGATTCTAATAGTAAGTGTGATCTTGCACAGAGGTTAATTATTTTAAAATAACTCTGGATCTGTTATGTGCATGAATCAGATTAACCAATTCCTTCTTAATTAAAACTACTTTAAGCGACAACTATTAAGCACCTGCCGCTTATTAATAATATGTTAACTTGGCAAAAACAAAATTTTATCTATTTTACTACCTAATAATAGTATTAACATAATCTATTCGGTATTTAAGGTGATATAATTTTAAGGAAGCGAAACTTTTTTTATCAAAACTTTCTCACTTGAACATTTTTGTGCTTGCTAAAGAAAAACAAACATCTGTGGCAAACCTTGGGATAACTTTTTTTTTTATATTGTAATTGCTGCTCCCTGGGAGACGAACGCTATAATTATGGTACCTCTTTTTAATGAGGTATAAGGAACTTATAATGCAAGGTCAATATAAATAAGGCAAGAATATACCTTGACTCACAATATTTTTAACAAGGGTTTTCTTCTCATCGTGCACTCAATGTCTGTGTAATTGACAATGACTTCATCGCCAACCCGTAATGGCCAGAATTTTTTCCCCGTTCCCCCCCCCCCCCCATTCACCTTCAGATGGTGAACGTACGATCACTTTTAAAACAAAAGGACAGAAAAGAGGTTAATATTGTTATAAAGAACGCACCACCATTGGGAATAGTGACAAAGGAACAAGTTGAAAAATTTCTGGAAATGGAATTGAAGGGAAAGTGGAGGTAATGGAGACATTTAGGATAAACAAGGTACCTGGAAGAGAATTAGCGAAATTAAAGAATCAAGACCAAAAGAATAGTGTACTGGCAAATAAGAATAAACTAAAAGGAAGAAATATTTACATTGAAAGAGATCTAACCAACCAAGAAAAAGAAATTCAGAACAAGATATGGGAAATTGCCAGAGACGAGATTAAGAACGGAGACGGAGTTAAAGTTGGTTTTCAGAGAATGTACAAACAGAATAAAACATACATATGGAATAAGCTGGAATTGGCTGGAAATCTATCATAAACATCAAAAAACCAACTAAAAAAGAGGAAGGAGCAACTGCACCGTTCCAAACAGTTGCTCCAAAAGAGAAGTTGGAACGGAAATGACGATAGTGCAAGGAAAGAGGATAAATGCAGATGAAAACAAGAAGAAAAAAATAATTCGAGTTGCCACGTGGAATGTTAGAACTCTCTTGGGGGCGGGAAATATGGATGAGATTGCCAGAGAACTGTCAAGATATGAAATAGATGTGGCTGCACTGCAGGAAATTCGATGGAAGGGCCAGGGAGAAATTGTCAAGGCTGGATATGTAATGTTATACTCCGGAGAAGAGGAGCAAGGAAAGAATGGCACTGGGTTTATGGTAACAAGCAGATTGTATGATAAAGTAATACAGTTTAAACCAGTGAATGGAAGACTGGCGTATATCAGAATTGGAAATAAACCCATAAACATGTCCGTTATTAGCGCTTACGCCCCCACAGAAGATAGCAACGAGGTGGAAAAGAAAAACTTTTACAATGATTTGGAAGAATTATGTGATACAATTGCTAAAACAGATAAATATGTTAATGATTATAGGCGATTTCAATGCTAAAGTTGGAAAAGAGGAATACATCTCTGAAGTGGCGGGTAAACAGACAATTCACGATATAACTAACGATAACGGACATAGAATGTGTAATTTAGCAGCAGCAGCAAACATGGACATTAGCAGTACACGATTCAAACATAAGAAGATACACAAGATAACTTGGATATGGCCGGGCGGGGGAAATGAAGAGGGAAATCAAATTGACCACATCATGGTATCAAAAAAGAAAAGAACGTCAATCAGGGATGTAAGAACATATGTACAGAGGCGCTAATGCGGATACTGACCACTATCTAGTAGTGGCAGAAGTTAAACAAAAAATAATATAAACCTGGCAACAAACAAATTTTTTAATGACAAAATAAGAAAGAGTTACGAGGATGCGGTAAAGAAACTAATAACAACTAAGGAAAGAAGCAATAATATAGAACAAGAGTATGAAAGCATCGCAGACAATTTAAGAAAGAGTGATGCAGAACAAGTAATAGGCTACGCAGAGAAGAGGGCACATAGAGAATGGTTTGATGACGAGTGCAGAGAATTGTGCAACGGTAAGAGAGAGACAAGAATGAAATGGTTGGCAACGAAAAAGAGTGAAGACTTAGAAAACTACAGAGAAATAAGAAAAGAAGCTGGTAAAGCATACAAGAGAAAAAAAAACTTATGGATAAAAGGAATTATGGAAGAAATTGAAAGAAGTAATAAACAGAACAACAATCGTCAATTCTATGAAAGGTTAAGGAAACAAAGAACAGGACTCAAGCTGAAAGCAAGAGGAATGAGGAACAGTGAGGGAAAACTGGAAGACGACATAGAAAAAGTAAAACAAATATGGGTAGAACATTTTCAGAGTTTGCTAACCGTGGAAGAAGAAGAAGGTGAACGACATGAGGGAATAAACGAAGAGGAGCAGCAAGTGGATGAACCAACTTATGAGGAAATAATAGAAATAATAACTAATCTCAAAAATGGAAAGTCTCCGGGAAGAGATGGTTTGAATGCGGAAATACTCAAATATGGAGGAGAAATGTTACACGAGAGATTACATAATATCATAAAACAAGTGTGGATAGAAGAAAGAATGCCCAAACAATGGAAAGAAGGCATAATAGTGACCATAAAGAAGAAGGGAGATGTAGAGAGGTGCGAGAACTATAGGGGAATCACTCTGCTGAACTCTGCGTATAAGGTACTGTCAGTGTTAATAAATGGAAGATTGAAAGGTTTTACAAAAAAATAATTGGAGAATATCAGTACGGGTTTACGGAAGGAAGATCGACAGTTGATGCAATATATCAATACCCCAGTTCAATAGCGTAACAACTCAAAAACTGTAGTTTTGAGATATTGACGTTTTAAAAACTCTTGGTAATTATTATCATCATATAACCTTGTGTCATATATTGGCAAACATGCAAAGTTCGACTTATTACTCTTTTGAACTATATAAAATACACATTTTTCTTTTATTTGGTATGACTAACTCAAAAATGGCATTTTTGGACTTGTTACTCTATTGAACTAGGGTATCGATATGTGTTAAGGCAAATAATAGAAAAAAGCTACGAATACAACATAAGAATGCACATGATGTTTATTGATTTCAAGCAGGCGTTTGACAAGATAAAGAGAAACAAGCTGATAGAAGTCATGCAAGAATTTAATATACCGAATAAACTCATAAGACTAACAAAAATTACTCTGGAGGAAACCACGGCTTGCATAAGAACTCCAAACGGTGAAACCAATGACTTTACGATGAATGGCGGGGTGAGGCAGGGAGACGCAATGTCGACAACAATGTTCAATCTGATCCTCGAAAAAATAATCAGAGGAATAGAAACTAAGGGAACAATAATAAACAAAGAGGTGCAGGTAATTGCATACGCAGATGACGTGGTAGTCTTATCAAGAACCGAAAGATAATTAATTGAACCTGTAAAAAAATAGAAGAAACCGCAAGATTTATGGGACTATTGATAAACAGAGATAAGACCAAATACATGAAGTGTCTGAAAGAAAATACAAGAGACGGATTGCAAATTGACGGCCATATGTACGAGGAGGTAGATGATTTCAATTATCTGGGAATACAAGTAAATAACAAGAACGAAAGACAGCAAGAAATAAAGAGAAGAACGCAGTTTGGTAACAAGACGTATTATGCTAACAAGCAATTGCTAGGGGACAGAAACTTATCAAGAACAACAAAAGTAAAAATATATAAAACGTTAATTAGACCAGTGGTTACGTATGCGGCGGAGACGCTGTGTGTGGCTAAGAGAGAAGAAGAGGAATTACGAGTTTTTGAAAGGAAAATATTGAGAAAGATATTGGGACCAAAAAAGATAAACGAACAGGAGTACAGACCTATGATGAATTTAGAGGTGCTACGGGAAATGGGAAATGAAGATATCGTTAGAATAGTGAAGGCTATGAGAATGAAATGGTTCGGACACGTGATGAGAGGTGACGAGGGGGCAGTTACAAGAAGAATCGCGGAATGGAAGTCAATGGAGGACCGTACCAGAGGAAGGCCTAAAGTTCGATGGTGGGACCAAAAGTGATGGAGGACATGAGAAGGATGAGAGTAGAGGACTGGAAAATGAGAATAACAGACAGAAAGGCATGGAGAAAAATGAAGCAAAAACAGATATTAGACTATAGAATGAAATGTTAAGTAAGTGGGGACTAAACCACCCCAATAAACGGTTTTGTAAAGTCTCTAAGGAGATAGCAAAAATTCCGTCAGGAATAAAGTGCTGCATTATTATTATATTAATACCCCAAGCGATTACAGTTGAAATGTCTTCCTACCGCAAGAATTCTAGGGAAGGCAAAAATGTTGTAGTAGTACTATTTTTAACCTACCAATGCCCAACTGCCTGGAAAAGATCTATCCACTAAAGAACAAATGATTGATTTAGAAGAAGAAACCAAGAAAATGAAATGGGAAATTCTGGGCGGCAATATTTTACACTAGCAAGGTAACAAAGACACGTGGTACAAGGCATATGATTCCCGTATATTAAACTAGCCACTTGAAAATCGGCTTTCGTGGCTAGCTTTATGAGGCGCGAGGCCTGTAGCCTCACTGTCGGTCCATCGACCTCCCAGTTATTCATAGACTTAGCGATAACTTGTAGACGTTTTTGATCTCGTATAGACCATCGGTTTCGCTTAATTCCTTCGGTCAAAATTCGGTCGGCCAAAATTTTGATTTGAGGGGAGGAAGTAATTAGTTCAGTATGGAGAAAAAAGTTAAAAGAACAAAAATGATCATTAACATGGCGGTTTTTTTCAATTATACAATCATATATCCCTGTTGCAAAATGACGTCATTGTCCAATTGCCATCAGTGGGTGATGATGAAACTGTAGTTTTGTATTATACAACAAATGAAGAATTGTTTGATTCTGGCAATTGGACATAGTGGAAGAAATTGAATGGAAATAAATAAACACTCATGTAATATTACCAAGGAAATAATAATGGTATACATTCGATTTTGCTTCCAGTGTCAAAAAAAAGTAGCAATCCAAGGAAAGGTTTAGTTTTGACACCCATTCTTCATTCAAAATTTAATTCATGTGCTCAGGTTGATTTGATTGATGAGCAGTCACAAAGCTTCAATGACTTCCGCTTTATTATGGTGTATCCAGATCGTCTTACAAAGTTTGTGTTGCTGAGAGCTTTAAAAATCAAAAGAGCAGAAGAAGGCTCATTTCACTTGCTGTAAATTTATACTACTTTTGAACCACCTCTTATTTTGCACTCCGACAATGGACTAGATAGAGTTCGTCAATTCAGTTCTGATGAAATTACATGCTATGTGGCCTGGAGTAAAAATTGTTTACGGGAAACCTAGGCATAGTCAAAGTCGAAGGTCTGTTGAACGAGCCAATAGAGATATTGAGGATATGTTGGGAGCGTGGATGGATGAAAATAAAACTACAGATTGGCCCGCAGGAATCAAGTTGATTCAGTTTAAGAAAAACCTTGCTTTGCATTCTGGAATTGGAAGAAGCCCATATGAGGCTATGTTTGGATGTTAGAGTAACTGAAATTCTAAATTTCGAAACTCTATTACAAGAAATGGAAGGACGGTCTGAAGAAATAGATGATAACAACTCAGATGATGAAATGGAAAATAATATGGAATTAGCATTCGAAATTGAAGAGAACACTGAAAGCTTGTCTGAACCCATTATTGGACATGAAGAGAGAAACGTTTGCAGTCAGTGCTTTATAATATTCCCTCTTGGCGAAGAAGTTAACAATGCTGGAATATACCTCAATTGTGAATGCCAGGAGAACATTAACTATAGTGTGTAAAAGATGTCAAGAATCATTGGAAAACCAAGTCTCTAAAATACTCAGGTTATCCAATGAAAAATTTCCTAATGTTCAAATTGGAATTAGGGTTCGTATTCCTATACCAGACGGAGACAGCTCGTTGTTCTCGACGTAATATACCGGCTGTTGTTACTTCCGTAGAAGATGGTGTTTATAAACTTGTGTAACTCCTGTAGTGAGAAGTTAATTTTGTTAAAAAATCATTAGCGATTCGACAAAAGAAAAGGAGATTACTCTTAGACAAGCTGCAGCTCAAACAGTGGTTTAGGGGAGCAGGGTTACAAACGTTGTCACTGCAAGGGCGGATGTAAAAATAATAAGTGTGGATATCGCGCCTGTAAACAAGTTTGTAACTCGAGGTACCATGGATTAGAATAAAAATGATTGAATTAAAAAATCTAATTTAATTATTTTTTAAAATTGTTATCAATAAATTATTAAACATCATAATACTTCACTGATGGACGATTTACAAATAGAAATATCGCAAAATAAGCCAAATTCGACATATTTGGTTTTGCTTCCTATCCATTAAATTATGATATCATCAGTGTCCAAAAACAATTAGATGAAACTATTTACATCATTGCCCACCGTGAACGGGCATTGTCCACAGCTGGGTGTGATCTCTGTTTGAGTTACGATACGGAAATTGTGGGTTCGAATAGAGAACTTCATAAAATTTCTTAGCTTGGCCTTCTGGTGAACAACAACACTCTGTGGATGAGTAAAGCGAACGACGAGATACCGGATAACACGGCCTTGTCTTCGTAGCGTTGAGATGTAAGTAAGAGAGAGAGAGAGGATGAAGGAAGAAGCCTTGGGCCTACATGGCCTGTTGAGCTAAATTGTATAAATCCCCCTTAAGAACGCCCAATAACCAGCTTTTCAAGTGAGAAAGTTTTACTATGGGTCATTGTTACTTCAAATATTTAATTAATGGCAATGCAATTCGAGAATAGGAACAATTTTCTGTTTTTCGAAAATAAAATTGTATTTGATATCAAGTGCTTGTTCACAATGAACGTAAGACATAAAAATGATCTAATACGTCAAATTTGCATAAAGCGTAATTATAGTACAAAAACCTGAAACCATTCCAATTTAATATAATTACGTACGTTAAGATTATAATCGTACGTAAAATTACATAAAGTTGAATCGGTTTCAAGTCTTACGTCAAGTCAAGACTTTAGAAGTCTTACGTACTTCTTTTGTCTTACGTTCATTGTGAACAAGGGCTAAGAGTTCCTTTGAATCGCACAAGTTATCTACAAAATTTTAAGAATATGTATTGTATCTTAATTATCGTTATTCTTTAAACCTTTGTTTATCCAAATATTTTGAAATAATTCGGGAATTCCCAAACCCAAAATTTGTTTTTGCTTGATGTTTCTATGAGTGAATCATAATTTTTTTCATATTTGCATAAGCGAATGTGTAAAGTTTGGCGCACAAGAGCGATTATTTAAATTTGTGCACTATTCTGAAAATAAACCACATAAAACATAAATAACTGTGCACATTATTCAAAGGGACCCTTAATTGCGAATTGTAAATAATTTTTTAATACAATCGTTGCTTTGTTGTGCTTAACGCTAATTGTATTATTATAGTAACCAACTAACATTTATATTTTATCATTGTAGCGCTAAAAGAATTTTAAGACAATTTAAATCTCATAACGAATTTAAGATTCAGTGTTACAGCATATTAAAGCATTCTCCGTTAGCAAGAAGCTTCCTATGGTAAATACAAGTAAACGAAGGATAATGTAAAAAATGTAATGTTCGACTTTATTGCAGGAGCGGCGTTTTGGTTTCAGGAATTTTCGTGGCGTGGTATGGATTTTCAAAAGTTCAATGATGCTAAAACAAAATGTATAATTTTTGTTATGTGAATAGATTTTATATATGAACTACAATTTCTTTGTTAACCTAATCTAAAATTTCCAAATCCCGTCCGAATGGGGGGAGAGAAGCAATTTTTTCTAATGGTATGTAAAATTTCTGACTAACGAAGCTTCTCTAAATTAATAGTGGTGATAATGATCAATAGATCAAATTAGACACCAAAGAAACCGCGACAGATTACAGTTGTGTAATTTTTTATAAATGTTTTAAAATGTTTTAATGTTCTCCCAACAATACAAGGTAAAGATTTTGGCAGTACGTTTTATTGATCTTAAATCTAAGATTTATGAGCATTTTATTGTTGCGATGTACTAATTCACAGTTATTTAGTACGATCTAATGACTTTCTCAATTTATGTGACGATGATTTTATCTTCAATTTTATTTCGTACTGAAAGGTACGTAAATATCTTGCAAAATTTACTGCACTACAATGGACAATGCCGATCGGATTGACGAACAAGTTGAGAAAAAACCACTTTTTGAAATGAGTGGAAAAAAACTTCCCGTTTGTTGATTTAGTTTGTTAAAATTCCACCTTGTATTAACTAAGTTAAGTAAACAATACAAGTAAGTAAATTATTTTGTAGCAGCAACATTCAAGACACAATATGGATGCCATCGTAAAATGCGATCGTATTTTATGATATACAAACGCCAATTTTCAGCTGTCGAGCGCTATATATATTTGGTAAAATTTAAAAATAAGTTGACCCTCGCTAAAATCGTTTTAAATTATGTATTTAAATATATAGTTCACAACGTGAAATAGTCTGCAAGTACGTCATTTTTTTTTAATTAACTAATTTTGAAACGACGATGATCGTGCCGATTGTGCATGTCAGTTGTACCAAATTTCAACTAAAAAGACAATTATAAAATTGGCACATTTATAATTTTTTATTTTTAATGCGAGCCCGTCACAAAATAATTTGTTTTATTAGGCTCAGACTACCGGAAATGCTGCGCTTTTAATTTTTTGTCAAAATTTCCAAAGTAACATCTCAAACAAATGGTTATCAATTTTTTATGTTTTTATAGAAGAAACACATTTTCAATGTCCAGTTTTGAGCACAAGGAATTCTCTCTCCCAAAGCGGCAATTTTATTATGAAATTTTATTTACGACGTGTGATCAGAAAGTAACGGCACTAGTTTACCTAAACTTGGGTTGCATTTTTTTTAATCACACCTCGTAATAATAATATCATATTTCTCAGTTATTTGAAAATGTGTCTGTAATGTTTAGCGTTATGTAAATTTTTAAAGAATTTTTTAATAATTACCTGGATCCGAGAGTGTAATGGAGCGCCGGCGACCGACTTAAAAATACGGCCAAGTAATAGTTACAATAATGAGAATCAAGGAAAGGATGAATTGGTGAGATCTTGGAAATTTTAAAATGTTAAATTATGCACGTGCGTTTGTCTATAAAAATACGAGCAAATGCACAAGGTCTATCGAAATGATGCGAATTTGCAAGGATCTACGAAAGCCAAGGAAAAAGATAATTTTAGATCATTGTGAAACAATGATCGGCTTTGCCATCGGCCTACGAGTTTTTAAAGTATAATGTAGGTACATTAAATTTGTATGTAGTAGCTACAATTATAGAATTGTCATTTCGCCAAAATGCAAAATTTTATTTTATATGTAATTAAAATTAATGTTTATCAAACGTATCGCTAAATTTCGTTCGAAATAAAGTTGTCCATTCTTCAGTAAAATACGAAATCCTCTGTATTTAATTGCATTATACGTGGTGTCGTCAGAAAATATGTAGGTTATTCCTATCTCGACCAGATGTGTTGCTGCAAACAAGCCAGTTGACATAGGATCATTTGAAAATTCCGTAGCTATTTTATTGATGTAAAATATTACGTAGCTCTACAACATTGCAAACTATGCTTTAAAGTCCAAACTCTTCACAGCTATTCGGATATCTCAGACAAACGAAGTTGTAACAAAATTATGCGGTACTATTACCTACTTTTGTAATTATCACATGGCATGGTTAACCATTCAAACAAAAATTTTCTTCATTAAGAAAAGCATGAAATTTTTCACATTTTATACAACTTCGTTTTACGAGTATAAAATTTGCTTGCTGCATTAACAAGCATTTCTCGTTGAATTTCTCAATACAAATTCCCTGACTTTTCAAAAGTCTAAATACTAAAAATAAAATTGAATCGACTTAACGCAATATTATAATATAGCAAAAAAATTGTTACAAATAAATTATAAAAATATTTTTGAATTTGAAGAAATCGAAAAATTGATTTTATTAAAATTTTTTCAGTTTCAAAGAATTTTCGCTGATCCAAGTTTTAATTTCCCGGACTTTTATTTAAAAATAAAAAATTCCCTAACCTTGAATTATACCCAAATTTGAAGAACAGGTACAAATCTATAGAAGATAGTTTCAAGAAATCACAGTCCTAGATTGGTCGTTTCAAATATATCCTTTATGTCCAAAACAGGACATAAAACAAATCTAATTATTATCTAAATCTAAACAAATCTAATTCGGACGATTTATAGCACTGCTACAATTCCGACATTTTCTGTCATTCAAATCTGTAAGTCAGTCACATGTAAAAATCGTCCTTCCAAAGTATTTTTTTCTCAAAATAGAGTATTTTTTCAGAATTTGATCTCGACTTTCTTTCCTGTTCATCTGACGAGAAAGTGTTGTGGGAAATTAGTGCAACTGACTAAATTCTCTGTAAATCTCAACCTAGAACAACTTTCTAGCCCTAATAGGGCCTTAGCTACGAGGTCCTTAACAACTTTAGTGTATTACTTTTATTCATAGAACTTTCTAGGAACTATGACTAGACTAGGGAAAGGACTATTCGTAAAAACCTAAATTTTACAATTTTCAACAAAAAATTGAATGAAAATTAGAATTTTTTGGGAAGCCGTATCTGCAAATCTATTCGGAGAACAAAATTTAATTTTTTTATTATTACATACCTCAGCATGACAATAACAATGAAACCAGGAACTGGTGAAAAAATACGAGCCAGGATAACGGCAATAAATAGAAACATGCTGGCACTCGGTCCTATTGTCTACGAAATGGTTGGCCAGATCAGAGTCTATAAAACGATAGTAAAACGTAAAAGTGATAGTAAAAAAAGATTGCATTCGGTATAAGAGTAACAATCAGGTGCTAATGGACAATGAACCAGACATTGGGTGTGATATGTCCCCTTTTTTAAAATTTTTTTTTTATTGTATTGTTTTCACTTTATTTTGTCTGTTTCGTAAAAAAAATTTTGATTTTGCAAAGTGCTGGGTTAAAATCGCGAAAAACTTTTCTTTCCGCTGGCCCCCTTTTTTTTAAAAAAAATGATGTGGCCATCGACATTACTTTCCAAAGAAATGTAAATTATGTTAATTAAATTTTTTAACAAGATTGTTAAATAATTTCAACAGTAAATCTATGAAAAATTTTATAAAAAGTTGATTTTGAGTAGCCTGCCTTCCTTTAAGGAATCTCGATAATCCATTCATGCGCGTCCCGTTATACTTTTGAATTTTAATGTTTAACCAAATATTTTTAAGAATAAGTTCACTACTTTCTTTGCTAATGATCATCTAAATACCTGTCATTAAAATTAAAAAATCGTATTATACCAAAGGTGCTATGCCCGTCATAAAAACATATTTTTATTTCATGTTTATCTCAACCGTAAATTTTAGAGAAAAACTCATAGAACAAAAAATGTAGGAAATTTCGTAGCGATACTATTTACTTTTTGATATTTTTACGTATCGATGATGCATTATGCTATTCCAGCTTCAAGTGAACCCCCCCCCCTTCCTTCCTGGCTTCCTACCACGGCAGAGAAAATCCTATAAATTCAAAATTTGAAATGATTTGGTTGCTTCGTTTAGACCCTATCGTGTTCACATACATACATACAGACATTCTTCCAAAAATGATCAAAATGGATTCGGGGAACCTCAAAACAAGAAAATCTGTCAAAAAATTGGGGGTTCAAACTTTTCCTGACAACAATACTTTCCAGTTGGGGAAAGTAAAAACCGACTTAATAAAAGTCATTAATGCGGTTTTTCGCTTATAAATCGTTTAATTTCAGCTTTACAGAAAAATTCCCTTCAGGTCACAATTAAAGACCACAATATTCTCAAAACAAAGTTTTTCAAAAATTGTCTACGACATAATATTTACTTACATTGGGAATGAAAAAATGCTTTGGTTTATTTTACACTTTGAAATTGAAATCAAGGTTTTTAAAAAGTCGTTTTTTCATCAAATATTCTTAAATGCCATCTTCAACATCTGAAATTAATGCTGAAAAATCTATTTTGTAGTAGAGCATTTTATGCTCTCGAAATTTTCCCTATAAAAATGAATTTAAGCGTGTTTGGGAACATGGAATTTTAGGGGACTTCTGAAGGTTTATTCGGACAGTAAAATACACATGCTGTACTGTAGGATACTTTTTAACTTCATTTTTTGCAATTTTTATTGCTTAGGTATTTGCAATTTTGTTGCTCAAGTTGTTAAAAGACATTTAATGTTGGTCGTCAATGCACACTACACCTTTTCTAGCAGTAATTCAGAAAACCTCACCTGCTGTTCAGAAATCGTGAATTGTAATTCAGATTTGTCAACTGATATTCAGAAATTGTGAATTGTAATTCAGATTTGTCAACTGATACTTATTCAGAAATCGTGAATTGCAATTGACAAATCTGAATAACCGTTGACGATTTCTGAATATCAAATGACAAATCTGAATAAAGGTTGACGATTTCTGAATATCAATTGACAAATCTGAATAACGGTTGACGATTTCTGAATTACTGGTGGAAAAGGTGTACTCAAAATGTCACAATTAAACGATCATCATCGAATATTTTCTTCTTTCATGCTTTATGGTGTTTTATGCAGTTGCTTGATGAGTTTCTTTTTGTCTTAAAGCGTATTTTCTTTATCAGTTTGCACGCAGCCTAACATACGCGAAATCAAAATTTTACGTAACAAATTGAAAATAACACAATACCATCAAAAATTTTTTGTTTTTAAGGCTGAAGTCTCACTACCAGAGCCAGTAGATTTAGAGAGTACCGTCGTCCTTTTATCTCACGAAATGCCGACAGTCGGCCATGTTTTATCCACCCTCATCGTCATTGGCAATATTTACATTATTTATAATAAGAAATAGAATATAACAGTTCATTTCTTCTTTACAAAATAGTACCATGAACTCCTCAGTATGGGCAATTAATACAGAAAAGTTGAAAAAAAAAAGCAATTGTTTCTTATTCGCGATTACAGCTAAGTGAAGCGACGTCTGGCGGCAGAAATGTTAACTCGCTAAAACGGGCATTGTCATAAGTTTACATGTGCATCTAGTGCATGTTTATAGCCGGTATTAACGTTAAATATTGCTTCTAAGTGCTTGTGTTTGAAAATTCCTCCGAAGTTAATTTGTTATTAGGCAAACGACAAAATGAATACAGGTAAATCAAAATCAAGAGCGTTTTGTTGTGTTCACGGTTGTAATTCTAGCGCTAGAAAGAATTCTGACCTTAGTTTCCACAAGTTTTCCATGAAAGGAAAATTCAAAGTGAAATGGACAAATCCGTTGGGTGAGGTGGAAGTAATTGATAGCAGAAAAGCGTGGATGAAAAGCTTCAAAATGGGAAAGGAGCCTACAAAATACATGGTTGTGTATCAACAAGCTTTTTTTGTCAATTAGCCCTGATATCTCAAGAGGCGGAGCAGACAAAGCTGCAGTTTGTAAAACTAAGCTATAAATATGATGGAATCCGTCGTTACTAGGCGTTTTCCCACACAACACAACGTGCTTAGCGTTTGCCAAAGCTTCACCTTCACCCTCACAAAAGTTTCTAGCCACAGAATTTCAAAATATTGTTTATTGTTAATTGTTTATTCATATTTAGATATTATTTAAACACAAACGAATATAATAAACAAACCACAACACGTTTCTAAACCCGTTAATGTGCATATAATAACCTTGCTTATGATGGCAAAACTTAGAACTACCCGTTTTAAGAGGCCATTTTGAATATTTGGTCACGTGATTTTCCTTAATCGAAATGGCGAATAGTTGACAGGATAAAACATGGCGGCCGTATCTTAAGTTGGCGGTACTCTCTAAATCACTACAACCACCTCGTAAAATTTAACTGATTCAATTGATTAAACCCGAGTTCATAGGTCAGTTATTTCCATTAGTTGAATTTTAGGCAGTGTTTGACGGTGGATTCAGTGAGAGTTCAGCCTTGAAAAAAAAGGAGGGACGTTACTTCAGGGACATTAAGGTTAGAAGGTATTTTGCCATTTTAAGGATGGGCCTTGTTTCCGTTAAGTTATTTCAGGAATAGTATGCCGTAGAAAAATTTTGAAAAAAATACATATTGTAGAGAATTTTATGCTCTTCAATTTCATTCTTATAATAATTTTTGGTAAAAGTGAAAATAAATGAGATATCGGCAAAAAACACGTTGGGAGAGAGGGGGGCGAGCTAGAACCCTAATTGGAGGGCACACTTCGTTAGGGTAACACTCGTTCATTAGGGTACTCCAATATCTGTGTCAAATTTCAGCTTGCCCGAATTTTTTTCAAACTATAAAAATGTTCTGTGCTTGGACTTTTAAAGAAAAAACCATACCAATGGAACTTTCTATCCAATAACAACGAGTAAAGACTTGATAAGCTTGGCAAGGCGGAGAATAGAACTCCACAGAAAAATAAACTGGAACTCCGAAATTTTTAACAAGCTCCAAAATATAAAGGAAGAGATAATAGAATGGATGACATCGCACAGAGAAAACAGAACAGAAGAAATCGTACTAAGTAGAATGCGCACAGGTCACTCAAAACTCACACACTCGTACCTCATGGACAGGTGTGAACCCCCGCAATGCGAAACATAATATGTATGATACTAAGCGTAATGACCCTAGCAGTTATAAACGCAACTCTCAAATAAAAAAAAAATAAAAAACTAACATTTAATATTTATAACGAAGGTCGCCACTTTGAACAAAATATGTAAGCAAGTGGTTATCAATAAGAAGTAAAAGGATTTGAAGTGTTATTTAAAATATTTCTGCGAACTAATTTTTTCATTGTTAATTTGGTTTTTGCCGCCCCTAAAATCCTCCGCCCGGACCCATCTCCGGCTTTTCGTTGCTTATGTTTTTTGCTCGAGGTTTTAAAATTTAATTTAATGTCTTCTTCTTCACGTTTTAGATTTTATTAACCCGTTACGTCACTTCTGTTCAGTCCATCTTTTCCTAATTTTATGTACGCAATTAAATTAATAATTATTAATAGTCATTTTAAATATATTTTTCTACTTGCAATAAAAATTTTAAGTGTCCATGTGTGATTCTAGCTGTTACGTTTCCATGGTTACCGGCCGTAAAATATTGCACGTGTGCAGTTAACGATGACGTCGAATAAATCTGATTGGTTAGATTTGAACAGCGGATGTACGTTTTTCTAAGAATTAAATTTTGCATTACCTAAATTAGTTGTAATCTCGGCGTCTTATCAAACGGTTGTGTTTTGTTTAGTGTTGACCATAAAATCCCACAAGTGTTCCTTTTTAAACTTTTGATCGGTTTCTACCCAACACAAAGTGACTAAAGAAGTTATCTTACTTATAAAATAAAAGTAGTGTGGATTATGAAAATTGCGCCATAAACTTGAGTTTTAACGTGCGGTTAAAACATCGACTTTCTGAAAGATCTCTTGTGCAGTTAGAAGCTATGATTTTTTCAATTCGCAGAGCCAGCAGGAGGAACGGATAAAAAGGTTAGATTTTACGATTTTACTGTATTACCGTACAGATGCGTAATTGTTTGTTGGTGGTGAATTTGTGTTTTAGGGGTCGTCCATAAATCACGTCACGCTCCTAAGGGGGTTTCAAAAATTGTGACTTCACAAAATATATAGCTTAAATATTTTATTATAAGCAATTTAAAAAAAAAATATTTTTTTGAGTGGCTACGCCACTGAAGTCAGTGGTGTAGCTAGGGGGGCCGAGCGCCCTTCATAGATGTTTCCTCTGGGGTGCTACCCCTAAAAAAGAAATTTTAAAAATTGGGGTTCAAGAATATGTGACGTAATACTTGGAGGGGGGGTCTAGGTTTGTGTGACGATGGGGGGAGGGGGTTAAAAATTGCGTGACGTAATTTATGGACGACCCCTATGCAAAATTTTCCTCTAAATTCAGTATTACGAATAATTCTCAAGCATCAACATAGAAAATTTTAATCAATTATTGTTAAACCTAATTTTCACAAATTTTAAAATTTAAACCTTTTTCTGAATTCAACTATTAGTCCGGTCAAATTAGACCAAAAAATAGGAGTGAGGTTGCAATAATTCGCAGCCAGCTGAAAATTGGTAGGATTGTTCAAAACACCATCATAAATGAAATCTAAAAAGTCCTCATCGATCCGACACCTGGAAAAAAATTTATTCGGGGTCAAAGGTCACTAAAACGGGTTTTTCGCGATTTTCAGCAAAACGGTAAGTTTTATCATAAAATTATCACATTCAAAAATTGTAGATCAGATAATTATCTATAAAAAATGTCTAAATACTTTTTTTCCTAAGAGCCACCGTTTTTGAGATATAACGATTCGAAAAGTTGAAAGAGTTGTAATCGTCATAATATGGGGTCCGTTACTTTGGCGCCCCCCCGGATAATATTTTTACACCAAAAGCAAGCACTGGGATCCTTAGAGCTAGCACCCAAATATGAAAGCTAGCACCATTACAGTATTTTTACAAATCGACTTTGAAACCGGGGGGGCCAAAGTAACGCTAGCCCCCCCCCCCCCCGGTTAATATTTTAACCCATAAACCTAGCACTGGGATACTTAGAGCTAGCACCCAAATATGAAAGCTGGCACCATTATAGTTTTTCCACAAATTCATTTTATTTATTTGCACCTAAATGACGAATATAACTCTTAGTCCGGTCAATTTAAACATCCGAGGTTGCAATAATTCGCAGCCAGCTGAAAATTGGTAGGATTGTTCAAAATACCATCATAAATGAAATCTAAAAAGTCCTCATCGATCCGACACCTGGAAAAAAATTTATTCGGGGTCAAAGGTCACTAAAACGGGGTTTTCGCGATATTCAGCAAAACGGTAAGTTTTATCATAAAATTATCCCATTCAAAAATTGTAGATCAGATAATTATCTATAAAAAATGTCTAAATACTTTTTTTCCTAAGAGCCACCGTTTTTGAGATATAACGATTCGAAAAGTTGAAAGAGTTGTAATCGTCATTTAGGTGCAAATAAATAAAATGAATTTGTGGAAAAACTATAATGGTGCCAGCTTTCATATTTGGGTGCTAGCTCTAAGGATCCCAGTGCTAGGTTTATGGGTAAAAATATTAACCGGGGGGGGCTAGCGTTACTTTGGCCCCCCCGGTTTTAAAGTCGATTTGTGAAAAAACTGTAATGGTGCTAGCTTTCATATTTGGGTACTAGCTCTAAGGATCCCAGTGCTTGCTTTTGGTGTAAAAATATTAACCGGGGGGGGCCAAAGTAACGGACCCCATATTATGACGATTACAACTCTTTCAACTTTTCGAATCGTTATATCTCAAAAACGGTGGCTCTTAGGAAAAAAAGTATTTAGACATTTTTTGTAGATAATTATCTGATCTACAATTTTTGAATGAGATAATTTTATGATAAAACTTACTGTTTTGCTGAAAATCGCGAAAACCCCGTTTTAGTGACCTTTGACCCTGAATAAATTTTTTTCCAGGTGTCGGATCGATGAGGACTTTTTAGATTTCATTTATGATGGTGTTTTGAACAATCCTACCAATTTTCAGCTGGCTGCGAATTATTGCAACCTCGAATGTTTAAATTGACCGGACTATATGGATTTGCTACAATTTGTGTCTGCAAAATTTTCCTTTAAATTCAGTATTTTGAATAATTTTCCAGGAACACAGAAAATTTTAATCAATTGTTAAACCTAATTTTCACAAATCATAAAATTTAAACATTTTTCTGAATTCAACTATGGATTTGCTACAACTTTTGTATGGGGTCGTCCATAAATTACTTCGCGCTCCTAGGGGGGGGGGTGCTTCCGACCATTGGGACGATGTGGGGCGGGGGGTTTCAAAAATTGTGACGTCACAATATTTTATTATAAGTATTTAAAAGCAACTATTTTTTTAATGGCTACGCCACTGAATCCATAGGTGTAGATAGGGGGGGCGGAGCGCCCTTCATAGATGTTTCCTCTGTGGTGCTACCCCTACAAAATAAAAAGAAATTTGAAAAATTGGGGGGGTTTCAAGAATATGTGACGTAATACTTGGGGGGTCTAGGTTTGTGAGACGAAGTGGGGGAAGGGGGTTTAAAATTGCGTGACGTAATTTATGGACGACCCCTTAATGTGTTGTGATAGTTTTGTTATCGATTATTGTAGCATGCAAGAATACTTTTCGGTTAGAAATAACTCCATTAAAATAAAAATTATTTATTTAAGCAACAGTAGTATACAATTTTACATCTGAAATCTTGACTTGCGACTTGGGCAATCCCTTACTTTGAGGCTAAAATATAAAGAAATTACAATCGGGCTCTAAATTATTATTCTCCTATCTTACCATTATAAATATATGAGTAGGTAATGATCTTTCGATTAAATTATTCAGTTGTTCTTGTCGTAATGCAGGTCCTTCCGTGCTACCATTTGGAATTGCCAAAGTAAGTTTTGGTAATTTCACATTGCCAGCTATTAATGGGTACAAGTTGTAATTGAAAAATTTTGTGCTGCTCGGTAAAATTGATATTTGTAACTATAAAAATTATAAACACATTAAAATACGAACAAACACCTAAAATGGATTACAACCTGTCGATAACCTGCAAACATAAAAGCGTCACTTCCTTCCATATTCATTTCCAACTGAATCAATTGCTGTGATCGATTATAAAATTTGTATGTTATAAGAAGCGGAGTACGCACTAAACCGTATTCGGTTAACGGTAAATCTATGGCTAGAGGAGACCAACCAACACTTAATCCGGTTATAACCATCTCGCTTACCGTTGAACTACCATTCTCCCTAAACAAATATTTTTTATTATTTTTATTTCGCCATGCAGATTGCAAACTTACCTTTTCCATACTATATTATACTCGCCAACATTTACTACGGTTTCACTTTGTTTTATTGCTTCGGCTGTATATACATCGGTGGCATTATCCGAATTATGCAAAACTGAACCGCTAATTTGACTATTTTTATTTAGCAACTTAACAGATGGCGACTAAACAGACCAAAACAAAGCAATAAAAGATTTTGATATTTAAAATCTTTCACAACCTACCTCTGTTAGTACACAATTTTCGATAACGATAGGCCACGGCGATTGGCATTTTATTGTTGGCATAATAATGAAAGGCTCTCCGACATAAAACTTTGAAATTTCTCTAAATCGTGAAGATAAAAATGCCGTTGTAATTTCAAACGGTTTAACCACAGGAATGTTTAATACGTCTTCCTTAATACTAGCAATCGACTTATCGGACTTTAATAAATATGTAATTTTAACCAGCACATTTCTCGATTCTACAGTCTCACATTTCAGAAACACCTTTTGAGTAACACTTTGAGATGGTTCTAAACTGCTCATTTCTAATTTCAGGGGAACTTTTTCGCTTTTATCCAAATCCGTTACATAGAATTCGGCTTAAAATAAAATTATTAATTACGTTTTAATATTAACAATTTTGAATACTAACTCGTTTGATTTAATGCTTCGTCATCTTGCAAAGTCATCTCAATTTGTAAATCTTCGACCGTATACTTTTCATCATTTACAATTGAAATTAAAATTTGGTAATGCTCTTTTAATAATGCGGGTTGTGAATGTTCAAACGTGACGGTTAACTGTGACCGTCTTGGTACTATCGAAGAGGTCGTCGAAGGTTTCATATTATCAAAGTCCGAGATACTTTTCGAGCTTCGTCTGAAATGCATCAAATCTGAATAAGTTTGTTTTCCTTCGGAATCTAAACGGTTAAACTTTAAATCCACACAACATCCACTTTCTTCGTCGCCTAAATAAAGATTTATGGAACCGATCTGTAATTCTTTTCCTACATCGTTAGGATCCGGCATAAACTCAACTAAAAATCCTTTAGCTTCGTTACTGTTAAACAATAATTTATCGTTGTCCAACTTGGTGTTACGAACAGCAAATTCCGAACTATAGCCTGGAGTGTTTATAACAACTGCAATTTTTGTAAATTTCAATGGAAATAAGCACGTACTTCTAAAAAAAAAATACATAAAAATTTAAACCCGCTTGATACAATTTTAGATTTCAAACCGAATTAAGAGTTCGACCGAAACTTGTTGATCTGCTTGATATTTGTCTTGAAGAAAACGTGCTTTACTATCGATACACGGGACAATGTTGCTCACATCTAAAGACAAATTAATTTTATCTTTGCTTAAAGTTTGTTTCCACAATGTTATTGCACTTTCTTTGATTGCTACTTCACATTCTAATTCAGGAATTTGCTTCTAAAATAATTTAAGAGCGTTATCGCTGGATCATTTAGTTGATTTATTTACTACCTTAAAAACCCTGTTTAAATTTAGGAATATGTTTGATTTTTCTTCTTTGGAAATGACGGTGGCAGGACCTAATAATTGTAAAGAGAGTAGGATGTAATCTTGTATACTGGCCGTTAGATATGCACATTTTAACGCTTTATTTAGTACGTCGGTTATAAGTAGCCACCAGCATTCGGATCCATAATCCCACAGCATGTGAGTGTATAGCCTGCAATTTTTAAAAAGATAAAGAGATATTTTTAATGTGCAAACCACTTACGTAAGAGCTTTTCCGTAATCTTGGGAAGTATAATATTCGTCGGCCATTTGAATAACTAAAAATCTACGCGTTCTTAAACACTTGTAAGTTTTATATTGTGAAATGGCGAGACCGTAAAGTGCTATTATGATACCCTAAAAGTATGAGACTTAACAATTTTAGTTTGGAAAGCAAGTAAACGTTTGCATACGGAATGATTAACTTGCTTCTCTATATATTGTAATGCTTGAATACCTCTAGATTCTAAATAAGGATCGGGTGGTTCGGCATTTACTTTACCTGGACGCCACGGTCTTTGACCATAAAATTCCATGTGTTTTATATTTTCTAATGGATCTGGATGAGGATATTCCGTCACATTCTAAAAACAAAAATTGATTTTAGAACTTTCTAGTCTTGAAACTTTTACACAAAATGAACTAATGGTATAAAATCTTCGATACTTCCTAGACTAACAAAAAAAAAATTTAATGATAAGTTACGTAATTACAGGTAGATAGGGTTGGGCAAAATGCATTACAAATGTATTTGAAATACATTTTACAAAATACAATATACAAAATACAGTATTTCAAATACAAGATGCAGTATTTGAAATACAAAATACATTTATTCATGTTATTATAACATAATACTACATCTTGTATTTGAAATATTGCATTTTGTATATTGTATTTTGTAAAATGTATTTCAAATACATTTGTAATGTATTTTGCCCATCCCTGCAGGTAGTGTGGAAAAATAAACGGACAAATTTGAAGTTCAATAACTTCTTTATTTATTAACTTGTAAACATGAAAACAAAGATTTGAACCATTGCAATTATAATTTGTTGAGAAATAGTTTTTAACCCATTAAGGGGGTTACCTACTGTGACCGATAAATTTTTTCGATTTGGTTTTTATTACATGTTTTTATAGTTTGGGGTCTTGAAAATGTGTCCAAAAAATATTAAAGTAAAATTCATCAAATTACCCGAATTATAACGGATTTTCTGTAATGGAGTTCATTATTAAAATTTTTTAAATCATAATTACATTTTAAAACGGAATTACTTTTTGTATTTTGTACTTTATACAAAATCGATACAAAATATACAAAAATAAATTTAACAAATTAATATAACGTCTGCTTACTGGTAAAACCAGGTAACTGACATGACCATAGTTTTGAGATAATAGCGTTTGAAAGTCGTCGTCTGCTTCACGGTATAGGGCTTAGGCCTGTACCCTGAAGCAGACAACGACTTTTAAACGCTATTATCTCAAAACTGTGGTCATGTCAGTTACCTGGTTTTACCAGTAAGCAAACGATAACTTGTAGCTGTTTGTATTGTCTTTAGGAGTCCAAAAAACCAAAATAATTTAAAAAAATTGTTAAAAAAGAAAATTATTAAAAATCGACGTTTTATAGTCCACCCTTAAAATCGAATTGATTGTGAAAAAGAAGCTTAAAAGTTTTTTCTTACAAATTACAACCCCCCAGGAACATCTGGGGTTGTTAACTAATTTACTGCTATGTTTTTTATGGGTACAGTTACTATACAAGGTTTTCAACTGACACATTTCTTACACAACAAATAATGACCGCGTTCGGTTTGGAACTATTTTCGCCTTCACGCTAAAAGCGTGCAAAATTTGCGTTCGGTTTGGAAAATCCGAGCTTTGAAGGCGTTCCAAACCGAACGGGGGTTTGCGCTATGGTGTTTAAAATTTAAACTTGAGGTTGTATTTTAACCTAACTTATTTGTTATAGCGTGTTGAGCGTGTTTGATTCGAGATTGTGCGAACTTTGATTTGTATTTTGAACTTTATTAGTGTTTAATACAAAAGTTGTGATCGAAAAACGACTGGTGCGTAAAAACAAATAATTTATTATTACAAAAATTTAAATTCAAAAATTCAAATTCAAAAATTAATTTTAAATTTTACCACCGCAGCGCCGCGCTATTGCTGCCCGACCTATTTCAAGAAAGTGTTGAAAGCTTCTGAAATGGGCGGAGCTATAGCGTTTCATGGCGAGTAAAAGTCCCAAACCGAACGGGCAAAAAGTGTTTGTTGGCGCCACGAAGCGAAAATAGCTCCAAATCGAACGCGGTCAATGTTAGGTACAAAATTCCTAAAATTGTTTGTTTTTTTAATCTATTTTGACTAATTTATTATGCTAATTTTTATTTTAAAAGTTTTCAAAATAAACTACTTTCAGTAAAACCTGACAAAATAATATGAGTTACAAAAATATGTTGGTTCTTTAATAAAAAAAAAGTTTTGATAGGAAAATTTCAGTGACTTTTGAGCTCTTAAAAAATACACGTCTTTTAGGCTTCTATACAAAGTATAGCAAGAAGCCTTATTTGTAAATAAATACAACTTGCTAACACTTTTTTTATAAAGTGCTTAGTTTCTTTGGAAAATGATGAAACATCACGTCATAAATCGTCGGCTTACTGCCAAAACAAGATAACTCCATTTTTGGACAAAATGAGTTATATACATGATTGCATTCAAATAAGAGCAAATTACATTTTGACAAAACCTGATAACTGTAAGTCAAATATTAAAGGAGTATTAGGCATTTCATTTTTAACTAACTCCAACTTGTTTGTCGTGAATAACGCTAAAATAAGTTAAGTGCAGTTAACTTATTGTCATAAAATGATCCAACCTTTGAAGTTTTGCTAAAACAAGATAAGTGATATTATAATAATAAAATTATGTACATTATGATTCATTCTGACCTAAGGTATTATTTTACTGCAATCTTGCAAGAAACTCATTTTACATTATTTTTATAACGACGATAAGAATTTACCACCACAAACCATCACTCTGTTAATTTATGTGAATCAGTCAGGCCCGTAGCCAGGATTTCATTTGGGGGGTTCACTTGTAAAGGGGGTTCCCCTTTTTATTACAAATTTTTTTAAGTTTTATTTATTTTATATATTAAACTAGTACTTCTTTACAAATATTTTAAAAGTAAAATTTTCGGGGGTTCCCCTTCCGCGAATTTTTATTACAAACAAATTTTTTCAATATTTTATTTTTCTTAATTTATTTTTATTTAAAACAAACATTATAGTCCAGCCAAGGAAGGTTTTTAGTTTGCAAAAAATCCGGGCAAGCTGAATTTTGGCAGAGATGTACATACATTGGAGTGTTGTAATGAACCCCCCAAAAGTCCCATAAAATCCAACGCCGGCGTCCCCCACAATCGGGGGTTTTAGCTCTCCCAGCGCGATTTTTTGCCGATAACTCGCTTATTTATGCTTGTATTAAAAATTATGATCAGACCATAATTGAAGAGCATAAAATTCTCTATAAAAAAATTTTTTTTTCATATTTTTCCATGGCACACTAATACTTAAATTATTGACCGAAAACACAACCCACCCTTAAAATGGCACAATATTGATTCGTTGCAGGGGGAGAAATGTTTTCGGGCACGGGAAATGCTTTTAATAATAAATTAATTGAAATTGTGGTCAAGGTTGGAAAATGAAGAGAAAAATAATTTTTTTCAAAATTTGCCCAAGTTATAGTATCTTCCAAGTAACGAAACCGAAATTTTGGTTTGAGCTTACAGAAGATCCGGGCAAGCTGAAATTTGGCAAAGATGTATATTGAAGTGTTCTAATAAACCCCCAAAATTTCTTATAAAAATCCCAAGCCGGCGTTCCCCTAAATGAGGATTTGTTTGGAAATGAGGAAATTTGGAAAAAACTTTTTCCAAAAGATACCTATTCTATTTTCGAAATTCAAATGTTTTAAGGCCGTGTGACACTTGTGTAAATTTGCGTGTAGATTTACGTGTAGATTTACGTGTAGATTTCTACACCGTGTAAAACACGTAAATTTGCGTGTAGATTTACGTGTAAATATTTTATAGAAATATTTCTATATTTTTTCGCAAGTTGTGCGTGTAAAATTGCGCAGAAGAATATTCGAAGGTGTGGTCTATTTTTTCTTGTGTTGTGCTTTTGTCAGTTGGTAAAAGTTTAAATTGGCAAAAACTTCCGAATTTACGGCAAATTTTTTTTTTTATTATATTATATAAACCGTCAGCTTTCAGAATCTCTAGGTAATTTTGAAATTCGGGTTGACAAATCCGTGCTTTACCAATAATAAATATTTTTATGCAACATTATTTTGTAAAAATACTACAAATTAATGTATAATTTTTTTTAACTTGATAAATTTCTTATTGATAAGATGATAAGTAATAAAATGCAGTAAAAACATAAAATTAGTTTTATTTTCGACCCTTGGGTATTAATGGGTTAATTGCCAATTTAAATCCATTATCACGTTTCTTTTAGTATTAAACGTGGTATTAAACAACACAAGGCGACCAGACATACAAACTTCTTATAGCAACTTACCGTTCGAATTTTCAATTGACCAGAATGCGCGTGTGCAAATTGTAAATTTACGTGTAAATTTTTACACAAGTGGCAAACACACTATTTGCTAGCAGATTTGCAACAAAATCTACACGCAAATTTACGTGTTTTACACGGTGTAGAAATCTACACGTAAATCTACACGTAAATCTACACGCAAATTTACACAAGTGTCACACGGCCTTTACTTTTAAAATTTTTGTCTTTTATAAACTTCGGGGGGGGGGCACGTGCCCCCAGGTGCCCCCTCCTGGCTACGGGCCTGGAATCAGTTATGTTTCAAAGTTAATTGTGAATAGTGTTTTATAATAACTTAACAAAATGAATTCTAGAGCTTCTTTACTAGTTGAACTAGCATTGGAAAAATTTAATGACGGTAAGTTATTTTAAAATTATACACAATCGAAGACAAATTCTTTTTGATTTTAACTATAAATGTTTATTAGTTAAAGTTAAAAATTACGATTTCATAGATTTTTATTGAGTACAAACTTTTCCAATAGCTAATCCTGAACCGAGACCGGGTTGGAATCCAAAAATAATCACCTTCTTTTATTGCTTTTTATTATGGGAATGATTAAAAAATTAGTATAAATATCTAATTAACGATGACGTCGAATAACCAAAATTGTGTTACGATGATTGACACCTAGAACAAGAAAGTATACAATAAATACTAGGCGTCGAAAATGATAGTTTTATTATACGATTTATAACGGCGAAACATGAAGGAAGGTACTGGATGTTATTATTGGAAAGGTAAGAAAATTATTAGTCATTTGGGATAATATTATCATAAATTTTATTTTCCGATTGAAGAATGCGTAAAATCCCGGAATATACAAAAAATTTAAAAATCGGTACAGAACAGCATCGAAAAAATTTCGACATCAATATTCCATTTTTTTCATATTGCTTATCAATTAGATAAATAAATTATTATTAGTAATAACTATACAACACATTTTATTATCTAATAAGTAGAAGTATCTAATTACCGGCGGCTTCTGCAGCTTGAGTTGTACAAATTTACAACTCTCGCGTCACAAGCCGGCCTGGTATAGAAATGCATGTTTTATCAGGGGAAGTACACGCGTCCACGTGGACTCGCAAAGAGAATTTTCGTAATAGAAATATTATCCAATAATAAGTCCTTATTCTAAATATTAACCAATTACAACTAGACTACTCCACGTGGATAATTTTACCAGCCTGGCTTCTGAAATTCGATACTTGTTATCAGCAGCTTCAAGAAGCTACAGTGAGTGCGGTCCCGTATAAGCCAATGCATTACAAATTTTGCTTAGCAGGCGAGCGGCACGAAGCAGGCTGCAAGAAGCTCTAATGAAATGCGGGATTTAGTGTACGAAAGTACAAAGATTTGTTAAAGCTCTGTAAAGATGGAGTAATTCCAGACGAATTTCATCCATGGTATCAATCAATACCAACCGATACCGATATCGTAGATCGAATTCCCGAACCTGCACTGGAAGAGTTGTCATCCGAAGAGGACAATAATTAATAAATATTTTTAAGGTTATTATGTTAGGTTTTTTGAATAAAAATGTTCAACATTATGAGTATTTTATTTCAATTCTGCAAGACTAGAAAAATAATAGGTATAAATTAAATTACTCTTATTCAGCTATAGTAATAATTGTCGACTTAAGATGAATAATATGTTGCATTTCCTATGCACTTATCTTGTTTTGCAATAAGCCTCCATTGTACAACGATTGTACTTATCTTGTTTTTACAGTAAGCGGACAATAAATATTAATTATAAACAATATGAAAATACTTAGAGTGTTGAAACTTGGCAAATATAAAGTTCTAATATCAATAAGTAGAATTTTTGTCCAAAAATATTCAAAAAATTCATATTCGATTTATCTCGTGCATTCAAACATTAAAATCAGTTTTACTCAAAACTATCATTTTGGAGTTATCTTGTTTTAGCAGTAAGCCGACGAAATATTATAATGATAATGAAAATCGTAATACAAAACTTCCATATTTTACTTTCCCATTTATTTTATCGAGTTAAAAAAAAATTTTGAATTCGCATTTTTCCCATGGTCTATGAGCCCATACAAATTGTTTAAGACCAATTTTTTGAATTATGTTTATAAAAGAAATCGTTTTTAGATCGCAATTTTTATTTAAAAAGTTTTTTCCTTTACTTTTATCGAAAAAATTATAGTTCCTTTGAAAAATGCATTTCATAATGAATTTTGTATCAAATTCCTAATTCTTTCCGATGTTATCAGTTATGCAGTTTAACTAGATCCAGAAATGTGAATTGATAACAGCAAATAATCAGGAATCATCAGATACAAAATGCATTTTTGAAAGATTATAATTTTTTCGGTAAAATGGTAAAGTAAAAAAGTATTTCAAAATAAAACTCCCATCTAAAAATGATTCTTTTATAAACATAACTCAACAAAAATCTGATGTGACAACACATTACTTTCCCATTTAGTAGATTGCACTTCATTTTTTATATTGAATATCAATAAAAAAGATGTTAATTAAAAAAAATGTTTAACTCGATAAAATACATAGGTACACAAATTATTTTGAGATATCAAAGTTACGAAATTTAATTTGTAATTTAACATGGTAGGTAACTCATATTTTTTTAAAAGCACTTATTTTATATTTTCATTTTAACAATAAAATAACATGTTTGCATTGAAAAATGTTTGAAATTGTCTTTTTTCAAAAAAAAAAATTAGAAATTTGCGGGATGCCGTGCCGTCTATATGCAATCAAATTTTAACTGTGGTCGTAATGACGTCAGAATTACTTTTTTATAAGTAATTAAAAAATTTGTTTGATTTAACGTTAAGAAAAGATATTTCTTTAACACGTCCCCTGATATCCAATATCTGAACAAATTTGTTTGATATTAATTATTACATAATGCGTTTATATAAGTAAATTAGTTAACAAAATGATCCAAGGCAAACCATTTTATTTTTGCATTTTAACAATAATTTAAGAGGAAAATATCAAGTGTGGGGTATCATAAGATGCGGAAAAATAATCTCGTTCGATTGATATGATTTTTAATCTCATATGTTCCACCGGGAAGCGGCAATGCTCTTTAGCAATTTTCATTCTTCTTAAATATGGGTTAAAAATGGACGGTTTTCAACCAAAATCTAATCAGCTCTTTAGACAGCTGCTTCAAAGTTGTGTATAAAATTTTAACTCAATCGGTGCACGCGTTTGTCTGAAAACGTTGACGATAGAATGACCACACATCACACACACATCAGGACATCATTCCAAAATTGGTCTTAAACAATTCGTATGGGCTCATAGACCATGCGAAAAATGCTAACTCAAAATTTTTTTTTAACTCGATAACAATACTTTCCTTTACTACGTAAATGGGAAAGTATTCTCGTTTTTCGAAGAAGCTACGTGCTTTATAAAAAAAGTGTTAGTAGCAAAGTTGTTTAAAATTAAATTTCCCTTCAAAATATATCCTTACTATTAAGATATGTTAAAATATTAGGGCAATTACAGCGATTTTAGAATTTCCGCTCTTTTTTCGTAATTTATAATTTTACTCAAAAACATCGCCGTAGCAAGGGTGAGGCAACTGAGGCATTTGCCTCAGGCGCTATCGCAATGGGGGCGCTAAACCTTGACAAAACGCAATAAATAATAGTTTAAAATTTTCAAAAAGATAAGAATATTTGGCTGTAGGTCAGCTCGGCAAATGGTCAGATATTTAATCCGGGTCCAAATTTTCTACCTGGAAATACATAGACCAACTCGGCAAAGTAATAAATTTTGGCTTGGCCAGAACTGCGAGCATCAAAAAACCTACCCTCCGATGCTCCGCATCTCCGGGCGGTTTTTCGTGCTCCGAGCCGCTATGCGGCGGGCGCTAAACATACGAGAGGCGCGACAGATCAAGGAAACCGGGATAAATGCAACCGGGATGTGAGAGACCCTCGAAATAGCATTATTCAGCGCGTTTGCCGAGCTGACAGAAAATTAAAACGGCCTCTGGTTTTCATTTGCCCAGTTGACCGGTAGGATTAACCTATCCCTTGTACCTTTTGCCGAGTTGACCTACTCCCGAATATTTGGGGGGGGGAGGCGCATATATTCAAATTTGACTGAATTCGAAAATTTTTACCGCGATTTTATTTGTAACATCGCCTAAAATTCCCTGCCGCCCTTTTCCCCAAGTGGGGATTTTAATCCTCTACAGTAATTTTTTCGCTTATAACTCGCTTACCTTTATTTTTAGAGAAAATTATCATCAAATCAAAATTGAAGAGTACAAAATTCTTTATAAAACAGATTAACAAAATTTGCCATTATTTCGTACATTTAAACTTTACCATCGATGGTGAACAAACCAAAACGAGGTTTCAGGATTTACTTCAGATCTGAAGTAAATCCTGAAACCTCGTTTTGTACAGAGTTTTCTCCTCTTCAGATTTGGTCCAATGATAAGACTGGGGATTTTAGGAAAGTTGATTTCAACCCCGCGTTTTTTTTCATTTCCCGTTAACTGACTGGGTAACCGGTAAAACTAAATTCCTACCGATAAATATAATCTCCATATTCGGGAGGGGGGGAATCCGTTACGTTACTATGGAAACGGCGATTCTGACATACTATGCGTATTTTATATAAGATCTTCAGAAGTTCGCAACGATAAAAATCGATATTGCATGACTGGGGGGTATGGAATACCCCCCAGGTACACTTGCCATTATTCAGAACCATAAAAATTTATTGTTTTTCGTTGAATCTTTTGCAATTTTTGTTTGTAATCCGGGAGGGAGAGTATTTTTGGTGATATTTTTCATAACTATCTCAGTATCGTTCTTCTAAATACCGACGAACGTAAAAGTGAAAGTTTTTCTTTCGCAATAAATTAAGTGTACCTGGGGGGCGAGGGGTGAATCACAAGCGAAATTCATGTACACCAGACTGCCAAATGTAAAGACTTCCAAAGAATGCCACGAGACTTCCAAAGAATACCGCGGACTTCCTAAGAATGCCATGAGACTGCCAAAGAATGCCGCGAGACTGCCAAAGAATGCCACGAGACTGCCACAAATTTTTAAAGACTACCACATTTTTTTTAGACTTCCACAAATTTTTATAGTCTAGTAGCAACTCGCTGCAAATTTCTGCTAAAATTGCATTTCAATAAATGTTCGTTTTTGGTGTAATCTGATCCAAAATGTTTGCGTTAACCAATAATAATTTGATTGAAAATTATTTCTACAAAAATTATGTCCTACATAATTATTCATTTATAAACAATTAAAAATATGGGTTTTTAATTTATTAAAAAACGAGTCGGGATTTTTGAAAATATGCCATAATAATTGTCTAAATCATTCTTAGTTATGATTACTTGAAGATCTGTTTTTGCAAAATTTTCAATATGACCTAGATCAGTGATTTCGGATCAAGATAAGTTATTATCGCAACCATAAAATTTAAGTTGATGTTGTAAATATTTCGGAATATTTATCTCGAGGTTTGTTTCAATTAAAATGCAACTGTGATCCCACATGTGACTAAATAAGTAACATTTTCTTTTAATTTGATATAACCAGGGGTGGGCTGGAGCCGGCTCGGTCCGGCTCGCGCGAGCCGGTTCTTAAAATTTTTGAAGCTCGGCGAGCCGTTTGTTAAATTACCCCTAAAACCAAAAAATAAGCCATTTTAACCCTGGATCCACAAGGTGGTGTCACCCGTGACACGGGATTTACATTTTTAAGTCTGTACTTCCCCCGGAATATGACGCCACCTTGTTATTTACGTAATATAAATTTATTACACTCTTCTATATACAGTTTTTTTTTGCTTCGAAATAATAGCGAGCCGGTTGTTCAAAATTTGGCAGCCCACCCCTGGATATAACGCGGTAACACGATAAGTTACTTTTATTTGATGAGTAAGCATAGCATGCCGAAGTAAGCAATAATCATTCTGCATACAGGATCTTTTTTTAAATTTCAATTTTTGTTTACTATAATAATTGTGCAAATTCGTCTCGCATCAATTTGAAATAAATTTTACAATTAATTGAAGTACTATTGCAAGATATTCAAAAGAATGGTAGATACATTTCTTCGCGTAAATAATAATCAGTAATAATTATTATTATTCGCAGATATAGGATTACTCTCCGCAAGTATCACGTACTATATTATGATAAGTCCGGATAAAAAAGCATGAAAAATTTGAAAAAAAGTGCTTAAAAAAGCATCAAATATTACCAAAAAAAGCATCAATTTAATAAAAAAAGCACAATTTTATAAAAAATAAGGATAAACAAAAGTATTAATTAATTTAATTTTTAAAACAATTTATTATTAAAAATTGTTCTAAATGTTCAGGAGTAAAATTAGTCCTTCTATCACTTAACAGATTTTTGTAAACGAGAAGCTTCTTTCAACGTCCACACTAGTTATTGGTGCAAACTTGAATTTTGCTACCACCGAGGGATCCATTATTAAACTTGGAATAGTTTCTCCGGATATTGTTTTGGCTATATCAACCAATGTTATCAATCCTTCATTTTTTTCTAAAACCGCTTAATTTATTTTTTCCACTACTAGTCATATAGGCTATCATTTTTACTTAGGTTAGTCGATCAAGAAGTGACACGTTTTCAACTAGTGGTGAATAATTTTTCATTATTAACCTTTGAACAAAATGACATTTTTTGATAATTTGGCGACTATTTTAAAGAAAAATGTTGTTATTAAATGATTTAGAATAACCGAGAAATGCTAATTAATTGTATTTAAACTATTTAAAACGCTTTTTTAATACATTAATTTAATTTTAAAATTTCATTATAATCGAATTAAATGTGACAGCAAGTGACAGCGCCATCCATTGTTAATTTGACGAACCGCGATTTATTTTATTTAATAACCTAAATTTGTCAACAACTGTCAAATCAACAAAACAAAACTGTCATTTGAAATAAATATTTTAAATTTGAAAATTTTTTTGCTAAAAAGAATTTTAAAAAATGGTAATAAATCTAGTAGTGGAAAAAATCGTATATAAACCACGGTTGTGAAGACCATTATTGCCTCCGCGCCTTATATTCCTCGGTGCAAAGCACCTCGGAATATAATCTTGGCGCTAGGGCAATAATGACGGCCTTCACAACCTTGATATATAATATACTATTTTCCACTACTAGTCATATAGGCTACCATTATAACTTATCCAAGTCACATGTGAAGTGACGCATTTTAGACATGCGGTAAATAATATTTTCATTATACAAATGAACCAATGAAATGATTTGACAGATTCATTATACACTTAAGTTAAAAAAATGAACCAATGAAATGATTTGACATACGTGATTTAAAATTTGTCAACAACTGTCAAATCAACAAAACAAAACTGTCATTTGAAATAAATATTTTAAATTTGAAAATTTTTTATTAAAAAGAATTTAAAAAATGGTAATAAATCTAGTAGTGGAAAAAATAGTATATAAACCACGGTTGTGAAGACCATTATTGCCTCCGCGCGTTATATTCCTCGGTGCAAAGCACCTCGGAATATAATCTTGGCGCTAGGGCAATAATGACGGCCTTCACAACCTTGATATATAATGTACTATTTAATAATGCTACCAATCTCTCCTGCGAGCATGTAATGCACATAAAACTGAATATGCACATATCGCATTTTGAAGGTGCACCGACGGTATTTTGTTTCAAAGATTATAGTTTGGGAGCTTGATATGATAAGAACGCGACAATAAGTCGGCGGAATGTTTCCTAGGAAAAAGCATCAGACCAATGAAGTCTGAAAAAAAGCACAAAAAAGCATAAAAATTAAAAATAAGCACAAAACCCCAAAAAAAGCATTTAAAACATGGACCCTTTTTTGATATATCGCATAGATTATTTAAAAACTTTGAGCTGCTTCGAATTTGCAAGAAAAGCATAATAGCTACAAATCCGGACTCTACTCATTAATCACTTTCATTACAGTTAAAACTGTAATAATAATCTCGAATTCTTTTTCTTTCAAGCCTGATTTCAGGCGTTATATTCCTCTCCAATATAATTAACTTACATTAGAGCTTCTAATACCATAAAATTTTCAAAAACTTCCTCGAAATATTAAAGAATGCCACGAGACTTACAAAGAATGCCACGAGACTTCCAAAGAATACCGCGGACTTCCTAAGAATGCCAAAGAATGCCGCGAGACTGCCAAAGAATGCCACGAGACTTCCAAAGAATGCCATGGACTTCCAAAGACTGCCACGAGATTTCCAAAGAATGCCACGGACTTCCAAAGAATGCCACGAGACTTGTACACCAGACTGCCTCTGTGATTAACTCCTCGCTGGGGGGTATTCCATACCCCCCAGACCCCGGCAGCCTAAATGAGTTCCTGATAAGCATCCATTTGTTTTCATTACTCTAAGCGAGCGCCGTAGCAAGGGTGGGACGACTGAGGCTAAAGCCTCAGGCACCATCGTAATGGGGGCGCTAAACCTCGACAAAACCCAATAAATAATAGTTTAAAATTTTTAAAATAATAGGAATCTTTTAGGAGGGGGACGCATATATTCAAATTTGCCTCAGGCGCCAGAAGAGCTCACTACAGCGCTACTCAAAAAGTAATTACTGTACATACTCGTATAAAAAGTAATAAAAATGAATTTATTGCGAATTAAATTAGCTATTCAATGTTTCATTGAAATCGGTTAAAAAGTAAAGGAATTACAACAATATTATATCGTCCCCTTAATACTATAACTAGGTAACTTGAAATTACTGATATTGAGTAAATGGAGTTTAAAGTTTACAATAGCAAAAAAAAGTATTAAACTTCAAAATTATTTTTGTTTTAACGTTTAAAACTTTAGCTACTTATGAAAGGGAGCGTTCAAGTATTACGTAACGCAATTTTTGGAGATTTTTGACCCCCCCTCCCCTCATGTAACGCGCCGTAACGTTTTTCTGTACCCCCTCCCCCCTAGTAAAACGTTACGTAACCACCAAGTGACCATTTGTATACCTAAAAGTCACGATTATGTGGCAAAAGCAATGTTGCGTAACGCGTAGTTCAAACCCCCCCTCCCACCCCTGTAACGCATCGTAACGTTTTACAAGACCCCTCCTCCCCCCAAATTCGTTACGTAATACTTGAACGCTCCCAAAGTTAAATGTATTTAATACCCTCACAGTCTAATGTTTTATATTTTAGGAAATTTTTAATTAGAAGTAAGATATCTACATAGTCATAGCACTAATAAAAATGTGAAAAATCAGACTTATCTAGTTCTTTTATTTTATTTTAACTTTGTATGTTTCAAAATAAGTTTTATTCATAACGACTGATAAATAGTAATACATAATACAAAATTAGATCGAGAAAATACATAATTATTATAAAGAATAAAACTATAAAACTTCACAATTGCATAAATAGATATCTCAACTGTCTTGCGTAGGTCGCGGACGTACTATACGTTGCATACGTAACGTTCGGAATTTGCACAACTAGGTATCTCAAATTATGCACTTATAGCATAACAGCATTGAAGGGATCTGGGATTTATCTACTTTTAGCAAGTGGATATTTGATATTTAGAAACATAATAGAACATTTTTAGTTGTAGCACTAAATAAAGTGGGGAAAATTAGGTGGTTACATGTAGCTAACTCAAAATAGCCAAAATTCGAGTTACTACCTAGTTATAGTATTAAGGGGACGATATTGTGCGGCAGAAAAATTATAAATTCCCCTATATCTTACAACACTTCTTAGCCTTACCTTGCACAATTCTAAACAGCTTAGCTTTCTAGTTATTGCATGTTGCGCAGCTTGTTGATAATAAACACCAGGATGTTGCGTTTGTACAGCTGGCAAACCTAGCTTGACTGCTTCATCAAATATATCACCAAACATATTAAATCTACAAAGTGAAACGTTAAAATGGCAAAATTTCGTCCGGTTAAATTATATTAATACTGTTGAGATATCCAGGCGTGGTGTTCAAAAGCAAGTTCTTGAAATCCAATCCGCATTTTAAATCTATCAATATGAGAACGACATTGCGATATGGCATCCCTAGGCAAACCAAGCGCAAACATTAAACGACATAATTTATAATTAATGAAACTTGCAACGGTTCTAATCTCCATGGCATTGGTGTCCACAATACGAATTTCCAATAAATTATTATAAGCATGTGTATAATGTCTACAAAATTTCAAATTCATAATAAATTCTATTATTATAAAAAAATACGTACTTATGTGCCGTATGATTGTCTTGTCGCAATTCGTTAAAAAATCCCATTTTGAATTGATGTCTTACAAATAAATAGTGATGATGATTTTTGTTCAAATATTCCTTATGAGATTTTACGTTTCGGGCCTCCAAATAGTAATAATTTTGAGCAAAATCATAAAACGCATTTTCCAATCGAATTATATATCCCTGCAAGTGATCTCCGTGTGGTAAAACAAACAAGGATTTGGAATTTAGCTCGCAACTTGCACATAACGCCACGGCTCTTTCGGTAGCTAAAACGTCCTCTCCGGCAGGTAAAGGTGGAATGTCTTGAATTAAAACAACCACTATACGAGTATTACGACCCTCGATTGCGGCCCTCACCGATTGAACTCGAGAAGCACACTCGATCATTTTTTCGTTCCATTGTAAATCTTTCCAATCCAAGTCATAAAATACAGCAATTACGGCAGGTATTTCATTTAAATACTTGTTCATCCAATTCTTTTTCAATATCCCTTTTGGTTGGTACCATTCGTACGAATTGCGCTTTGGTTTCACGATTGGAAATTCAAGTGCATTACTTATTAGCTTAAATAAAACGGGCGAGCGTTCGATTCTACGATTACTACTAAACATCTCCCATATCGACTTATGAATTGCATTATTTAACGTGTCTAATCCCGACACTCCGACTAATGCTAATGGTTTTGCACACAATTCGATTGGCAATTCATTTTGATCTATTTGAGGCGTGGGAATGATTTTTGGTTGCATTTCTATTTACTAATTACCTCACTGATTTTTAACTCTTACAGCTGATTACTACTGTTGTTGATAACGGGAATGATGTGAAATAGGACAACACAAAATTAACATTACAATTTCAAAAATTAAATTCGTTAAACTGCGATAATACTAGATTTTAGTAAATAATATCCGCCTTATTTCCAAGCAAGAACTACCAGCTTATCAAACCTGATTACTTATTTTTTGATCTGTCAAATTTTGAGGTTAACTCGGTTATGCAAACTTGTACTGTCATATGTATAGGAGGTTTCGAATAATGCTGGTTCTGTTTTTAGAAAAGCAACAATAAATTCGATCAGCTTGGTTCCTATCAAAGGCGTATTTTCGCAAGTAACTAATGCCCGATTAATCCTAGATTCGTCAATCCGAGTTTCTATCAAAATTGTAGAATCGACAGTCTCCCTCTCCCCATCGCGAATTTTTTAATAAAATTGGTGTCGATCGGTTGAGATTCAATTCCCGTCGCTTGAGCTTCAAAGCTTTTAATTAAAATTCAATTTTGGTTTAGAACAAGAAAGGACTATAGAAATGCTAGCCCCCTCACCTCCCCATCGTGAATTTTCCAATAAAATTAATACCTACTAATCGTTCGAGAATCGTTTGAGCTTCAATGAACTTCTATCCCTACCGGTTGAACCTAAAAGGTTAAAAGTTAAAGCGTTTTAGAAATGGGTTTTAGCAGTGGCGTAGCTATCATGGGTGACACTCGTGGCGGATTTAATGGGTGTCACCACCACCTAGGCTGATGACCTTTTTTTATGTGTCACCCCAAAAACCAAAGTAATTTTAGTCATGAAATTTAAATAATTTGGGGTCGGGTGCAACCCCCATCTAGGCTGATGACCTGTTTTTTGAGGTGTCACCCCTAGGAACCAGAAAAAACCAAGAAACGAGGTAATTTTAGTCAATAATTTGGGGTCGGGTGTCACCCCCAAACGGGTGACACCCGGGGAAGTCGCTACTGATTAATTTGATACTTTTCTAATAGTGCGCGATTGTTACGGTTGTGCGGTCTAAAGACCGCGTTGAGAGACAAAATATTAGAGAATATTTTGCTCTTCAATTTTGATCTAATAGTAATTTTCCGTAAAATAAAATGAAGCGAAAAACGATCCCCGGGGGGGGGGGGGGAGGAAAAGCCAGCAAGTGATTTGCCTGGATATTTTAACTCGCAGTGAAAATAATTAAAGAATGGCAAAAATATACACGCGCTCTGATGGCTGATGGAAAAACGTATAACATCTTTTCTGTATAGAATTTAGTTTACTTTATTTTCAGTTCATTAATATTTTCTTTCGAGTGAACCAAAACCGAGATATTGACAAATATTTATAAAAATGTTTTCTTTCGCGCGGTTTTTCCAATATGGTGGCCTAATTCAAAGTCTCAAAACTATGCAAAATTTGTATCTGTTTAGAGGTCAAAATAAAGACAATACAATTTATTGCAGCCTGCCTCCAATTAATTCCATAATAGCCCTTTTCGGACGCCTTTTGTCGACTGACCTAAAAGATTTTAAGAAACAGAAAAAAGTGAGCTTCAAGTTGACATTGCGCGAGTGAACGGTACTTATCGCGACTCAATATCCACCCCAACCCTCTTGCAGTGAATCTCCTAAAAAACAAACAAACTGTAAGGCGCCTAAAGTGCATTAACCCGCTTCATATAGGAAATAGGAAATAAGATGTATTATTGATTACATTATCAAAGTTTGATTGCTAAAATGTTGAGCAACGTATTTATTGGTTCTTTAATGTAAGATACTAATCACCTGCTTGTTATGTACTCTGTATAAATAATGTATAAATTATTCGATTATTGTTCTCGAACAGATCTCGAATTATGTACTGGTGTTAAAATAAAAAAAAAAAGTTGACATGAAAAACAAAAAAAAAGGAATCATCATGTACTAAAGCTGATTGCTTTAGTTTGATTGAACTTATGAATGTATTAGCTGTATTCTTTTTACCTATTTTAAGTGAGATGTACTGAGATACTCAGTTGACTCAGTTAAAAGTGTGTTCTTTTTACCGTTGTACATTCGTCAAACGAATGTGCCGTGCCGTGCCGAATTGAGTTTAAACTGAGAAAATTACCTCCCACCCTATACCAACTGATCTTGCTATTTCGAAGTTTTACAACTGAGATAAAGTTGGAAATAGCTCGGATTGGTCGATTTAAAAAGGTTAACGTCATCTCTTTCGTCATATTTCGTCTTTTTGGAGGTTATGAAATAAATCTTTTATTGTTATCGACAACACCCCAATTATATCATGTGTAATAAATATTTCACGTTTCTAGTTTACTAGTAGGTAGTTATTACAATTTTTAATTACAAAAATTTAATTAAACTTGTCACTTACTGCAATCGTTTTAGCATCTACTGAAGGTACTTCTTCGTACATCTTGGTTTTAATTATTGTACTTATTTTACTTCTTTAATTTTAATTGCCGGTTGCAATAAATTTGTATTTTGTATTTTTAGAGGTTATGTAATTTGTTTTATGTATTTTGTAATATGTAAGTTGTTCTTTTTACCTTATGTTTTTCTCACTTTGACTCGGTTAATCTCTGTTCGGCTCAGCTCACTTCGTCTCAGTTGCGTAACTGAGATGGAAATAAAACTTGTAAAAAGAATACGCCTATTAATTTACTTAATTGGTTGTTATAATTGCTGCCACCAGGAACCGGTATTTAGATAAAATTGGCGAGTTGGTTCCAAACTCGTGAATATTGCTTAAAATACTTACTTTGACTTTTCATTAATTAGTTTAATTTGTAGCGTGATGAGCTTTTAGAACAGAAACGTGGGAGAAATATTTACGACAAACGATAGATCACTTATAGGAGATTTCAATAATTGAGACACCTTTGGCTTAATTAAAACAATTTATTTAAATAAATAAAAAACCCAGACAGAATTTAACAGTTATGCAACTTTAAAGGTTTTACTATATTACAATACTAGAATTATGCCAAAATTATTTAATTATGCTAATCCGCCCAGAGTAAAGTTTGTAAAAGATTTCCTTATAATTAAAATTGTTTGATACCTAAAGTCTATAATCCTCTTTTGCTTGCACCTGTGCGTAGTCCTTCTTTGGTTACGATTGGGTACCTTGAAATTGCTCGTATCTCGTAATGATTGGTTGAGATAGTTTTATTCGATTTAAATTTAATGGCGCGGTCGAAATTTGAATGAATTACACCTTGAAAATTCGAACCGTACTAATTTACTTGGAACTTTATCTTATTTACTTTAATTAACACGAGTATTTTATATTTAACTTAGGATGAACTTAAGTTGATTAAATTGACTAGAAACTTCCGCGTGGAAAATAGCGTCTGATTTATTTACGCGTATGTGCTTGAAAAACCGGCGACTGGCAACTAACTTAATTGAATCGCGAGATGTTGTTTACGACTGCATGTGGCAGGACGCGACTCGATCGTGTGATGTTGAACGACTGACTAATTTTGCCTTAAGGCCCTTATTTTATTGAATCACCTTCTTCCGTGGAGGTGGTAGAAAAGACGTATAAGCTTTCTTAATTTGAGCCCTCGCGTAGAGACTACATACATGGTATTTTAAAGCCCGCATTTCATTATAGCTTCTAGCAGCCGAGCTTCTAGAAGCCCAACATTTGTAATGCATTGACTCTTATGGAACCAAACTCACTTCGGCTGGTAGGCTTCTACCAGCCGAAGTGAGTTTGGTTCCATAAGAGTCAATGCATTACAAATGTTGGGCTTCTAGAAGCTCGGCTGCTAGAAGCTATAATGAAATGCGGGCTTTAGGGTAGGTTTTATTACTCGCTTTCGTTCTAAAAACACTACGGGGTGCCAAAGATTCAAAAGGAATGGAAAGCTTTGGCTCCATTCACAAAATAGAAACTGATATTTTTTCAAGAGGAAGTCGCACGTGCAGTGTGAATGTATATTACTTTATGACTGTACAATTTTAGAGTCCTTTTGTTGGATTTTTCTAAATAGCTAAAAATTCTCGTTACCAAAAATATTAACGTTTCCGATTTCATTGTTACAAACATTCCAGGAAACGTGTTGTGAAAGTTTACAACTTCACTCGAGAATTTCCAGCGTTTCTCAAACAAATTTTACCCTGGTTTAGCAATTATTATAAACAAAATAATTATTATAAACTAAATAAGTTTCAATAATTATAACCTAAATGGTTTACACATAATATGGTTTAATACTTATAATCTATTTTATAACATGGTTTAATGTTTATTTTCATTCATTTATCATTGATAAATTCATCTTTACGTGTTAAAATTACGTGGTCGATATATATAAATAATAATGAACCAAACGCGGGTTGTTACAATCATTTCGATTGAGAGCCCGAACAACCGAGTATGGAATGACGTCGTCCACGACGCAAATTTCTTTTTCCTTTTTTTGGCTTCCCTTTTTGGGATGGAAAAGGAATTTTCCTGAAAGATTATCTTGAACGTGGTAATACATGAAAAATTAGTTGAAAAAATTAATTTTAAAATTTTTAGTAGAAATATAATAAGAAAATTGAGGATTTATAAAAACCATATCTCAAAAACTGTTGAGATTACAACATAATTTCTTAACTTGTTTTTACGTGGAATTTTATTCTTTATATTTTAAGTTATGTTAATTTTTTACGTCAGATGAGCCCAAAGCGAGCGATTTGCAAAAACGTGATAAGTGGAAAACATGGGTCAAACATTGATTTTTAAAGCGTGTTGTTCTGTGTGGGGATCTACAGAAAATTGAATCTAGGACCACTTAAATCAGTCCTATGGACCTTTTCTGCATCAGATTAATAGCAAAAAATTTCTACGTAACAAACTATACGTTTTTTGGGAAAATATCAAAGTAACTGGGGATTTTGCTTAAAAACGGTCAATCCAAGATTTGATGATGATTTTTAAACCATTTTTAGAAACTCATCGTGCAGAGCAAGACCGATTGGCATAAGCACATGACTGTACCATACCAGTGGCGTTGCTAGCATGGGTGACACCCGGGGCGGATTTTTTTTTAGGGGTTGCACCTAAGGAAACAAGTATGAGGCAGGATGAGAGTCAGTTCATTTGGGGTCGGGTGTCACCCCCAGACGGGTGGCACCCCCCCCCTAGCCCTAGACCTAGGTGGTCCGCCCGCCCCCCCCCTAGCTACGCCACTGGTTTTAGTGAACTGCGGTGGAATTAAATTAACCATTACTATAAAAGTGTGGTATGGTCAGTTGAGGTGCCCGCTTAGAAAAGCTTTTATCTGCTTTTATGAAACTTTCTTTCACTATATCTTGCTATATAACGATGATCAAAACATAATATATTAATTGAATGAAAAACAAATTACTCATTACGAATAATTATTAAGCTTTCAAATTTAAAACAGGAGATCTTAAAACAAATTTAGAGGGGAGTACAGATTCAAGCCATTTTTGCTACTGTATATTTTATTACCAAAGTGGTATCGAGCACGCTAAACAACGCTACGTAGCATTATAAACAAAAAACCGAATTGGAGCGCCATTTTTCCAAGATGACGGTTCGACTGCGACAGATTGAGTTCGGGACTTTTAGTATGTTTCGCTCGCTTTTGTTGAACAACTACTATAAGGTTCAGTTGTATAACAGAAGATCCTCTTCGAGTCACAGTTAACCCATGGATTTTTAGTGTATCGGCCAATCAAATAGCAGAAATCTCTGGGTTAACTCTTACTCGAGGATGAACTTATGTTATAAAACTGGCCCTAAGTAATTTACCCTCCCTTTTATTGTAACCACATCATAAACTACCCTCATCCTTCTAAGCCTCCTTCCATCCTACTCCACTGTAATGTTTGAAGTAATATTTGAACAAATTCTCTCTTCATTTTAAACATAAACAACATAATTCGTTCTAATGTCGAATTCGTTGCCACTATCTGAGACTCCAACAAAAACCACAACTTCGAAAACCCCATTAAAATCACTAAGTTCCCACTAATCACTTCATTCCATTTCCTCATCACAATTCATTTCGCCTGAAAAATCTAAAAGTTTGAACAGTCGTTCCAGCAACGATTGTCCCTCGCCTCGCTTTAAACCTTTAAGCAAAAGCAGTTCCATGATAGAAATCAACCAAGACGGATCATTGTCACACGAAGAATTATTAGAACTAAAAAATTAAAGTAGGCTATGTTCGAGGACATGGCCGTATGGTTTAACGTGAATACGTCGTCGCAGGATACCCATTTTCGTTCAGGTCTACCGATCAGATAACATCCATTTGAAAACATTCAAACAACTTTGTAAGATTACAATTTTGAAATTAATATAATTTCAAATTTGCCGCTGTTTTAAGTTAGAATATTTTATGTCGCCATGTATATTTGTAGTTTCAAAAGTTTAGTTCGGTAACGATCGTAGGAGAACGCGACAAGATCTCAACAACGAGCGGTAAATAGCATCACTTGTGGCTTGACTTTTTAACAGTTCGTGTGTTCAATTTAGATAAATTCTATTTTGTTAATTTACAGTGGTGTTTTAATAATCAGGTATAAAACTTTATTTAAATAATTATTTGATCTATATTTTGGCAATGAGATTGATTTGATTTTAATATTATTTTAAGGGTTTTTCAAATATTACAACAAAACTTTGTTGCAGGTTATTTTATGTTTTACTTTAAGATCAATTTAAAGAATACAAATCATCTTTATTAAATATTAGTTAAAGGTAAATCATTTCATTTCATTTATAAAAGCTATTTACAAATCCTAATATTATTATGGGTTAATAATTATGGGTTGAGACATATCTTTGTTCAAATCTTTGTAGGTAGGTGGGTGGAATTCAAGGTTATTGCATCAGCAGAAACTTTTCTTAGAAATAAAACTTACATTGAATGTTATCAATGCAAGCTGTTATTCATACAAAGAAGTGTAATTTATATTTTATACCGGAAGAGTGTAAATCAACTAAGATTAATTTATAAATAAAAGGTTTCATTTTCTGTTGCTAAATTAATTTATGTCTCATATACAGGGTGTTGCTTCAAATTAATTAATCATTATTTACAATAATTATAAAGAAGGTGTAGGAAATAATGTACCGGGTGTTCACAAATTTTATATACATGGTAGATTTTGACTTAGGTAATACGATGGTTTGGTTTCGGTTTATAAAGTACAATTTAGCTTTCCGGTGACTCTTGTATGAATGTGCCCAAACCCTGGCAGGCTGGAAATAAACTACTCAGTACTGCATAGCCACGAAAGGCTAACAATAAAGCAAGTTTACATTAAACCGTTCCCAAAACTTGTATTCATTTAAGTTGTGGTAATAGTGACGCGCATGAATGGATTGTCGAGATTCCTTAAAAGAAGGCAAGCTACTCGTAGATCTGGGTTTTTAATATTGGTAAATTAGGTAGTAAATTGTATTTAAAGGGTGGTGGTGTAAAGGTAGATTTAAAAGGTATTTTTCCATTAACAGCTAGTGTTAAAACAAAACACATAATAGCTTCCCACAATCTTCTAAAATGTACCAAGTACATGAAGAAAAGTTTATAGCAATCCAAAGGATTGAATCCAAACAAGTAATTTAAAAGTTATCAAATAACATAAAGCGATTTAAAACAAATCGACTTTCAGGGTAATTAAATCTACAGATTTATTAGGTCACAATTTAGGTAAATCATTGCTTCAGGTTATATTCCTCAAACAAGAATATTAAAGATAATAAAAAGAATTGACATTACCCAAAATATGGTTGTTTTATTTGTGTTGGAAGTTTAATGTTCGTCTCTCTTTCGGAGCGATCATTTGTTTTTGTTACAGTTGTTTTTGACACTATGTTTTGTACACCGGAAGAAAGAGTTTGGTTACGAGATGACGATCGTAGGTATTTCACAACGTGGTGGTCCAAGGTTATTATTTTCCGTGTCGTCGAAGAAGTGTAATTTTAGGTTTGAACTTTGTTAGTTCTCAAGAGATGGCGGATTTCTGGAGAGGACGTTGGCGCGAAGTTCAAATTCAAAAGTTGCATCTTACAACTTCCAAGCTTTTGCTGAATAACGACAATTCGAAATTGATCATTTCCACACTTTTCGTACACACACACAATTTTCGTTACACATTTTTATTAAATTTTTAAACACGTTACCGATTTTATAGACGTATTCACGTCAAAAGAAATCATTACAAAGCTTGCAAAATCATTAAGACTATGATTCAAAAGAAAAACGAATACGTAGAACAAATTGACAAATTAGAAATTTTGGTTGCTAAAGTTGCTAAATTATCGACCATCGCATCGCCAAAAAAGAAATCCATTCAGGAGAAGGTGTGCGAAATGAACATTACCGCCAGTTCCAATCCAGCAGCTAATAAGGAGAATTCGATGGATCAAAACGAAATGAATCTTACCGGACACTACAAGGAACTTGCAGCTGAATTAGAAACAAAGATCGAGCTGTTAAGTGCAACGCTTCACGAGAAAGACAATCAAGTTGGCCGTTTAAAAATCGATTTGGAAACTAAATCCAACCAAATCATCGACTTGGAATTCGAAATTCTCGCGTTAAATCAAGGCGTCGTTCAACACGACGACGTCCGAGCACGAAACCGCCATGGACAAACTATTCCGCGAGAAGCTCGAAAAAGATCAAGTTATTGAAAAGCTCGAGTGCGAACTTCGTAAGCGTACGTGCGATTTACAAGGAATCGTCAACAACGAACTGTGGGAGAAAAATCGCTCCATCGAAAAGTTAGAAATCGCGCTGAAAATCAAGGACGAAGAGTTGGACGAATTAAAAACCAACGGCCAAAACAAAGATCTTCAATTGAGGATCCTGAAAGATAAAATTAACGAGCTCGGCGTTCACGTTAACTTCCCGCCAAATTTAACTCTCCCTGAGGTGGGGGAACCGCCCATACTCAGAGATGTGGATAAGCTACAAGAACACCTAAAAGTTTGCATACAAGAACGCAAACAATTAATCGCCCAAGTGGACGAATTAAAAACAAAACTGCACAACACTCCGGATCGCGATCAAAGCGACTTACAGGCAAAATACGACAACATTTGTGTGGAATTCGAAAACTCCGAAAAGTTAAGGTTGGAACATCTAGAAATTTGCGTCGTCTTGAGTACACGCTTGGAAGAACTCTGCCACTTTTTAAACCACCTCTTGAAACAAAAGGCCGTTTTAGGTTTTTTGGGCACCGAACAGACGTGCAAACTTCAAACGGTTTTAAGCAAGAGCATCAATCTCTCCCAAACGCTTTCGACTTCAATTTCGCTTAACCCAGATCAAAGTTTACTACAGCTAACCAACATATCAATTCTTTTGGATTCGACTCGTAACGATTCGTGGAACTTTGATGAATTCTTTACGCCGGACGAAGAAAACAATTCTTATTTAAGCATCGTTCCGTCTGATGTCACGTTAACGTACCAAAATCATCTTAATCGAATTTCTGCCAGAAATAATACGGAACAGTTGGACGTTATTAAGGTGTTGCGTAATCAAGTGGCAAATTTGAAGCGCGAGATTGAGTTACGAGATGTGGAGTTGGAAAAGAAATTGAGGAACGACGCGACGCGGTGGTGGAAAATGACGATCAGTTTGTTGGTTGGTATGGGTAGGTGTAAATTGCGCAGGTAGAAATAAAAGTACAAGTGTAAATTGCGCTCCAAGCAAAAAGGTCGCCAGAAATCTGAAATGTAAACTGCGCAAATTTGCGCAATTTACTACTTTTTTCTACCTGCCGAATTTTCGCAGTTTTGACAGATTAACGGCAGATCCACCACTTCGCGGAAGATCTACCTCTGTGCGGAAGATTTAACTTTACGTGAAGATTAAATTGTTTTTAATTGGTTTTCTAAAGAAATATCAAAAACTAACACTAACCTAACGACAGATCCACCTCTTTGCGGCAGATTTAACTTTACGTGAAGATTTATTTGTTTTTAATTAGGTTTCTAAAGAAATATCAAAAACTAACACTAACCTAACGGCAGATCCACCTCTTCGCGCCAGATCCACCTCTTTGCGGCAGCTTTAACTTTACGCGGAGATTTGTTTGTTTTTCATTTGTTTTCTAAAGAAATATCAAAAACTAACACTAACCTAACGGCAGATCCACCTCTTCGCGGAAGATCCACCTCTTCACGGAAGATCCACCTCTTTGCGGCAGATTTAACTTTACGTGAAGATTTATATGTTTTTAATTGGTTTTCTAAAGAAATATCTAAAACTAACACTAAGCTAACGGCAGATCCACCTCTTTGCGGAAGATCCACCTCTTTGCGGCAGATTTAACTTTACGTGAAGATTTATTTGTTTTTAATTAGTTTTCTAAAGAAATATCAAAAACTAACACTAACCTAACGGCAGATCCCCGTCTTCGCGGAAGATCCACCTCTTTGCGGAAGATTTAACTTTACGCGGAGATTTATTAATATCAATAACAGATCTAGCACCAAATCTGCTCTGAAGAAACCTCATACCGAATAAGCCTCACGCCGAATGATCCTCGCGCCGAATGAGCGTGCAGGTATTTTGGAGCGCAGTTTACATTACCCCGTTGGTATGCAATCCAAGTTGAGCTAAGCTTGCAAATCGTCGAATTTGGTTGGAGATAAATCGGCCAATACTTCTACAACGCTTAAAAATAAAAATTTGGAGTCCGAATCTGAGTCTTGGTCCGAACCGGATCGTAACGTTTCTTTGGCAAGGATTGGTTTGAACGACGAGAGTGTGCGAAAAACTTTGAGCAAACGTAATCGATTTAATAATGGCAACAGTTTTTCGACGGAATCGACCGTGGAAGAAGAAGGTCATAGTTTGAATAAGACGCCATCTAAGAAGGGAAGTTTGGCCGAGAGTCGCCAGACGATCATTTCGCTTCACGAACAAGTGTGCGATATGGAATTGAAACTTAGACTTCCTACAGACTGATCAAGCAAAAACGTTGTGCGACAAAACGTTTTTGTTTGATCAGTCTTTAGGCAGCCTAAAGGATAAAGAAAATCAGTTGCTTGCCGCTCAGGTTAGTCCAGTCATTATAGATTTTGACCCGTGAATAATCAGTTCTTGGATTTTTTTTTCGTAGGTCCCTCGGGGGGGTCACTGGGAGTGTAAATTCAAAAAGTAGACTGAATCAGGCTCCTGCGTATATTCGAAAAATGTTTTTTTTCCAAAAAACCATTTTTGATTTTACAGTAAAACCGTGAGGACAAAAATTGTAGGAAATTTGATTCTCTACAAGTTTGGTCCTCACAATTTTTCTTCTAGGATCGATATTTTGGAAATTAAATTTGAAAAAAGCGACAAATTAAAAATATTTTCATTATCTCGATTATTTTCAACTTTACGGCATAAATGAAGAGGACTAAACTTGTAGAGAATCAAATTCTGAACAATTTTGGTTCCCACCTTTTTTCCCCCAAAATCGATATTTTGGAAATTAAACCTGAAAAACGCGACAAATTCAAAATATTATCATTATCTCCTATGTTCCACGTTTTACGGCATAAATGAAGAGAAACAAAGTTGTAGAGAATGAAATTCTGAACAATTTTTGTTCGAACTTTTTTTTGCACCAAAACGATATTTTTTGAATTGGACTTTAAAAAAACCGACAAATTCGAAATATTATAATTATCTCGTTTATTTTCAACTTTACGGCATAAATGAAGAGAAACAAACTTGTACAGAATCAAGTTTTAAACAATTTTGATCCCCACCTTTTTTCCACCAAAATCGATATTTTTCGAATTAAACCTGAAAAACGCGACTACTTCAAAATATTATCATTATCTCGTTCATTTTCAACTTTACGGCGTACATTAAAAGGAACAAACTTGTAGAGAATTAAATTTCGGACAAATTTGGTCCCCACCTGTTTGTCCAAAAATCGATATTTTCTGAATTTAACCTGAAAATATGTACCCATTTCAAAATATTCGCATTATCTCCTTTATTTGAAATTTTACTGGGTATAGGCAGCTGTGCGAACAAAAGAAACGCAGTTCAGTTAGTTCGTCAATTGATGCTCTTTGAAACAGAAACAGAGCGTAAACTCTTTTCCGCACCACCACAGAGGTAGAGTTTCAGGCGCGTTTTTTTATGACGTGGTTTCCCCTAAAGTCCTAATCCACGTATCGATACTAATAACCAAATATAATGTGAGAGCCCGTTGCTGTCGGTGTGAAAATATGGTTCCGCAACTATTTGTTTTTCGGTTTCTTATAGCTAATGGTCCTGCTAAATCGATATCCTCGGTTTCTTCTTCGGTCAATTGATAATGTCCGGTTTCACGTTCGTCAAGGTACAGTGTTGATGGTGCGGGATCATCGATGTCGCTGTCATCATCACTGTCTTCGTCACCAACACCTCGCAATTGCGTGACGTTATCGCAACTCTGTCCAGCGCAGTTGTGGCATAAGACAGAACATTTCAGTCCTGCCTTACGACACCCATACATTTTTCCGCAATTCTTTGTGCATTTGCATGAAATTAGGTTCAGCAGCGCTTCCGGGGCGGGTGCAGCGGTTGTTGTTAGTGGTTCCAAACCCCTCGCACCTCTCGTCCAACCCCACTTTGTGGCGTCCAGCTCATTTCCAAGCCACATTTGCACCTGCAGATACGACCTGTATATGTGCTGCTTTGCCGATTCTGATGTGGGTGGAAGAGATGCGAGGTTGAACTTCGCTTTGCTTACTGATTTCGTGAAGCACTTGAATCGAAGCTCGTCCAGCGTTTTGACGTCTTTGTCACCTCCGTACGCAGCAATCAGAAGACGTTCTCCAGCTTTAGCCAAGACCTCCTCGTCGACGTCCTGCTTAAGAGCTCCAAACTGGTACCTAGTATGGGAGCCTTCTGAAGTGCGTTCACAAACTTTGCTTTACCGAGTTTGAAAAGCGACGACGTAGTGTCGCAGCCACTGATCGCATGTAGGAGCAGGATGTGCGTTGCAACTGATTCTTCGTACTTCGTAATGATAATATTTTGAATTTGTCGCGTTTTTCAGGTTTAATTTCCAAAATATCGATTTTGGGGGAAAAAAGGTGGGAACCAAAATTGTTCAGAATTTGATTCTCTACAAGTTTAGTCCTCTTCATTTATGCCGTAAAGTTGAAAATAAACGAGATAATGAAAATATTTTTAATTTGTCGCTTTTTTCAAATTTAATTTCCAAAATATCGATCCTAGAAGAAAAATTGTGAGGACCAAACTTGTAGAGAATCAAATTTCCTACAATTTTTGTTCTCACGGTTTTACTGTAAAATCAAAAATGGCCGAGTTATTCAAGAAAAACCGTTTTTTTGGAAAAAAAAACCATTTTTCGAATATACGCAGGAGCCTGATTCAACCTACTTTTTGAATTTACACTCCCAGTGACCCCCCCGAGGGACCTACGAAAAAAAATCCAAGAACTAATTATTCACGGGTAGGGTCGGTTTTTTGGATATAATGACTGGACTAGGTGGCTTTCTACGAAACTGACAATTTTTTCGAACAAGAGAAAATTAAGTATAAAGAGAAGAAATGCGAAAACGCACAGTTGACTCAACAAATTAAAAAAAAAACAAATTTCGTACTTGGAACAGAAAATGGACGAGACGTCGAAAGAAAAAGCAAAGTTTGAACGCAAAGTAGAGAAAATGGAATTGGAACATAAGAATTTGTTGGTCCAAATTGAAGAGAAGAACAAGAAATTGGATGATGCTGAAAAACAGAAGCGTTTAGCTGAAGATAAAATTATAGAATTGCAGCGGGTTATTTTTGCTCTGGAAGATTTCAGGAAGAACGTTGAAGCAACCATGGAAATTAAAGATAAAGAAATGCATAATATGATTAACAAAATGGAGATTGAAAAATCTAAAGCTATTACTGTAGTGTATGGAACCGACCCTGCATGGCGGGTATTAACCATTTGAATATTCAGTAGGTTGGCTAGCCAGCTATCAACCTACGGAATCCTAAATAATGGAATATACCCATGACCATGTTGGGAGATTAGGTGTGAACCCAGTATGGAATAGTTATTGATATTGAAAAAGACAGTGTATATTTTTTGTAAATAATAAAGTAGTAAACATTTAGTGTATTAGTCGAATACTTAATAATTACGACTTGTGAAAACAACGCAAAGATGATTGAAAAAGCTAAAGCTGATATGTTGGAAGCTGAAGAACAACTTCAGGCTATGCACCAACGCGAAGTGCAACTTAAGGACGAATTGGAAGCTAATTATAACGAAATCTTGAAAAAAATGGAAAAGGACTACGAAATTCAAGCCAACAGATGTAGAGACGCGGTCATACAAATTAAAAACTTCTACGAAAAGGAGTACATAAAAAGAAGTGAAGTGGAGAGGCGCACATTGGAAGTTGACGGAATCACTAAAGAAGTTGATAAACTCAAGTGCACCATCCAAGAGAATAGGCGGGAGATGGAATTGACAAGTAAAAGTGCAGAATTTTCAAAAGGTACACCAAAATAAGATCTACGAATTGCAAGAAGAGTTGGATAATGCGACTCTGCAGTACTCAGAAACAATTTTGGAAAAAACAAAACTTAAAAGCGAGAATGTCAACCTTGAACAAAAATTGCAACAAATTTGTTGCAAAGAGAACGACTCCATATCGAAAGTGAACAGCTTGAAAAGGGAGTGGCAAGAGGTGCAATCGACTCTCCAGGTTCAAATTTCGCAACTGGAACGTCAAAAAAGTCTCTTGGAGTTGAAGATTAAAAATCTCGATGCAGCTAACTCTGATTTACAATGCGCAAATGCCGAGTTGCATAATTGCCTTATCAAATTGCAGATTAATAGAAGCGGGGGTGATGTAATTCCCTCCATGTCGTTGCCTAAAGGCGGCCACTCACTATAAGGTACACCTGACAGGTACACCTGAACAGTTCGCCTGTTAAGGTGTACCTGATGGTGTGTGGCGGGAATAACTAGCCTCTCAGGCGACCTGAAGGCGACCTGACAACTGATGAAAATTCGATCAGTTTTGCCTGACAGGACGAGTAGACTTGATGTGTGTGTGGCGGAAACCTATCACAGGTCTCAGTTTCTACAGTTCTTTTGATGTGAACAGTTTAAATTTTTAAAAAGGACTTTATTTTACTGTTGTAAAATTTGTTTACTGTTTTTTTTTTTAGATTTAGATCAACAAACAACCCAAAAAAAGCACAAGAGCTTGTGCTGAATTCCTAGTTGAATATTTGAGGCACTCATACGGTTGTCCAGTTGCTAAGAATCTCAAAGTAGCTGTCAGTCTTTCGTGCGGGGATATAGCTGCTCTCATTAGTGTATCTTTCTTCTTAATCAAAGGAGATACAAGTGACAGCAACTCGTTGTACACTGATTCGCTCATGCGTAGAAAATTGTTATAATCAGACGGTTCATGTATTAATTCATTAAGAAGATTGATATGGGTAAATTTATTTCTTCTCTGCAACCATTTTACACCATTGTTTGCATTTCTTACGTCTGTTTTTATGTTTCGCAAAAATCACACAAAATAAAGTGAGAAAGAGCACATCATCTTCTGGAGGATCCATGGTAAACTGACAAACTTGACAGGGTATACATGAAGAGTGTGTGTGCTCCTCCGGTATCGGGTACACCTGAACAGGCGAACTGTTCAGGCGTACCTGTCAGGTGTACCTTATAGTGAGTGGCCGCCTTAACAGTCCAAGCAATAAATCTTTGCAAGGACTTTCTTATGCTCGCCAATTTTCCCATCATTCCGGATATGCTTCTGAAGACATTCCAACTTCTGAAACTGGATCAAGATGTTTGTTACCAGTGGGTGTGGGTTCTTATACTCTACCAAATATCATCAGCCAGGTGGAAGTGGATCGCGACAGGATCCACTCAAATTCGTCGCTCGATTTAGGCATAGAGAGCGATCATGGTCGATTTTCCAGTCTGGAGGCCAACACCAACATTCCCAGGCCACTTCTACAGACCTTGCAGTTTACCGAATCAATGAGCAACTTGTTGGATTAGACATTATTTCATTCTATTTATCAATCAGCCGCAGTTTGGTTCTAAAAATATTTACCGTTTATTCACCATTGTTTAGTTATTATCCATCAACATTCATTAATCACCCCCATTCACACTCACCAATTCTTTATTATTGTTATCGTTAAGTTTTATTAATTAAATGTATCACATAGCATAATTATACTCCCTCTCAGAGGAACCAGGAAAAAAAACATAGACAAGAGAGAACATTTTAAGTATTTACGCCTGAAGATATCAGTGTGATGAAAATGTTCACAAAGTCGTAAATTGACAGTTTCTTTTAGAGTATCGCCCAAAACGAAATAGTTTTCTTCATATTATGTTCCAACAACATTCTCTTTTCTATCCTGTCCCGTTTATCAGACACAAAAATCTGCAGATGAGTGCACTTGCATTTTTTGAAAAAAGCCTTTCAAAGCAGCCAGAATTTTGTTGTTTGTTGTAAGATGCACCAAAATGAGTTAACTTGGAAAAACTAAAATTAAGAAAAACGTTCTTCAAAAAGGGTCAAAAATTATCAACTTTAGAATCCTACAATAGGGATAGAAAGTTATTCTATACGAAGATTTACAGAAAATTTAGTTCACTTTCGCTTATATCCACAGACAAAAATTGAAAAAAAAGTTTGCCTCCTTAAAAAATTGGGCCTAGTTGGTATAATGCATAATTATATTTAACCCATCAATAGTTTGGGAGTTATTGTATCATTAAAACTCATGGAAGATCATTTTAATAAAATATATTTTTAAATTTAACATCATTAATAAAAAAAACAATATTATAATCTAATTATTGTAAAATATAATACTAAAACCTAGGATGTGTTAAAACAATAATAAACTTAGTCTTACCTACAGCTCAACGATATAAAATACCATTTAAAAACAAACAGATTTTAAAATTAAGTTTGAGCCTGAAAGCGAAAGTAATTTCAGTATGTACAGTGTGCGTGGGCGCCAGCAAGGAGGGTTGGAATGGCGCCCGTTGATAATAATAATAATAATTTAAATTCGCTTTAGAACTAAGAATATTATGTTAGTATATTAAAAATACCTACTGGCCTTGCTTAAAAAAGTAAGCAAGTTAAAACTTAAAATAGTCGATTTAAGTAAAGTAACTCTCTCTCCCTCTTTCTTTACTTTCACATAAAAAAATAACATACACATAAAAATATGTGTCACAATCACGAATTTGTTACCTAATAAAGCTGCTTGCAAAGCTGCTCAATATTTTAAAATCACACTTAAGATACAAAAATAATTTCATGTATAAGAAGCTTTGTACCGTTGTTTATTTTAGTTGCTCTCAATTATTTCTTTTTACAATAATTTATTATTCTATAACAAATCAAATCGTAATTAAGAGCAACTAAAACGAACAAGAATAATTTATTTCTTAATTAGAGATCTCACTTTATTAACGCACCGATTTACAAATCTTCGTCTTTGTTTTGAATTATCACTCGAATTACTATGTAAACTAATAACGTCCGATTTATTTATTTCGTTTGACGAATCTATGGAATCATCCAAGCTGCTTCCAAAATGTTGCGATTTATTACTGCTACTATTACTTAAAGTACTATTTCTATTATTAAATTTTTCAGTCTCTTCTTTATTATGAATAGTTTCGTCGGAGATACTTTTATCTAAATTATTATCGCAGCTTACCGATTTTTGTGTATTTTCGGACGGAATTTGTTCCACATTTATCGTTGATTTTATTTTTTCTGCCGGTTCGGCATCTAATAATTCGTCTAAACTGCGCGATCGATTCGGAACCGGCGACGAATTATTCGTATTCATCGGTGAGATTGGCGAATTCGAACCTCGACGCGCAGACGCAGGATACTGCGGAGGTAAACCTCGCGGATAACGTCCTGAACTCATTATCCAATTACGGGACGGACTTGATGATTTATAAAATCTATAATTTCAAGTTGTTACAAATTTTCCTACTTTCGATGGTTTCTCTCAATAATTTACCTGGGCAATGGTGACGGTGTAACCGAGGCGGGGGGACCATCTAGTCAATCTCTAGATAATCCGTTCATGTCTTTATCGGAACTTTTTCCACTTCCCGAATCGTTGCTGTGCATTCGTTGATAATTAGGCGGTTGGCGTACCATAGCTGGATTTGACGGCGTTCCCGGTGTTATATCTCCTTTATTTAAACCTACTCGACTTGAAATTAAATCGCACCTTGTATTTATTTCTCCCCTCATGAACCTACAAATATTATTTATTTTAATCACATCCTGACCTCAATCGTAGGATTATCGTCTCGCAATTTGCAATATTTACCTTTCTAATTTGTCCACACAAGCGTCTTGATAGTCGTGTATCCAGCGTACTCCGTTAAAATGACAAACTTGTCTCATATCTTCGGGTAGCTCTTCGGGTTCGGGCCATTGGAAATTATCAATTATTGGAATAATATTACACTGCGAACCCAAAGCTGCCACTATTTCCTAAAAGAAATAAAGTTTAGTAAAAATTTTTAATCAGTTTAAAACTTTAATCGCTTACTCTATGAACCCAATCCTTTCTATCGCCGTCACCGATGCATCGCTCCAGTGCGCTCGGCGTCAAAACCAGTAGAAAATGTTTGGCCTTTTGAATACTCTGTAGTAAATTATTATCAAATTTTCCCGCTTCCAATCTCTCCACGTCGATAAACACACTAAATCCTCTCAGCTGCAGATGTACTTTTAATAAACTGGCAAGTTGAGAACCATTTGATCTTCTATAACTAACAAAAACGTCCAACGATTTATTCATATTGTCGTCGTTTAAATTTCCTAATCCGTTTTCCAAAGCTCTTATTCCGTCCATTATTCTAAGTCGATGAATTGAATTAACTATTGAGCATTCGCTTAACAATTGATCTTCCGAAAGATTGCGCAATCCCTCCTTAGTTTCTATTCCCGCGTTCAACATCCCGTAAGTGTAAATACTAAATTCCAACCCCATAGATTGAAGAAAACTGTTAATGTTAGCTGCATCCCTCGAACTGTAGTCGGCCATTTTTTTCAAATTTTGAAGTTCTCTCGTAAATCTGTCCCAAAAAAAAATCGTCATTAGTTTAACGCCGAAAAAAAAAGCGAAAGATAATCTCACCTTTTTCGTTTGATTCCGTTAGTTAATCCTATGTCGTCTCTTAAATTATCTTCCGTTAATTGCAGCAGAAGGTCACCGTCTACGCGACTCTCGACAAAACTGGAAGCGTATTCCGTAAATCCAATTTGTTTTACCCATTCTTCGACGTCCTCCGTCGACCATAACGGTACTTGTTGACTCAATTTATGCGGCACTTCTTCGCCAATCAACCGCAGAGCTTGGGCAGCATATTTGGATGCAACTGCGTTCGGACGACTCGCCACTTTTTTCAACGATTCGATTGCTCCAATTTCGGTGAAAATGTTTGTGTTTCCTTGTTGTTTTTTAATTCCGGCTTCCATACAAAAGTGAAAAGCTGCCAAATTTATGGCTTCCTCTCGCTTGGAACTTAAAACCGGCACCAAATGCTTAAGCCAAGTTTTACTTTGACCGTGTGCGTGTGCTAAATTTGATTTTGCAAACTCTGATGGATTGTGAGAAGTAACAAACGGTTCGACCAAACCGAGCGTTCCAGATTGCAAAACGTCGGATTCGATTTCGGCATTTGCTACTAAAACCGTGATTGCTAAACAAGCGTAATACTTAATGTTATCGTCGTCGTGGAATGCAAGTGGAAATAGCCACATGGGTACTTTTCGTTTGATCATGGCCTCTTGATTTTCGGCACCGCCGTACAAACTCAGATTTGCAAGAGCACCCGCACAATGCCTTAACGTTTCTATATCACTTTTTCGGCATTCAAATAGCAGGGAATCGAGTCCTCCTAGCCGTATTACATCACTACACGTTTTTTCGCTATGTTTAAACAAATGCTCCAATATTCCTGTGCCTATCCGCGAGTGGTCGCTCGACATGGACGAAGATTTTGAACACATACAAGCAACTTTAACTACTTTGTCTAAACCGTTCGCCACGACGTGCGATCTATTTTCCGTTGTTAAACACTGTTCTAACAGTCGAGCACTGGAAAATTGCAAATCGCCATCGCTGCTCGTACAATTTGTTATTATCAAATCTAAACCGCCGCAATCTCTTAACGCGTTACACAAGGAATAACCCAATTCGTGGCCGTAAGTTGGTACCGCCCAAGCTTTTTGCATTATTTCGTTGATTCTATTCAAAATAGACGGTGCCTTTTTGCCCAAATTATTCTTTTGCAAACTTTTTATCGAAACATCCAAGTAGGTCGAGTATTTGCGGATGGCTTTTTCGACGTCTTGCATATTAGAATTGGACGATAGTTGGTCGAGATCGTCGAATGACATGTTCATTAATTCGTCTTCTGATTTTATCGAACCGTTCATTAACTGAAACTAAAATTTGAATGTAATTTGTTTCAAAAAATTGAAAAACTATTAACGAAGCTTTGGGAATTTATGCAGCATTTTGCATGAAAATATTGTGTACTTCCCAGATATAGAATTGCGTTTGATTTGGAACTTAGAGTGATTTTAAAGTAAAAATTGAATAAAAAAAAGTGTCTTGTTTCAGTGCTACGGAACAGGCTAATTAATTATTATAGGAATTAGGTGTGGCATGCTACTATGTCATACACTTTTATAGAAATTGAGAATTTGATACTAAATGTTATAAAATTGTAAACAATGTTTCATAATAGAAGAATACAACCAAGACAGTCTATCAGGTCTCCAAGTTCATAGGAAAATGATAGCATTGATTTACAAAATGGTAGTTAATATAATCCACAGCTTAACGTGGATTCCGAACCATGACATAAATAATTTGAGAGTACAGCTAAAATTCCAACTCGGGACCATTAGGTCTGCAATTCAACCTATAATGATTTGACACCAAAAGGTAAAAGAGAAGCGCATCTTACACATACACTACAGCTCAAAAAGATAAGTACCTACACTTATATTTTTTAAGAGTTTTCAAAATTTTCAACATTAAACTCTTTATAAATCAATTATTTTTATGAAATCAAGTAACATAATTTATTTACAACAAGTTTAACAAAAAAAACTGAAAAAATGTTATGTTGGCTAAATTCTGGTTTCTTCAAAAATCCACCTTTTGGTTTTATAACAGCTCGGCACAAACGAGGCATTCTTTGGATGAGTTTATGCAAAGTTTCAAATTGTATTGTATTCCAAGCATTTTGCAAGACTTGCCATAAAAGGGGGCGTGATTTTGAGCACTTTAGTTGAAGTTCCGATCCAGTTCCTCCCGCAATAGCTCTATAGGATTCAAATCCGGGAACGGATGGCCAATTCATATAATTTAGTACTCTTCGTTTTTCATTTTCTCTCAAATAGTCTCTGGACAACTTCGATAAGTGCTTGGGATCATTTTCTTCTTGAAAAATAAAACCTCTCCCAATTAAACGTCGACCTGATGGCAGCACATTGTTTTCCAATATTGGTTTATAACCTTCTTTTTCAAATTCCTTCTATTTTAATAATATCTCCGAGGCAATTGTTACCAAAAACTTCAAAAACGTAAAGATAAATTAATTGTTAAGGCATAGCATTCGATATTGGAGAATGACGGCACCTCAACTTACCGCTGAAATCAACGAAACTCGTACAAATAATGTCAGTTTGTCGACGGTAAAAAGAAGGTTGCAAACAGCTGGCCAATTGAAGAATTGCTATGAGGAAACTTTTGTTATGACCTCAAAACATAGTGAAGAGACTAGCTTGTGCTAAACAACATTAAATGTAGTCAATTAGTCAATGGAAAAAGGTTGTTTGGTCGGATGGGTCGAAGTTTCAAATCTTCGGTCCTCATCGACGAGTTTTTGTGAGAAAGTGTAAGGGAGAACGGGCTTTGGTCCCGTAAGGGTCCGTTATGATTTGGGGATGTTTTGGCAAGAATTGTGTCGGAGATATTATTAAAATAGAAGGAATTTTGAAAAAAGGAGATTATAAACAAATATTGGAAAACAATGTGCTGCCATCAGGCCGACGTTTAATTCGGAGAGGTTTTATTTTTCAAGAAGAAAATGATCCCCAAGCACTCATCGAAGTTGTCCAGAGACTATTTGATAGACAATGAAAAACGGAGAGTGCTAAATTATATGGATTGGCCACCCGTTCCCGGATTTGAATCCTATAGAGCTATTGTGGGAGGAACTGGATCGGAAGGTTCGACTAAAGGGCCCAAATTCACAAACCCATTTATGGCAAGTCTTGCAAGATGCTTGGAATGCAATTCAATTTGAAACTTTGCATAAACTCACCCAAAGAATGCCTCGCTTGTGCCGAGCTGTTATAAAAGCAAAAGGTGGATTTTTGTAAGAAACCAGAATTTAGCCAACATAATAACATTTTTTCAGTTTTTTTTGTTAAACTTGATGCAAATAAAATATATTACTTGATTTCTTTTAAAATAATCGATTTAAAAAGAGTTTAATGTTTAAAATTTTGAAAACTGTTAAATAATATAAGTGGACCTACTTATCTTTTTGAGCTGTACTGTATATTTATGTAAAAAGTGTTTCAAGTAAACTGCAGCTGTTAAGAACTGGAAAACTCTAAACCGAATGGGGCTATAATATTTATATGATAACTAATCTTGTTGCAAACTTTAAACTCAAACGGAACACTTACTTGTGAAGCAGCTGATTGTAACATTGAGCTTGATGATGTGTGAATTCCTTTTGTCGATGTAAAGGTTGTGGTATTTGACTGCGAGGAAGATGTGTGTTTTTCTTGATTATAAAGTCCGCTTGCGGTTACAGTTTGCCTTTGCTGTTGGGCTTCCATTGCCGTTTTCTCGTGACTAAATACATCGGTCGTTACTTTCATACTGGTGTGTGCCATATTTTTAGATTCTTGTTGACTGAGTTCACCAGCTTTTAAAGATCTTGCTTCCTATTATGTAAACAAAATTTTTCGGTTAGGTTATAACTTAAACAAACACTTGACGATGCAAGTTTGAATTTTACCAAAATTTTACTTCGGACGCCTTTATTTGTAAATTGATTTATGTTAAAATCGATGGTAGGTGTTTTCTTGAAATTTTTACATGGTTAAGAGAACTTGAGACGGCCATGACCCAGACATATTTCGTTTTTGGTAAAAAAAAAATTGTAACGTAAAAAATTAATCTTGTTAACCCGCTAACTTGGCACTTGGCTAACTAATAAAACGTAAGCCAAAGACTGTACCGTTTGGAAGTATAACGGGATAAAAATATATTTTAATTTGTTTGGCAAAAAGCCACAATTAAATTTTTTTGTAGTGCGTAATAGGCATGTGTTTTTTCTTTTAAGGATAGCTTGTGCGTGTTGATTGACAGCCGATGGAATTTTTAAAGCATACAAGGAAGCCATCATAAACATTCTTACCTCTGGACCAGTACTAAATAATTTTCTCATTACAAAGTTCATGTTAGCATCGTAAATAAAACGTCTTTTTGAATTTAATATTGATGTTGGTGGAAATTTAAGAATGATTTTAACTAGGTGGTAGCTCATGGTGCAAACCACAGATTTTGTTCTATTTCAATGCGCCGCGACGACTCCCCACGTCGCTTTTATATTATTGATCTCACAACATGAAAAAACTTTCAAGAAAACACGTAAAATAATGAAATTTTACAAACCAAACTGACGACCACGCGTTAATTGGTTTGTAGGTAAACTAAATTTTAAAACGTGTAATTTTTCAATTAGTTTCAATCAACCCACTTTTCCTATCCAAATAACCGCTCCCTCGAAATTCCCTTAGCACAATTACAATTAGCCCCAAATGAAAAAGTGCTATCGTGCGTGTTTGGAATTTATTTTTAAAAGTGCACAACTTATGGATATTCCCAGGAGCGAGACAAACGACGACACGTGAATTAACACGATATTTGTTATTGTTATGTATAAAGTATAAAACCTTGACCCAAGTAAAGATAAAGCTAATGTAGGTCATTTACTGTTACACTCCTTTCAGGTGCGCCAATGTACCCAGACAATGGAACAAGAATTGCGTCTTGACACGAGAAGTTTTTTACGTGTCTGAGCTTAAAAAAGCTGCAGGAAAATTCTGGAATATGTACAAACCTTGGATAAAACGTGACTTTTTTCGGCAGAGACTCCATCGATTTCTAACCGTGCATGGGATGCCGCTGCTGCACTGTTTTCTTCGTAAGAAACTTCTCCGGCTTGCATTTTTCTGACTTCTGCACAATTTGCGCTAGATTTTTCTGCACTAAATCCATCTTTAACTACCTGCAACGTAAATAGAAATTAATAAATGGTAGAAAGAAAATCATTCAATATATTTCGTGGAAATGTAATCGAGATGGAGTTATCCAGGATTATCCAAAATATATATCAATAAGTGGAAGATTATTATTTCAACGAGAAGGGCCGAAGCAAATGGCGTAATTATTATTGTGCTATTGAACAAAATCAATTCACAGTGCCAGATACCAATCGGGGAATTCGATCAGTGCACTGGAAGTTATTGCAACCATTTCTTTATGATTGTAAGAATTTTTTGTGATTTGTAGGTATATTAAATCAATCGTATCGAATCCGATAGAAAATATTGGATATGGAGAGTTACAAAATTACATAAAATAGATCCATCAGTAAATTCAATTTACGCTTATTTTTCTAATCTACTACATTTTTTCTAATTTTGTGAAATAAAAAATACAATTATTCTTTTTTTTTTGTTTAAATCCAATTAAATTTATCTCCGGTAGTATAAAACCGACGATAACTCCCGCGTTTATTGAAAACAGTTTAATAGAATTGGGATGTGGGTTATTATTACCTCGTCAATTTGATAAGGCAATTTTGAAATGAATTGGTAATACGAATGTGTATTGCACGATGTTGTGTATATTGCATTTTTGTTTCGAAATGTTGGACAGAATATTTTCGAAATTGTGTTTTCCAAGTCTTGACGTTATCATCAGATACTCCTTGTGCAAGCTTACTTTTCAAAGGGGGTTAAATACTTCAGGGGCCATGTACTCCACTACACGTGTTTGTAATTAAAACTATTATTATAACAATAATAGTAATAACATTGAAAACTAGGTGCTCCATTTAAGAACTTTTACTTATTATCAGTTGTGTCTCATTTCTTACATTTTCCAACTTGATACTTTCTCCTCTTCTAAGAGATACTTCGTATATGAATCATATCGGCCATACCATCAGTCAACTCTTGGCCGTTTGAAAAATTATAATGTTCAATATTGTTCCAACAAAATAAAAAGGACAAACAACTCCAGAAGAAGAACCGAAAGAGATGGCAAGTTGGATTATGGCTAACGTAAAAATAATTTTCGGATATGAAGAAGATAATGTTTCAGAATGTTTCATTTAACATCAGAAAAGAAGACACTGATTTAGAACATTTAAAAAAATGGATGTTAAATTTGGCGGGCGAATGATGGGAATTTGTAACAAAAATAATAGCGAAATGAGATATTAAAATATTTGATATTCTTACCTTGCTGGCTTTGAAGTTATTAACTGTTTTCTGTTCAAATTTCAAAGTATCCAAAGTATTCGTTGGAGATACCAATTCGTTCGTGGGAGGTGGAGTATCCGGATCAGGAAACGTTACTAGAGGCTGCGAAATTTCTCCATCGTCTGTGTCGACCAGATTTTCTAAAGAGCTTCGTAATTTTTTTAACGCGTTTATATTTGATAAGTTTTTCATTTCGTTCATGTTATTTTTTAATTCGTCCAAGTCGGATTTCATCGATGAAGCTTTTCGATCGGTCGATGATGTTGTTGTAAGATGAACTCTTTGTGAACTAGATGATGTAGATGATGACGACACCGATGATTTTGCCACTCTGGTTGTGGTTGTACTGGCATGTGAATTCGTCTGTAACTTATAAAAAGAAGGATCCCATGAGACATGTTATATTTTGAGCATTGTGATGTTAAGACTATATTTAACTTTTAAGCAACTATAGGCTAACTGGATTAATTCCAAATCATTTCGCGAGAAAGCTTTGTTGTCATGAATGACTGCAATGTGCTTTCTGGTAAATTCGATAAAATTCACGCGATTTAAGAATATTTAAAGAATTCCAAATATTTAAAAAAGCTACGTTATTTATAAAGAAAAAATGGGATGTTATAATTATACAATTTGATGATAACGTTACGTTCCAACGAGTTCAAAAAGATATTTAAGTTTTAAAGTTTCACATTAAAGTTTATTTGCGATAGGTAGGTATCATTTTTTTTTATAAAATTATAAGTTGCCAAAAATTTTATGTATAAACCACGAAACTTTGTTAAACAAAAATTGTTCGTCGTTGGTATATCAAAAAATTTCATGGTTTATTAACATTTATGGTGTTGGACGGTGTCTAGATGTCTGTCTGTATGCTACACCTTGACGTAATAGTAAGGAAATGGGAAGTATGTAAATAAAAAACTATCAATGTGCCAGACATATTTATGACGTTCATGGTATAATAATAGGTTGTATCGTGATTGTGGATTGGATGTGGAAAGTATATACAAAGTAAACTAAAATCGACCTTTTCGGGAAAACCTGGAAATTGGGTAATGAAAATGGCCAGGATCGACCAATTTTTGCGGTTCACATTATTTATTTAGTATAATAAGTAAAATTTTCGTCATTGTGAAAATTAAACAAATGGATAATCTATACAAAATATTTATAAATTAAATTCATGGACAATATCAAAATACATGTCAATGATCAAAACAAACATGATGGATTAACTTAACGACCTCAAATCGACAACTATTTTCTTTTCTTCGAAATCTTCATTTAAAATAAGCACAACCAATAAATAATATACATAATAATACTTGGTAATTTTTTACATTACATAATTTTTAAAATAACCTTGCATTCCAAACATATCAGAATTTAACCAACATGTTAAATTAAAAATCGAGAAATGTTGATAAAGTTTACTACCTGTGATGTTGTAGTGACGGTTAGGGCCCTCGGCGTAACATTGTTTTTTAGATTCATCATGGTGGAAATATCGTTTCCGTTCGAGTTTTCCGTTGGAAAATCGGTGGCCATCTGTAAAAAAAATAACACACAATTTACCAATATTGTTTATCAAACAAATTCATGAGTAACGCCAAAATGAAAGCGTAATTCCGTTAATATGTTATCTATTATGAATCTTATGCAAACAAAATTGTGTAGTGCTTGCATCATAGAAAATCCATGTGAATATGTTTTAAACGCTATACGTCATGTGGTCGGGCGGTATCGTTCTATTTATTCACAAATTGTTTTTGCATAATTCTCGCCAAGTCGATTCTAATTTTAAAAAATTAAAAGCATGTCATTCAAAAAACACGACGAATGCGCTGGTTACAGGATAACCTGTGCGCGGGCCCATTCTATAGTTCACTTGCATAAAATAACAGCCGGGACCAAAAATGTTTAATTAGTGGCTTATGCATTTTGCATATTATTATGCAAATCAAACCGACCGACTATCTGAAAATAAACACGATGACGCTTTTTTATTTAATACAGATTACGCTATTTCTGGAAACAACTTACATATACATAATATGTATAACCAAATACACATTTAATAATAATAAATGATACAATGCGTAAGGTATTTAATACAGTGTGACATCATGTATGTAAACTTACGTCTTCGTTATGTTATAACAGAAAAAACTACGTAACCACTTCTAACAGCACTATTGACTTTGATCGAAACTAAACAACAACATACTCGTACAAGTCAGCTGGAAAAGGTCGTGCAACGTTCATTGAGTAATGGTCATTATTTTAAGATAAATTATATTGCACTGTAGGTTTACTATAAACTTTTAAAAATAGAATGATAAGACTTCTTTTTATGCGTGGTTCAACTATGTTTTTAATTTGATAAAAGGAAAGCGATTGAGTTGTGCCGAAGGTTCTGTTTTATAAACTTACAGTGTTATATTACCGGCTTTTACTTACCACAAAATTTATGCAAGACATTGTAGAGTTGCTATGCGGCTGCTATATTGTAAGACGCCAACATAATAATCAATTTTACATTCGAAACTAAAATTTTCTACAGCACTTTGTACCGAAGAGTGCAAATGGTTGTTCACCGAAAATTGTAGCTATAAACCATTTTACACTTAGGATTACCACGCCAACGAATTACTAGCCAGTAGTTATTAGTTACTGCTTATAAATGATACCGACATGGAATCTGAACCACGACCCCAGTTCAACTCCGTCGTTCATACATTAAATTGCTACGTGTACGCACATATTAGAGGGGAAAATCAAATAAATCCCAGAAGAGGAAGTAGACCACAGCTTGAAACTGTTCTATAGCTGTTCACATTGCTGCAAACGAAATACAAATTGAAACAGTCAGAAAGGCGAGAACGGACGATGTTCATATAGAAGCAGAGACAAAGGTAAAACCGATTCTATCAGGAATTTAATTGAAAATTATTTGGACTCGATAGCGATACTAACCTGAAGAACAAAAAAGACGTTCCTGTATATCTTAGAAACATGAAGATATAACAGAATACGAGGACTTTAATGCCCAATTTAAACGAACGCAGAGGAATCCAGCAATATGACAGACGTTATTCCGATGTTTTCGGGCAAAATATGAGCTTATATTATGGATGTTATTAAACCATTTTCATATCATTTAACAAAAATTTAATATAAGCATACATTACAGAAGACATTAAATACAATTTTATAATGAAAACAGCTTTATTACATCTAGTACATAAAGTCAGTTTTCTCCCGAAAAGCAAATTGTAGTTAGGACGTTTTAACTAAGCACGGTAGAATCATTGCGAGCGAATCATTCCACCCCATCTGCAAGGCAATGGCTTAAGAAAAACCAGTAGAAACTAAAGAAAATGAAGCGTTGAAAAAAGAAAACAGTCCTGAAAATGTGAAGGCGCGTCATTTCATCCATGTTTTTAGCGAAGAACCGAAGAGGAGACCGCCGAGGGTGGAATCCTAAACCCCTAAACACCAAGTCGATGAATGGGGGAGTAGGGAATACCTTCAATATGACATCGACCCCAAAAGGGGGTCAAACGTGTGGCATATTATAAAGTAACGTGAGAGCGATTCCGGGTGTCACACGTTGTTGTCAGATAGACTACTTGAACCTGGTGCGTCAAGCCAACACCCATCACTATAAAAAAAAGATTAAAAATGACACTACAAGGAATTCCTTGTAATGTCGTAATCTAACGCGATTCTTCTACACAGTTATAGCCGAAAAATATTTTTTGCACTGGACTAATGATGGTACAATAATTTTGAGATAAAAAAAATCCCACATTGTTTTTGTTTTTGGATCAAAGTCTAAGACTCACTCAAGATTAGATTGAATTTCTAGAATTTTCGTAATGAAGTATATAATAAAAATAATCCTATCTTTCTCCAAATCTACTTGGAATACTCCATATTATGCGATAATCCGTGCCGAAAATGCAAGCAATTTACATTTTTCCGAAAGTATACTAAAATGCAACAAGTGAATTTTATATAATATTTATATCCGAACACCAACTATCAATTAAAACATAAATAATTAAAATATTTTGATGACTAATTTATTTTTGTTACTTGCAATCAAAATTGTTTTAAAATTATACTTGAGGAATATCAAATAAGCTATGAGTAACTTTTTAATTATAGTAATTTTGCATGTATAAATCAATTGATAAAAACCTAATCGATATAAGTTTTTAAAACCGGATTTATTATTATTTATTTATAAAATTTTAAGCAAAAATCGTGATTTTACATCAAACGCGTTGGGGACTTCACGCACGATCTAGTTTTATATAATTCGTAATTTAGTGGTATATTAATTATTGCTCGTTCATTTTTAAACCGAGTGGGCAATTTAATCCTATTTTGTATTACATAATAAATAATAATAACAACATTATTGTTGCACTTATGAGTAGTACATAATTTTAAAATTGAGCGGCATAAAATATTAACCTCATTGTTGCAATACAAATGTCAAGGAGCTGAAATTGCTCAATTACAATGGCGGCAAAGAATGCATGCACAAAAGCCTTAATTAAATTTGACATAAATACATACGTAATCTGTATCAAGTGAATCGAGAGATGAAAATAACAATTTTTTCCTACGATCAAACGGCTTTTTCCACGCGCTTTCCATCATTTGGCGCCTCTCTTCGAAGGTATTGTACCGGGACATTTTTATAGTTTTCGATTTATCGAGCACTTTTGGTTTAAAAAAAAGTCGATTTGTTTCTACGAACGATAAAACCGAACTGACTGTTGAAGTGTGCAATGTAACTTAAAGATATCTTATCATTTAAGATTTCGTCAAACAGGTACGATTTATGATAAAATAAGCAAATACAAACGAAGCGCAGTTCTAAAAACGGAAAAGTCAATATTCGATTAGCGCTCTTAATTTTTACACCAAAACGACCGTGAAATAAAATTACCTAATTAGTAAATTTCTTACCTTTTTTTACGTAATCGCAAATATACTGGGTACATGTAAGTATAATAATAATTAATTATACGCTTCTTATTTTAGTCGTTTTGGTCGGTGTCTGGACGCGTTAAAAATTCGAGCACGCACGGGCATAATTAATTTTCAATCAATCACATGTGAACTACTGTTAGTTAAGAGTTACCAAATAATAACTGACTGAAATGAAGTAAGTCGTGGCTTTTGTTTATAGAAGGCCGCAACAACAATGTGTGCGCCGAACGCCCACGTTAGCGATGAATGGTTGAAAACTACATGGTCTTGTGAATAACTTTTAATTACCATATAATCATTATACACAAAATAAAGCAAATAGGTATAGTCACGATTAGACAATATTACAAAATTATAGATTCGAGGGGAATTTTCTAATCGCCGTTAAAATTGCGCTCCGTTACATTATTTATTATGGAATATTTTTTTTATCAAAACTTGAACAAATATTATTTAACCGGAAAGTATCTACTCGAGATTACCATTTTATTCCACAAATTAAAGGTAATTCCTAATTGGATCGTTTTTCCAAAAATTATTTTGTAATATCGACACAATTTTTTAAACAGGTGCAACAAAATAACGTAACAGTCAACTGCAAAACAATGACTCAACTAATATTGTAGAAACTAGCGGAAGTGCTAATTTTCATTCAATAAACCAGCTAGCACCAACCAAAGTGAACTGCCCCGGGGAAAATGAGTAGTATGTACTTCGTCAGTCCACTTAAAATTCTCAACATTCCGGCTGGATTTCTTTTTCATCTCTTTGTCCAAGTAACTTTTACCAATTTTGCAGACACGACAATGCGTTAAACGGAAACAGAAACTTTTGAACATTTTTTTTATTGGCCAATTTAAAATATTACCGATGATGACCTCTGTTGACTTTTCACGATTTGCTCAATGAGTGGTACAACTCACATGATTACTAATACCCGATCGATTTGCTTCGCAAGTAACCAAACCAGATCTTCGATGATAATTCTCAGAAAACCAAATAGTGAATCATCTTTGGATATTTCATTAAAGGATAATATTACAGGTGACTCATCTAAATGATAACAAATAATGTACAAAGTGTCATCTTTCGGCACGTTCAAAATATTTTACTATATTGTTTTTGTTATGGTTTTTCCAAACGCACACCAATGATATACAACTGCAATTAATTAAAAAATATAGCAAACTTCTTTTCTTCTTCACTTCATGTGGTATATTTGTGCCTATTCTGGTCCCCTCGGCATTCCCACGTCTCTTTTTCCCGATGGTTAATACATCTTCCGACTGTTGGTAGTTTTTTAGCCGTCTTCATAGAATACTACTTATTTAATTATCTGTCTGATATCTTCGTTTCTTTGTACTCGTATTTCACTCTTGTGTGTAGGACCATCAGGGCCATAACTGGACAGAAGGCTCTGGTTATTGTAATATATAACAGCCATCATGGTTTTAATCTGGCAAACCGAAATTTATTTAAAAGAAGGCTTTTTCTAAAATGATTTATCACTGACATACAGAATTGAGCTGAATTGTGTTTAATTCCCTCTACCATTCTTTAACAATGTGGTTTAATGTAAGTGGGATAACTATATTGAAAAGTGGGTGAGATGTAGAATTTTTATGAATGAAATTGTTCAGTGACGATGGGCGAAATCCGCATAGTATCGAAGTATTCGACATAAGCTTAGGTGCCACTAAATTGAACCTTTGACGGTGTCCATTATGAAAGCGGATTTCCGTTAGTATGAAATTGAAGTTAAATTTCCGCAAGACCAAAGATGACCTTATCATGTCAGTGTGACTTAATTATTCGATTTTATAACATTACGAAATTTAAAAATATATAATAGAAGAAATGTCGGATGTCTTGACCGGATGTCAAGAATCAAGATAGAATAATTAAAAATAAGTCACAATAAGTCATTAGCACGAAGATATGCTGAAAAATAGGTTCCTTAATCAGGATCTACAAACTACTGCTGTATACCGAGACGATATACTTCATTTTTTATTGTGTCCTTTTTTGATTGATATTATTAATGTCGGTATTACTGGTCAGCTTACATATTTTAAACATTTTCTTACATAGTTTATCTCGGATAACCATCGGCATGTGAAGCCGGTCCTGTTTATTATAATTTAAAACGACAATTAAGTTACATAATAACAAAGCTTCCTTGACCAATTTATCATTTTCTGTTTGTACCAGAATTTAAAATGCAAAATAATTTTTTTAATAAAATAATTGTACCCAAACACAAAAAAGGTCTACAGTTTGTTTCTTCACTCCTTAATTACTGTTTTTACGGATACATGAAAATTAATTTATAAAAATTTTTACGACTAACTGGAACTAAACTAAATATTTAAATTTATTTAAGCAGATAAAATGGTGGGCGTACATTAACATAATGAATGTACTTAATTACAGGGTTCACATGGCAATAAAGAAAACTTTTTGTGAATAATTTTTACACCCATAAAAGTAGTTTATACAGAGTGTTCCAGGAAATGGTTAGGTTTGCATTATCTTACTGCCAGTATAGGTTATAGAGTACACAAGTACTGAATATTTTGGGCAAATAATGTATCATGAGTATTTTACCCACCACGTTCTTTCAATATTTAAAAAAAATTAGTTAATCAATTAAAAATTTTGAATTGCTCCAATTTTGGTTCTTAATAATTATTAACTCAATCGGCTGTTATTATGTTTTATGTACCGACTATCTGTTATAATCATTAATCACTAGCAAAAACTAATTGAATCGTTACATTCAAGCTGGAATTTTTGTAATCTTTTCCTACAATATTTTTCAAAATTTCTGAAATCATACAATGCCAATTTTTTTGATGTAATTATTACTACTTAAAAATGTTTGGGCAGCACTAAAACCTTGAAAGAGAGTTACGCATTTTATAGTTTTTTTAAACATTAAAATGATTTCTTTATGTTGATTATTAAAAATAAATTGTTATCTCTCTCTGATCGAATCGGTGATCGAGATTTGAATGAGCGCATGCTCTTTTATAACAAACATTCGTTTGGCTAATTATAATAAACTCTCCTGTTATTAGATAACATTAAACTTTTCTTATTGGCTGCGTAAGTATGTGTGGTCTTCGTTGAAAAAAAACGTCCTCGATTTTAAATAGACGTTTGAAAGTTGTTTAATAAATTTATCGGATTAATTTTATTAACTATTTTTATTGCTAATCATTACAATTACTATAGTGAAATACTTGACGGAGTAAACTCAAGTTGCTTGTATGCTAATTTATTTAAAAATTTGATCGATTTTAGCATTATCAGATTTATCGTTTGGCAACAAAAACGTGTCTTAAATTTGGTGATTTATATTCGATAGCTTCGGTAACGGCGATAGTCTATCGATTTAAATTTTAAAATCAAACAAGTAGAGTTTAATTAGCACTAATATGCATAAAAGCGTGGGTGATTATTCTTAACAGTATGTGAAAATACCAACTTGGGTTTATTTCCCCAAAAGTCACGGTCAAATGTAAGAAATAAATTTAAAAAATACCGTTGACGGTTGATATACACTTCAATAACAAATATTCGGTAAAGTTCAATGAGATTTAACGACTTTGTGGTCTTTTATTTTACGGGCATCCGATAATTGCATTCATAACTTTTTAGATAATTTCTCATCAGTTCACTTTCACACTCTTTATACGTTAGATTATGCTTTACAAACTGCGATAACAGTTTTGGGCCAATTTAGGGAAAACGGATCAAGTTATAATTTTCAGTCGATATTCATAAAATGCAAAACGTGCAACTGCTGGAATTGGAGAACAATAATTTTCTAGCCTATATAGGCCATTTGATGAGATCTTTTTACCTGAATATTTTGAATTATAGAAAAAACTTTGAACTCTGCAGGTGCTCCAAGTTCTCTTATTTCCTAATTCTCATTTTCTTATAAAATCAGCAGTATGGTCAGCGTTAAATGCAAATTTATCAGCAAGGCACAAGTCTCTTATCGAAGGCACAAGCCATAATAACACATGATAACTGATAACCCATAAGTTGTAAAGTTGTACTTATGTGTGCTATGAAAATTACAATACAATATTAATCAGATAATATATCGAATTTTTTGACATATTCTTTCTCTTCATTCATAACGCAATTCATTTTCATTAGGTTAAAATATTTATGTTGATAACAAAACTATTTTATAATATCCAATAAAAAAAACTTTATGCGTTCAAAGATCACCAAAATAAATATTTGGTGAACATTCCTACAAGTGATTGATTATTGTTTCTAGGTTGGTTACCACTATATTATTGTAAAATCGTATGTTTCCCAAGGAAATCAGATGATAACTGCGCTTATATTCTCAAAATTAAATGTTTTCTACTTTTCCTACCCGACAATTACATTGTCCTAAGAAAGAACGAAATAATAATTTAAACCCGAAAATAGTTGATTCATTGATTAGTGATAAAGTACATGACTTCAATCAGATCAATTGCAAATCGGAATTCCCTCTGACCTTAGTTTTCTCGAAATATTTTTGTTGTGTTTGATTAAACAGGACAATACATTATTTATTGACCTTAATTAAACTTAAAAAGTAATTAGTATTAAAATGGAACGCAAGCAATGATTTTTTTCAACTGTACGTTGGGTAAGAATTATGCAAAAATAATATGAAATAATAAATATTTATTTTGTAAACTTTAGATTTCCGTCTCTAAAATTGAATGCAGCTAAATAAAATATTTTAAATTTTTATGTCACGAGGGGTGATTTTATAATTTTTTGGAACTTTTGTACTTATTTTGAAGAGTTTAATACTTTTTGTGAAAGTGGAAGTTAAAATTGACTGTACGAGGGAACTGTGTGTGAAGGCCAAAATCTCTTTGTTCCATATTATCTTAAGACTTTTAAATGTCACTATTACTCTTTGTAATATCTAATTTTTTTCTGCAAATAGAGCATATAAAATGGGTTCTAAAAATAATCAAGTCGACCCACTCGTGTTTACCTTTGCGTTTTATCCACCTTCATTTTGCGTCTCCAGACTTGCGATTATAAAAATAAATAAGGCTATTTATAATAACCTTTAATTGTCGAGAAAAATGTATCAAAATGCGAATATACCTTTCTATTCAAAAATAGCCTTCTCGTGTTGGGTTGGGTAGATGGCATCGTTATTCTATTAACAACCATTCTGCTAAATTACTTGATGAGAAGCACTTGATTTAGTCGAAAACTGTTTGCTTTCCACAATTTATTCACAAACTCACTTTTTAAACGAACACAAATTTTGATCACATTGTATCAAAACTATTAACGAATATAAGTGCTATGAGAATATTTTCGGGAAATTAATTTCACTTTTTAGTAAGAGCAATGAAAACTTTCACGAAATAGCTAGCTCGAGATCCGGTAACGTATTCGTTATTTTTCCACTCCACGATTCAACCGACAACTAAACCGTTAATCGGTAGCAACTGCCTGTATGGAAACAGTGACCGAGTATTTTAGTGTGGTATCCCCACTTGTAAAGCTTTACTTAACAAAATGCTTAACTTTAGCCATGCTCTTTCTGAGAACGATTAAAGTAGACGTCCCGTCTTTTATTATACATATTCCTGTGTAAATAATTATATGTTTATTTGGTCTTTCACTTCAATTTTTGGATTTTCTGCGTCAATGACCTTCCTCTGTTGGGAGGTTTTCACTTGTATTTTGACGATTTGGGGTCACTCGTATTTTTGAGTTTGCCAGAATTTCATTATTGGACGACTTTTTGGGAACGTGTGACGCCAATTTCATAAAATTATATAAATTTAAACAACTTGTCACTTCTATAACGACCGACTTGTTAGAATACTGTTTTGTAAGAATATGTTTACTTACAAGTGGCGTTATTCTCAAAAAAAAAACTTTTTTTTTACGTTTTAAAATATTATTTTTGTATTTCGCAGATACTAACGAAATAACGGCGTCGTTAATAATGGTGCTGCGTTACAGCAAAATAGGCACGTGTTCAAATTAACCTGTTGGTTGGTACCTTTCATCGGTATCGTCTGGCTTTTGAAATTTTTATTATTTCGTTACCCACATTTTATGAAAGTGCTTGACACCTACTTCTTTTTTTTAAGGGTGTGTATACGATATTTAGTCACATACCCCAAAGCTACTGAATTATTGATAAAATACGTAATTCTTTCATCATAAATCCTTGTACAAAATTCGTTATACCGACTGATAGAATAGTAATTGTATATCTATTACAAATTTCTTTTTTTATGGAAATAAATGAATTTAAAATGGAAACCTCAAAAGTCAAAAAGGGATAATAATTCTTACAAAGTCATTATTTTATGACTCTCTGTGAGCTTATTGTAGTAATTTAAATTTTTTCAAGGCGCCAACGGGATTTATTGCCTAGAGTACCTGCACGTTTTCGTGAAAAAAATAGAAAGGAAGAAACATCACGTTTTTTTTTGTTATTGTAACTAAAATTACCAATTGAAAAAATATTAACTGCATATTGAATTTTATTTGCAATTTATTGTTGCAGCCGTGTACATGTTATTATATTATTATAAAATATAATAATAATTATATCTTGTATCAATTATTATTATAGACATTTGTGGCAAACGGTGAATTAACAATTTCATCATTTAATTATTCGTATTACAAATTGTATAACGTATAAATTATACAATATCATTAAATTTTGAATTAATTACGGTAAACATTCCTTGAATCACGAAAATATAAACAAAAATTATAATTTATTATTATATAAAAATTAAATTATTATAATGAAAACCGAAATGTACGTAAACTGACCGAATATTATTATCATACCTATAGTATAACAGAAGATATATTTTATTATGTAAAATGTAGATACGATCAGTTTCCTTTAGGCATGAACCCTAAAGTTCGCGAGGCACAGCTACAACGGCGAAATACATAAATATAAATGTCGAATAAAAATATTGGCCATTTTATTTTAATTTATATACTCACCTCTAAAATAATAAACACCCTCAAATAGCCTTAAAGAATATTTAAATGATGAAATAAAATTAATAACATTTAATAATACAACGCAAATTTAATCAATGCCGAAGATTCATCTGATGTTTTCAAGTAGATATTTTTCGTTCTTTGACGAGTTTACGTAAGGATCTTGACTAAAGGAAACTATATACTCTGCTGATGAAACTGTAATAAACATAATATGTCTGGCGGTGATGGTTGCAACTTGAAGGGTGGTTTTATTAGTAACGTTATTAAAAATTAATACTGAATACTTACATTGTTTGGTATTTTTTCATTCTTCGTATTCGGTTTTACTTCCTTGAAACAAAAAAATCATAATTAGTTTAATTATTGTAAATCTTACAAAAATGTAAGTTATTATTTTACATCAGTTCAACCAAGCTTAAGTTGTTAGTTCTCAATTATCGAAAATTATTTGCTATCCGTTCGTCTTCGGCTAACTTTAAAGCAAATATAATTCTGATATTCTAAAATTCAAAATAAACTGATCGGACAAACTTGATGTAAATTTTGTAAACACCCTTTGTAGTTGAAAATGCAACCGACAGATGGCGCTACTTAATTTGAAGTCACAATATTCTATTGTTACCAAAGATCTTTAAGAGGTCCTAGATTGGTGCTCAAGCCGTTTATTCCGCCCTTCAATTTAGTAGTGCCTTTTGAACTCCGCCAGGTTTTTCCAAAGCGAGTCACAAATGAAAATTGTATTATCGACTAGTTCAAAGTAATACGTAAAACCGTTGCGTTGGTAAAACTTTATATATTAAAAATGAAGTTCGTTGTTTTTCATTGGTTATTACTTATTAAACAGTTGATCTTTATATTTCTAATTTTTACAGTAACGGATATTTTGGTATAATGGTAGCTATATTTATGTTTTAGTTATTAGAAATATTCAAATAATAGTATAACAAAGTTACTATTTCCAAGCAATTTAACATGCAAAAATTCATGAAAAGGTGCGAAAATTGAGTTTTTTGTAGATATTTTTCTATTTATTGCTCATATGACTAAACAAGTTATTATAAAATTCGCCCATAGGCGGTTTGTAAATTTTATTGTACGGTTCTGGTTAATTTTAATTAAATATATTAATGAAAGTACATATCGCTAATATCACGCATGCATAGATATATCGGATGCGGATGCGGTCCGCGAAGGTGTAATATCTTGTGTAGAATTATAATAATATAATATAGGCGGTATACGAGTATTACAGTAGCAACCATAAGTCTTTTGCTAGCCATTTTTTTTGGGGAAAATATGAAAATTATTACAATAAACTGTTTATCTTTTCTAATAGTAGAGTAAATATAGTAAATAAAAGTAAGAGTATGTGATATGGATTTAGGAATATAAAGTTTAGATCAAGAACAGGGCGATCACAAAAAAACAACCAAAAGAGATGATAAAATGATTATCCGTAAATCAGTAAAACATCTTCGTCTAGCGGCTACTGTTCAACGTAAATCGCAAGGATCAGATCAGTGTTTCGATAGTGAAAGTCGACTAAAGTCAGCTGGACTATTTGGCAGACGTCCTTCTAAGATGCCTTTGATATCAAAGAAGAATCTGATAGCCTGACTAAAATTTGCCGAAGATGATTTACACTGGAGAATCAAACAGTGGGCTAAAATTCTTTGGAGGGACGAAAGTAAGTACAATGTTTTCTTCGGATGGTATTAAGTACTATGTTCGACGTCCAGTGAACAAAAGACACAACGTGAAATATCAGGTTCCCACTATAAAGCATGGAGGTGGAAACGTCATGGTGTGGGGTTGCTTTTCCCGTGATGGTGTTGGATCCATATACAAAATCGATGGTATTATGAATTTCAGCAAGATAATAATCCAAAACACGCTTCAAAACATGTCAAAGGGTACATGGATAAGGTCAAAATCCGCCTAATGGAATGGCCTAGTCCAGGGGTCGGCAACCTTTTGAGATGGAAGAGCCAAAAGTTACAATTTACAAAATTTCCCAGTTTTTAAAGAGCCACTAACATTTTTGTAGATTTGATTTTTGATTTAAAATAAATAGCTTTAAATATGAAATAATATTTATTCATATAAAAATAGGTATACAAATATTTCGCACAAAACATATTAAAGTATTTTAGCTAGCTCTGCTAGAATAATAAAATTAGTAATCAAATATGAGTGCCTCAATTCGCGGCATTTCTTTTAGAGCTGCGGGACACCCCCAAAAAAGCGCTCGGAAAACGACCAACCGACCAGTCGCGTACTAATGCCTATTTTTTTTTAACTTAATTGAATAATGTTCAGAGATAGAAAATATGTATTTTTGACTGAATTATAGGGGGCGCAACCTATGCAAAAGGCGCCAAATCGCTAAAAATTTGATTTTTTCGTATCTTTTTTTTTAAATTTTTAACAACAAAAACTGCACACTTGATTTAAGCGCACCTTCTCACCGCGAGAGCAGCGAAAAACTAATTTCTGAGCTTGTTTGAACACGCTTACTCGCACGACAAGTTCAATCAAGTTTTCCGCGAGTCCGCGTGCGCTTGTCCTCACTTCTTCGTGGATAAAAATCATAAATACCTCTATGAAAATTCACGATTTTCGGCAATAGCAGTCTCTCCAAGAGCTGTTATGATAATTTACCAGCGAAATTTATTGTTTATAACTATTCGTTAATTTATTAGTGAAATTTAGTGAAATTTATTGACGCATTAACAGCCATTTTGAAGGGTTGCCCACCCTAAAATTTGATAAAAAATGTATATTTCATATCCTTTGATAACATTTTATCGATAAAAAACAAAATTTTGCATTAGTACGCCAGTGGTCGCTACATAGTCGAAAACTGGGGGTGTCCCGCAGCTCTATTTTAGAGCTGTCCACTTGTGCAGCGTGACGTGCATACTTTTCTGGACCTCCAACTCTTCTAACTTGCTCTTGAATTCTGTGAACTTGCCACTCCACAAGTGTTTGGTTTTAAAATCCAGCAATTGCATTTGAAGCGAACCAGCATCAATTCCAAATGGCTCAATGTTGATCTCATTTGTATTTGTGTTGAGAGGATTTACTATGAACGCCAGAGTACTTGCGTTTGTTTTGAATTGCTTAAATCTTTCAGCGAATCCATTCTTCATTTTGTTTATAGCCATGCTGAAGTAATTCGTGTCTATAGTTGCATTGGATTCTTCACAATATTGCTTCAGATTTTCGAAATAAAGTAATTTACCGCACTCCATGTCTTCGACAAAAAGAAGTATTTTATTTTCGAAACAAACCACTTCTTCAAGCAAGGCAGAGGCTGGGTTTCCATTATTTCCTTGCAGTTTTACATTAAGCTCATTTAGTTTCTTTGTGATATCCACCATGAAGTTGAATTTTTGCAGCCATTTGTCTTCTTTCAATTCGGGATGGACAATGCCTTTTTCATTGAAAAATGTTTTTGTTTCACTCAAGCAAGAAGCAAAACGTTTCAATACGTTACCCCTGGAAAGCCATTGCACTTTATTGTGCAGAAGTAGGTCAGAATACTGGCTTTCTATTTCTTGAAGAAATTCCTTAAACTGGCGATGGTAGAGTGCTTTTGCCAAAATGCTGTTAATGATATTAATTAGCAAGTTCATGACCTCAACTATTTAGGCCGGAAATGTTTGGGCACAAAGCGCCTCTTGATGAATTGTGCAGTGAAAAAAATTGTTGTTACCCCTTTATGTATTCCTGTCATACTTCTGGCTCCATCAGTTGCTATGGAAACGATTTTATTTATGTCGATTGCATAGTCTTCCAGGCATTTTTGCACAGCATTCGCTATATCTTCTCCACGAGTTTGCCCTGAGAGCGGCAGCAATCCTAGCAGTTCTGCTAGTGGATAATATAATTAGGTGAGGATTACCTAATGTTGGTCATTCCGAATGAGTTGAAACTTTGCAATCGCAAAGAGGAAGGTTAATATAGTATAATGACATAATTTTCACAAGCGAAGTTATAATCAAAATTTTGAGAAAAATCAATTTGAAAAGTACGGAAAAGTAGCATGATCGTGCCACACAACCGGTCGATGCCACTAGCTTCGCCCGGCCGGCGCGCATTTTGTTGACGGTACGTGCAGCTAGATATACTCTTACACTTAGAAAATTTCGCAGCAGCAGATGCACCTCGAGCGTCGTACATGCAACATCGATTATTTTTAGTTTTTACGCGATTTTTTGGGGGTGAAACGAAATAGTTTACTGCCCCATACCGCGACTATACTTTTTAATGCTATTTCGAGGGTCTCTCACATCCCGGTTGCATAGATCCCGGTTTCATTGATCTGTCGCGCTTCTCGTATGTTTAGCCTAGTAACCAGAGTCAAATCCGCTCCGTAGGGGTGCAGAGCGGAGCGGAGCGGAGCGGCGCCCCGGAGGAGTAGGATTTGACGATGGCTGACCCTCCCTTTCGAATGCACACCCTTAAAAATGGAAGGCAAAAAAAATTTAATTTTTTCACTTTTTCGGCAATAACCGCCTTATTTTCCATTTTTTCGCGAATATTTATACTAATATCTACTAAGCGCACCCCCCCCCTACCCGAATTTGAAAGAAAAATTAAAATCGGAGCAAAAAAATTGCACTCGATTTGAAGGGACCGGTAACCCGATAGTGGTCGTGGCCGGGGTCACGATCTTACTTTTCCCTACTTTTCAAATCGATTTTTCTCGAAATTTTGATTATATCTTCGCTTGTGAAAATGATGTCATTATACTATATTAACCTTCCTCTTTGCAGCGCCGTTGTTTTTTTTTAATTTGGAGTGACCAACAATAGGTAATTCTGCCCTATAATTATTAATATTTGCACATGGAACTGGAGAGCCGCATCTTGACATCGAAAGAGCCGCATGCGGCTCGCGAGCCGCAGGTTGCCGACCCCTGGCCTAGTCAGTCTCCAGACCTGAATCCGATAGAGCATTTATGGGAAGAGCTTGAGTGACAAATTAGAAGCGAAACCTATCAAAATATAACTCAGCTGTGGGAAGTTTTACAGAGAAAATAGCTAGAAATTCCAATACATCGTATAGCAACGCTTTTTGACTCGATGTCATCGCGATGCAGAGCTATTATCGCTGCAAAAGGGTTTGCAACATCAAAGTATTAAATGTTTTTAATATCTTAATTTTTGAAGTAACTTCTATAATTTTTATTTTAAGCTCTTTTAATAAAAACGTATTACTAGCAATTATTTCGCATTTATTTAGTTTTATATTTTTACAAATTTTTATAATAATCTAAACTCTAAACAGTTGTTATGGTTTTTAATTCCAAACTATCTAAAGAATAAATTATGAAAATATTAACTAGAAATGTTGAATTTGAAAAAATTATTGCAAAAAAACTGGTTGGCAAAAGACTTACGGACGCTATTGTATGTCGATATGGAGACCACATCAAGTGCTTCAAAAGTTTTACAATTTTTTTTTGTAATTAAAAATATACTACGTGATTTTAATAATCATCTCAAAATAAAAAGAGCCGTCTTCAAGAAAATTATAAGGACGTGATAACAAAAATGATAAGCATTATAATAAATTATTAATTATTAATAAATAATGAGATATTAATATCAAAATCATAACAAGTATTTATTATATTACATAAATATTATTTATTAAATAATATTTAAGTGAAGTAAGTGTACATTAAAAATTAATACTATTATGAGGAAGAAATCAGCAAATTCTATACATTAAATTTTACTGGTTTCTTATGTTAGAGTAACGCTGAAATTAATTCCAAATGTTCTTATTACTGAAATCTGAAATTCAGACAACACTGAAATCTAATGGATATCCAGTGAATATTCAGTGGACATCCAAAATCTAGTGGATATCCACTAGATATTCATTAGTTATTGAGTGTTGTCTTCCTTGCTAGGATTGAGACCAGTTAAGCTTCACACAGAACCAATATAGCACCGAATAAAGTTCGTACCGAATTGTTTTGCACCAAATTACCTTGCGATAAATTATAGGAAATATCAGGCAAAATGAGTGGGCTTTTTTACTAGCAGCATACACGAGAAAGAAGCAGCCACAAGTCTAAAGCTGCTTACACATTAGACATTAGAGCATTAGAGCATTTTTACACGTACGAAAGCTGTGCAGGGTAAGAAAAACGTTGCGGCCACGTAAATACATATAATTAAAATTACGCACACAACTTTTTAATGCCCGCACGGCTTCTGTGTGCGTAAGAATGCGTAGGTAGCTTTATATGTTATTGCCAAGGTTGTGCGCCTTATTACTTTTATGTCCTTTCGTTGACTTGCTCTACGTGGAATATTACATTTCGAAATATAGCAATTTTAAAAATTATAATATAAATTCGCCCCCCGGTTCAGATTCGTATCTCACATCCCCCGATTCAAATTTCCCTATCTTTTATATTATCACGTCGTCTATCTTCAAAATTTAAGATTAAAATGCGAAAAAATTTAGGAACACTCCTGATTAATAGCAATCTTGGAATTTTCACACTGGTAATGCTTTAATTTAGTACTTGGAAAATTGAGATTGTTGATTGGTGCATTGTAATAAGCCAATCACCGATTTTTTTATGAGTGTAAGGACTCTCAGCTTTAAGTGAGATCAATGAATACGGAGTATTTTTGCCAGTTTTTATTTCTAACTAGCGCCTGCGGCGCTAGACATACGTATAGTAAACAGAACCAACACATTATGAACAATTTTTTTATTATTTCAACTTTAAAATGACTGTGGGCATGTAACCGACGTTGGAGAAAATGTTTGTTGCTCCGAATGAAGTCATTTGAAAGCATAAGTTGTACTTGCGAATGTTTAGCAGGAAGTGTTTTGAAATTGCAGTGGTGCCAGTAAGATAACTTAGAAGCGGCTCAGGTGGATCAATCAGCGGTGGCAAAACAACTTTGCCGTTCGAACAACACATTCCTGGTGATTCCTTAGCGAACTTCGAAACACGACAATGCAAGCAAAGTTTGTTCATAACACCTATTGCTACATCCTCGTGATTCATGTAATCGTAGTTTTTGTCGTAATTAAATGCTTCCAATGTTAAATTCAATTTTTGTCTTGATGGAACTAATCCCAAAAACGGTTTGCCCGTCCATTTCTGGCGTAAATAAGAGCGCTACATACGTCCAAAGTTTTTACACAATTTTCACTTTTCAATTAATCTTCAGGTAAAGTTAAATCTTCCGCAAAGAGGTGGATCTTCCACGAAGAGGTGGGTTTGCGTCTTCTTGCACAATTCCGGCGAGTTTTTCTTTAGAAAACCAATTAAAAACAAATTAATCTTCAGGTAAAGTTAAATCTTCCGCAAAGAGGTGGATCTTCCACGAAGAGGTGGATTTGCCTCTTCTTGCACAATTCCAGCGAGTTCTGCGACCTATATAAAGTCTTCCTCACAGGGGGAAGACCATAATAGATCGGTGAAGGCCATAGTTGTTCGGCCTTCGGCCTCACAGGGTGAAACCATAATAGATCCGTGAAGGCCATAGTTGTTCGGCCTTCGGCCTCACAGACCGGACCATAATAGATCCGTGAAGGCCACAGTTGTTCGGCCTTCGGCTTCACAGACCGGACCATAATAGATCCGTGAAGGCCATAGTTGTTCGGCCTTCGGCCTCACAGACCGGACCATAATAGATCCGTGAAGGCCAAAGTTGTTCGGCCTTCGGCCTCACAGGGCGGACAATAATAGATCCGTGAAGGCCAAAGTTGTTCGGCCTTCATCTGTCATCCGTCACCTGTCATCTCATCTGTCATCCGTCATCTCATCTGTCATCTGTCATCCGTCATCTGTCATCTGTCATCCGTCATCTGTCAGCTGTCATCTGTCATCTGTCATCCGTCATCTGTCAGCTGTCATCTGTCATCCGTCATCCGTCATCTGTCATCCGTCATCTGTCATCTGTCATCTGTCATCCGTCATCTGTCATCTGTCATCTGTCATCTGTCAGCCGTCATCTGTCATCCGTCATCTGTCATCTGTCATCTGTCATACATACATACATACATACATACACACATACATACATACACACACACATACATACATAATCTTCACGTAAAGTGAAGATCTTCACATAATCTGTATGTGCAAAATGATTTTTAGGTTATGTAGTTAATGCCGTCACTTTGACACTATCGGGGGGCCCATGGGGGCTATTCAACACTATCAGGGTCACTCTCTAGGTTATGAAAAGGGTCTTGCTAAAACGCGCACTATTTATGTTTTACCCTGTATATGCAAAATGATTTTTGATAATTTTAAAAATATTGTGCAACGCTACTGACTATAATATGTCAATGTCATTTTTAAGGTTAGTCAAAGTTGTGCCCCCTATTTTTCGAGCTGCTACTGACTATAATATGTCAAAGTCATTTAATTAATCTTTTAGTGTCAAAATCGCATCGTAACTATGACAACGACTGTGACCTGAAGTGTTTAACTGCTGATGACCGTCTTATGGCGACGAATTACTAAAATCAAAGACGACGAAAAACTTACTCTTGAATGTCGCCAGATCTCGTGAAAGTTTCAACGCCCACAGTTACGGGGTTTAGGCGTCTATGCGGAACATACACACATACCCACATACATACATACATCCATTTTTATATATAAGATGACTAAAAATAGCATAGATATGTAAATTAAATACTTATTCCGGAAGAAACTAATTTTTAAGAATTATCTAAAATGACTGAGTGCTTCTATACCACAATTTGATACGAAAGAAACTTGTCGCGATTCTCATAACTTATAAGTGTATAATCCATTTATTATTTTGTCGAAAATCCTACGCTATATTATGGGATGAATATATTAAGCTTTTGATTGCTTTTTGCTTATTCATAACAACCGTCAAGAAGTTCATGCATTGTATAAGGAATTAAAACTTAGAAAATTTGTGACTCAAGTAAAGTAGGTACACGAAATTAAGTGTGTAGACGTTTGTATTATATCATCATTGGAGATTTTCGTTAGTACATAATATTATATTAATGGAATGTGTCATTTTATTCTGAGAAGGTGAATGAAATTGTTTCTAAATCTCAATGAATATAACAATTAAGATTTGTGGCGTGAATCACGCATCTTTCTCGTCGTATAATATTGTACAAATAATTTAGATGCTTCCTGTATTAAAAAAGTGTTGATGTTATCATCCCATAGTAAATTCGTCTTTTCTAATAACTCATTATTTATTTAGCTAAATAACACTAAACAGATCCATGTCGTTCGTCATTCCTAATGAATATTAGCAAAAAGGAGGTCCTATACGCAAGATACGTATCATAATTGGGAAGACCCATATTTATTCATCCAAGTACTACATAATATTTATGTAAATGTACTATGTAGCATGTAAGTACCTATTTATATACAGTCACTCACAGCTTAAATGGTGCAGATTGAGAATATTACAATTTTGTTAAATAAGAAGCTCTAAATGAAAATTTTTTAAAACAATAAAGGCTTAGTTTTATGGATATAAGAATTAGCAATGTATGGTATAAAAATTTAAATATTTGATTCAGAATTTCTTGTTAGTTTTAACAAGTAGTTGTTTATTGTCTGCAAATTTAATAGTAGATAGCAAATTGGTATAATTTTGATATAAATTTGTACTAATAATACAAAATCGCACGACATTAGAAGAACGTAAACAAATAATTTATCATTTTGAAAATCGGTAATATACCGAACAAAAGTTCATCTACAGTGCAAAATATTGTTGAAATTTAGGCGTGAGAGTGGAATTCAAAATAAAGGAAAAAAGGCACCAAATAAAATTTTTACGCATGGCGATGAAGGATGGATTACCCGAGTCTCACAAAATAATTTGCTTTTGAATGCAACAAAACTAACGTAAGGTTGAAAAACATTTAAAGAAAAAATGCAACCCAGAAACTGTTCGAAGGATATTAAGAAATAATGATTTATATATAGCAGAACGGCAGAAATAAGTCCTTAAAATATACGTGATAGAATCGCCTTTGCTCGTGAACATCAAAATGGTTTCAAAAGTTTTGGAAGACAACACTTTTTGCTGATGAAAGTAAATCCAATATTTTTGCATCCGATGGAAAGGTGAAAGTTTCGAGAAAACCCAAAGAACAGCTCAAAATTAAAAACTTGCGTCCTGCGGTTAAACACGGGGGAAGTCGTGTATGTGGGTGGGGCTGTATGTCTTCAGCAGGTATGAGAATCTTGCATTTTATAGAAGGAATATAGACACATTTATGTATTTAAACATACTTCAAGAAAATTTATTAGTTAGTGCCGAAAAACTCGGAATAAAAACTTGTTTTAGTTATTACCAAAACAATGGCTCGAAACATACATCTCACATTGTTAAACAGTGGTTGATTTATAATTACCTTTTTTACTTTAACCTTCAGCTCAATCGCCTGACTCGAACGTAATTGAATATATATTAAATTTGGGAAAATTTAAAATATGAACTTATAAAACACACAATTTCAAGCAAAACTTAATTGAAACGTGATTTGTTAGCGGAATGGAATGAAATAAAATTCTGGAACTCCAGAATTGACAAAAAAATTTGTGGATTTCATACCCAAGTGACTATAGGCAGTACTCCAACAAAAAGGTGCCCCAACCAAATACTAAAATATGAATATTTAAGCTCTGATGCGATTTTTGCTATGAATTTAAAATTTTATTTTTTAACAGTAATTTTAAATCATTTTTTTGTATTTTTATATTAAATAATAATAATTAGTACTTATTGGTGCGATTTTTACTTAGGAAATTTGATTATTCTTAATATGCAACATTTAAGCTGTTATTGCTGTTTTAGATCATTTACTTAGGATGGAAAAAATTTAGCAGTTGATTTTTTTACCTATTTTATTGTCCTGAATTAACAAGCTAATAAATTAGATTTTTAAACAATTATTTCATCTGTCAATATAAATCAGTATAACAGAAACATCCGCTATAAAATAATGTATAGAAGTAGCAATCAAATTTTCTGACAATTTTGTTAAAAAAATTTCAATCGAAGAATTTAAATAAAAAATGGTACTTGTTTATCTGTGTTATCGCTTACTCCGCAAAAAATAACCGAGATAACGAAAAAATCAAAGGGTAGTTTTTATAGAGCATGAAGTTATCTAAAAAAAAAAGTTCCCACGATCATAAAGCTGAGATAAATAGTTTAGGCCTTTCGAATTTGTTCTATTGATACGCCAACTTTGAGATGAATTCGTGATTTTCGTTGACGCGTCAATTTTACTTATTAGACGTAAATACGAAATTAAAAATCTGAAAAAATTCATGGCTTCAAAATATTCTACATATTCAAAAAATTATCTTCACATCCAATTTAATTTTTTATTAGCGTGATAAAATCATTTGTTCATTTAGAACAAATAACGGTTGCTATTTAAATTATTATTGCTGATATTGCTATTGATGACGTCGTCTATTCGACACGGATGACGTCACTGATTTTCCGTCGAATAATAATTCAAATGAGGTCACTTATCCCTGATTTTTTTTTCTAAGATTGTATATTTTCTGATATTTCTATTTTGTTCTATTCTGTATGAACACGTTTTAATTTTATAATTGACGAAGGGTTGAATTTACGAAGAAACGAAAGAGAACAAAATTTTAGAACAAAATGTATTTTACAATATTATTAAAATCAATTGAAGCAAAAATTATAGTGTTGATATATAAGTTTTATTGTAGCAATAAAAATTAAATTCGAGGTCAAAATCATTTTTTAAATAGTATGTAGAAATTATATTATGGTGTACCTTTTTAGATTTTTAATTGTTTTAAAAATTGTTTTACCTTGTTTCCATCAATCTTAAGCAAAATTGATGGGCTAGCAAAAATCACAAATTCATCTCTCAAAGTTAGCGTATCAAGAACATAACTTCGATAGATTTTCGTGCGAAACCTTTCATCGTAGATGTTGGGAACTATTTTAAAAATAATTTCTTGCTCTGCAAAAATACCGTTAATTTTTTCAGCACTTTTCTTAGTTTTTGCAAAGCAAGCGATAACCGATAAACATGAATGTACGATTTTTTCTTTAAATTCTTCGATTTTTAATTGTTAAAGCTTTATCTGGGATTTTCTACATTATTTTACACTTAACTATACCGAGTTTTTTCGAAGTTTTGTTAAAAAATCGCGTCTAAGCACTGGCCTACGAGAAGGAAAAATAATGTCCTAGAAATGTGTTTTGTCTTCAAGTGAAATTTTCATTCGAAATTGATGAAAGTACGTTTGTTCTTAGGGCAGACTTTGTACTTTTTTTATGCCCCCTCAGAAAATCTTCCCTATGATTTTTAATAAATTAAAAACCCAAAATCTAGAAAATGAAGAAAAACTAGAGTCTTTTTTTTACAGTCACTTATTGAACCATTTAGACTCAAGATCAGAATCAGGATAATTTGCTTTCCAACTAAATTGTTTAGAATCGAGAGGTTTTGGCATAAGAAAATCACTACTATTTACATTAGAACGTCTAACATAGTACACAGCTTCTTTGAAGACGTTTTTGAGAAACATTGCTAAGGGAACTTTGAAAATAAGTCTGTTTATAATTTGGATCCCAAAGTAAAAGAAATTCCAAGATGAAATAAATATCCGGATTTTGAAAGAACACTCACTCAGTAGAGTTTTATGATGAAAAACGAATTTCGCTCAAATTGAACTGTTCAAGAGTGGTTCAAATCTAACGCTATTAAAAAATGATAAACAAGGAATGGGACTTTCGGTATGATATTAATAACATTAAAATGAGACTCCACCACAAAACAACATCTTGCAGAAATTTATTTCGAATACAAATCTAAAAGCGACCGGACCATTAATTTGTTACGTCTTATCTAAGGAGTAGCTTCATTAGTCGAGTTTGTAAGAAAAGTGTATCAACCAAATGTGACTAATTTACTTTTTCCAAAAAAAAAAACTTCGGCGCCTTAACTCTGACGCCGTCTCTGTTCTATTATTGTAATTATTACTGTAGGTAAGACATTAAGTTGGAAATTATCCAACTATACTTCGAAGTTACCAATCAATATTATCAACCATTTTTCTATTTTATACTTTTCTCGAAAAAAACTAGCTAACTCAAAAATATAATTAGAAGTGACAATTTCAGGTTCCGTATTATGGTAGCACGTAATTTAAGTGAATTAATCGATAACTTTAAAATTAGGTCGACAACAATAAGTAACAGAAGCAACTACAAATTTTTTATAATGTACTTCCTACACCAATCAGATATTGAATGCTAATGTAAAATAGAAGTTAAAATATTACCTGTAATTAATTTTAAACTATTTGTGAAAATTTTTAATTAAAATTAAAAAAAGAGTGGAGATGCCGGGGATCGAACCCGGGGCCTTTCACATGCAAAGCGAACGCTCTACCACTGAGCTACATCCCCATATATTCAGCTGTTCAATTCTCCTGTACTTCTACTTCGATGTGTTCTACTTTTACTGTAACACTTTGTATTTTGAAACAGTTGGTTCCAAGTTTTCCTTTGATCTCTTTTACTGAAATCATTCAACCCAACACTTTAAATTTTATACGCAGATTTTCTGAAAATCTTATTCGTAACATACATATTTATAATTTTCTGTTATTTTAGATTTTTATGTGGAATATCAAATTGTTCCCATCAGTTACCTACTATTTATAAATTTTTAAACAGATGCTTATTCCCATTTTTTTGGAAATAGAACAGAATAATATTTAAGAGAAATTTTATAATAATTATTATGTAAAGTGCATGGAAAATTAAAATTGGTAGATTTTCTGGATTTGATCCAAAACTTATTAAAATTAATGTATATTACAATGTATTAGGTATACAAAACATGAAACCACAAATAATATCATTTTTGAATTTTTACATCTATCTCACATGCGGTTGTACTTGACCCAATTTTTTGAACGTGATTATTAGATGAGGATTTTTCCACCTTTAAAATATTGTGTCGCAAGATAGGGGGTACTATTTAAATTTTCAAAGTAGGAGTAGATGGTGGAAAGGGGGTTAAATGTAAAATTCAATCAGTATTGGTTTTATACTTCCCCCTCGCTGTCTAAATCGCTTGGATATATTTAAAAACAAGTTTTTGAGCCTGAAATGAAAACCCTAATCCGTTACCATTACTTTTCGTTTCCATAACTTCCTGTTACCATTACTGGCCAAAATACTGAAAATAATTTAACAAGTTGAAAAAATCTGTTTAACGTGAATAACCTAAAATTATTTTTAAGTATACAAAGTGTTTTGTTTTAGAGGAAAATTGATTTTATTTTTTAAATGGAATACCCTGAATTATTTTACATATTCGCACCTTCCTTAATAACTTACTTATATGTCTATTTATTTATTAATTTTTTAAAACTTGTTATTCTTCTTCTTCTGGGGTAGATTAGTTCTCGTGCTTCTCTTGTTTCTTTTAAGCAAGGGCGTAATAATAAGGATATGACAAAACAACATCTCAGGTTGACAGCTGAAGAAATACCGAGAGGTGAATCCGGCTGTCACCGGGGAGGGGGTTTTAGTGAGTAAGAATCTCACACTACCATCCCAGATTGGGTTGGTGTCTATAAAGGTTCTCCTTTCCCTGCACTGAAAAAAGAGGTTGTGTGGCCTAAAAGCCGTACTGAAGGAATGGATTATCGGTTTTATTTAACGTAACAGACAGACACACACACACACACCGATACATTTAGGCTTTTATATAATGTCGATAATAATAATGATGGATTTTACCTAAAGTTCTAAAAAAATAGTTCTAAAAAAATTTCTAAAAAAATAGGACGTCGCCGAGACCGGGAGGTCTACTCCAGAATTGATGATCAGGTGGTAAAATATTAAAAAAATTTTGATGATATTACTTTACTTTACCCCGACCTTTTGGTTAAAATAATAGTATAAAATAAAGCTATTTTGAAATTAAATTATGTTGTAAATAAGGTAAATAAGGAAATTAATATTTGTCCTTTTTACTTTTCCCAAATTTAAAGAAAGAATTTCGAGGGATAAAATTTTCCTTATACCGTTTTTATCGAACTTAATGATTTCCCCTCGTACATCATAATTTTTGAGCTCCATATTTTATTTGGTAATAAACAAAATTAGTATAGGTTTCTTGTAAAGAATAAAAAAAATACTTAACAATAAATAAATCACTGCTTCCGATAATTCTATAATAAAAAATTTCGGGAAACACTAAAACATTACAACTTCTGGTTTCAGTTTTGCATGCTTGTTCCGTCAAGTACTTTTTTGCCATCAGTAGAAAAAATTATGAACAAATTTTGGCAAAGTAAATGTGACAGTAACGAATTCGTAGAAATGGATGAAAACATTACGGATTAAAATCTAGGCAAATCCAATTAGACCATTTTAATTCTGAAAAATGTATTACAAATAGATAACTCTAATAGGGGTCAACAATTTTTTTATTTAATTAATTTTTAAACATAATATTTGCATATAAGCGTCTGCTGAACGAACGTAAATAAACTAATTAAACGAAATTATTTATTTTGATTGGTTAGCAATTTAAAAATAAAATTGGCAATGCAATATTGTGAAAATGTGCACTAGAAAAAATATATAATTTCGAAATTTTTACGTAAACAGTGGCCTCGTCTTCGAATTTTCCATGTTTACGCACTGATCAGAGTTCGCAAAAGCATTTAATTAAATTTGTCTAGGTATACCCTAACCTACTGTAGGAATCTACGCAGGAAAAATGGTGAGGAAAAAGGAATTTTTTTCTTATGAAATGGAAATCTTGTTCTGAAAATTTAGCATTTTGAGGGCTCTTTATTTTTCAATTGTTCTGAACTCTTCAGTTTTGTTTTGTTGCTCATTTACTGAAAAATGTGCTTTGTTGGTTATTTAACTTATTGGGAAAAAATAAATTAAATGAATTTGTTTCGTTATTTCCGTTTATAATCGAGAAATCGTAATTTAATTTTTATGTACTATAAAATTTTTATACTGTGTGTGTCATAATTTTCTGCGTAAATCATTTTTCTATCGATTTATAATTATTAACTTTAAAATTCGATGACTAATTAAAAACGAACACTTTTTTTTGGACTAATTTGGTAGTAAAGTGTAATTTTGTATAAATTTTACATAAATATGGGAATGTGTATCAACCCACACGCGCCGTATTGCAACTTTTCAAACGAGGTGCAACATATCCGCTGCCTACACTATTTTACCTCAATAAGCAATAGCGGTTAATTAACTCAAGATTTGTTGAAGTATTTTTTATTTCTTTACTAAGAAAACTAGTTTCTACAATGTTTTAATTCGATGAGATGATAGGAACCAATCATAACGAGAAATTTTTGAAGAATCGGTTCCTTGGACCTACAGAGACTTCAAACAAATCCGGTCTTCCCTGAGTACCTTCGTTTTACCCTGGATTTGATAGACCTCCACTCGAAGTTAAATTTATAATTTAATTAAAAATTAATATAATTTTGCACCTATATGCAGATTGCTTAGGTGTCTACAGGCCGATGAGATCGTCGTCAGACTTACTTAATGCTTACGTACATTATTGACAGACAGAAATTAAACTGCATAGTCATTGGATCTTACCATCGTCATGGACTAACAGTTTTCGATCTGCGGGCGATTTGGAAGCGAGTGGCCACTAATGACGCGCATAGGAGGCGGTCATTGGCATACTAACTGCTGATGTTAAAGGCAAGGTCTAATCCTCTTTTTGACTTCCTTAAGTTTAGATGTTAAGCAGTAGGTCCCCTTCAAGAGTCTATGGTAGGGAAGGAGAGTTGCTCAAAGATGATGGCCATAGAGGCCTTCCTAGTACCACTCACCATGCAGTCCTGACCACTTAAATCACATGCAGCAATTTAATAAGCAGTCAAGGTAGAAAATATAAAATGTTTATGGCTTCGTCTAAAATGTTGATCCTAATTTAATTCACGTTAAAACAATAGAACGATCAAACTAATTAACATGGTGATTATCATCGTTTAACCTTGTTGATGAATTATAATACTTCTGCAAAGAGAGGTTAAATTAAGTCGACTGTTGGTTAATTGGTAACTAGAAAAATGTTGGATTACTTTTATAATTGGGTTATTTTAATTAACTTTGTTTAAAAAAATCGCAGTGAAGAATTAAGAAAAGTTGCATTTCGTTACAAAAGGGTTAATGAACACGATTTTTTTAAAACTCGTCAATAAATATGCCATTATGCATTTAATTGACCTCCTTTTTGATTTATTTTGTTTCAATACAAAATGCTTTGTAATAATTATTATTGAATTTCATTCATCGAATTAATAAATTATAACTATCACGTAGTATACCTACATACTAGTTTATTATAGAACCTAATTATTTGCAATCCAATTAACTTTTTTTTTGCATTTCAACCGCGATATGTTGCGTTAATAATATTCAAATTTGTAACAATTATGCGGTGGAGATATTTCTCTACACTTGCAACGTCGATCTAGCAATAATAATAATCATAACTTAATTTCTCAATTTAATGTCAACAATAATAAATTATAAGTGTGCAGCGTTGTGCCGATAATTGTGTGCGGATAGGCACGACTGCTTGTTTGCGACAAAAATCTGCAACATTTTTAACATTTGTGCCTAACCTTAAAAGATTAAATTAGAGAGTAAAAAACAATTAAAACTTGATATCTATAAATGAAATTCATTTTAATTGACAAGATTTATTTCAAAACTCATGATGGCAGGAGCAACGTCCACATGTTTTTAGTTCCTCACCGGCCGGAGTAATTGTGCCTATTGGTTTTTCCTATATCAAGAAAATCAAATGACTAAGAATAATTAATTGTTTGTCAATAGAAGTTTAAATAAATTATTATCTGTAGGTTATTAGCAAGTCTGCTAATTATAGTGCACGCGACATTTAACATAAACCAACACGAGGAGTAGTCTTTGACCACAGAGAGTTCAATTTAAGCAGAAATTCCAAAATTAGCCTAAACGACACAAAGACCTATGAAGTGTGTGTTGTGTGTTTTCCGATTATTTATTTAAGTTTCCAAAGTTTGGCACTATTAATAGAATAAAAATTGTAGATTTTGCGGATGCAGTTACGCAGACGTAAATATAACAACAAACTTAGAGAACAAAAATAGCACAGAATTTATGTGGTTGTTTAAATTTGAAACTAATATTACATCAAAGTGAGATTATTAATAACCGCAGATATTCCAAACCGTCTCTTTACCACTGTAAAGTGGATTACTCGACTTCCTATTTGTTTATTTACTTTGCGGATACACCAAGAGATTGAGGATGTGGTTGATGCAAGTACAGAAGTACTGCGCTATTTTGCGATAGTATGACTTATCATAATTATGGTAATTCATAAATGAATGACGTCGATCACGAATTCGTGATGCTACGATGTATAAAAATCCATACTTTTCCAAAATTTTCTCCTATATAGTAATTGGAAAACCTTGGAACTTTTAGTCATAAACAAATGAAGTCACGTAAGCTCCGAGCAAGTTGCATGTGACAAATCAGTAGGCTTTACCGTATTTTCTCTTACAACTAGTGCGCAAATAATATAAACATGCAAACGGCAAGGTTTTTTAATTGAAATGCGATGATGGATTGGTGTCAAGGGTTTCTAATATTCCAGTTTGTTTGTAATTATAAAAGAAGTACTACATAAATCACCATACTCTTGGAATAAATTAAGAGAAATACCGAGAATAAAATTAAATCAAACTTTTACCCTTGTTATGTTAAACTCTGTTTTGGCTACATTCTTAAGGTGTTAAACACGAAAGCGACTTCTTTGTTATATTCTATTTGCAGTTTATAATTTTTCAAGTGTCAAGTAAAAAAACTTATTTACTTCCAAAGCTATTCCAGCCGTTTTCGTGGGTGAACTGCTAATTTCATTCAATTCCTAATTGGGTAATACCTTCAAGTTGTTGCAATTAATTTTGTTTTATTTTTGAGAAAACCCGCTTGAGTAAAATAGATTTATTGTAATTTAACTCGAACCCAGTACATTTATTTATTAGTTTATAACATTTCGCACAAACAACTCGCTCATTTTTCAAGATTTATTGAGGACTTAAAACAAAGACGAGTTATACTATGAATGAACTGCCCGATTTTCAGGTCGCCGCACCTAAGAAGGAGTGTTATTTCTCTATGTGCATTTAATAAAAACACAACAGGATTATTGATAATAAAGCAACATTGCTCAAATTAATAATGCAAATTTTACTCTTTCGTTTTGAGAGACGACTTTTTTTTCCTGTCTTAGTAATGCTGTTTAGTCGAATTGTTTGGGCGTCGATTGGATACTTTCCATGATGCAAGAGCGCATATACTAACATGGTAAAAATCGCACAGCTCGTTTAAGATTTTACAGCAATATTTGTGCAAAACCGATGCACCAGTTGACATCTTAATCAGCTTAAGTTGGTTTGAATTTACAGTTGAACACATGCAAATTGCAGGGCAATGACTGTACCCACGTGTTTGTTCCGAGTACACACATTTATTTCATAATATGCATTTATTTACAGCGCTTGAAGCAAATTGAGAAAATACATTTGTGAAAAATGACCTAAAATAATAATTTTAGAATTGGCTCTATTGACGGCCAAATTCCTCGAGACGGGAAGCTCTTATTGAAAGATGCATTAAATACGGTTGCAAATTCTTTCGTTTGTTTCTGATTGCTCAGTTAAAAACAATTCGTATACTTGAGATATTTGGAAACTTGGTTGTATTAGTAGATCTTATCCCCTTCGAACCAATTACAAAGAAGGAAATGGTTCTGGTTATAAAATTGCTCAAAAATAAAGCCCCAGGTCCTGACAAAAACCCACATTGGGCGCTCAAAGATTTGTCATGTAAGTGGTGGCTCGTAATTTCTTCCAATGGGGAGGCACAAAATTTAAATTAAAAGGAAACATAAAAATTTGTTTATTTACTTTCAAAATAATTTAATTCTAAAAAAGCTTTATTTTATACCATTATTTTAACCGGAGGGTTGGGGAGAGTATGGAATAACCTGAGCAGAAAGGTAAACCAGTATCATAAAGCATTTTTTAATATTTTACCATCCGATCACCAATTGCTGGGAGGTATTCCAGACCCCCCCCCCCCCGGTCGCTGGAGCTTCTTATTTTTTGAACTTCATTTGGAGTAACGAATCATGACTCTTTTTTAAGAGAAAGAGAAAGGAAAAAATTTATTATATATTTGCTGTATTTTAATTTACTTATTTACACACTTAAATATTTTTTTTAAATCAATTTTGTATAGTTGTATAGGCTAAAACTAACATGGAAAAAAGATGTCCAAAAAGCAATGAACTCCCGAGGACTAACAGAGGGCGATTGGGAGAACCGCAAGGCTTGGCGTGAGGGATGCGAAATACGATTAAATTTATTGTAAATATTCGCTAAATATATAATATATAGTTGTTTCTAATTTTGAACAGGAGAGCGCGTGTCAATGTGTGCTTTAGAATAAATCGCCACTGCTCAATATGAAACATAAACATCATCAAACCAATCAGAAAGACATTGTACATATTCCAATTTTTTGACAAAAATGACATAGGTACTTGACTATCCAGTCAGCATTAATTTGTTTAATTCGGTAAATATTGGGGGGGGGGGGCGAAGAAACTAAAGGGTAATTTCATATCAAATCAACCACTGTATTTTCATGTCCCTCTTCGATTTTGCTCAAATTTGGTAATTTCTAAGTTATGGCAAATAAACGGACCCATATTTTTTTGTTTGGCGCTAAAGTTACCCGTTTACATTGTACTTCTTCTTCTTCTTGGCTTTCCATTCCCAGTGGAATATCGCCACATTTCTCAATAATGTTTTCAAATCTAGTTTGTTGTCTTACCTCAATTCATCTCTCAAAGCCTTTCTTGGGTTTTTGTATTCTCTACGACCCTCTTCCCTATCTTCCTGTTCAGCAGCATCCTATCTGTCCAATCACTCACCTCCATCATATGCAATCGGTCGCATCCTCTCTCCATCTTTTCCTTGACCTTCCCATCGGTCTATCCACATCAGGATTCCACCTCATTACTCTTGAGGAGGTTCTTGCATGTGCACCTCACTGTTCGTTATCGTTCCATTGCAGCTGGCTCGTCTCACTATTCCTTCCATCACAATATTGAACGGGGTAGCCGACAGCGCATCTCCCTGTCTCACTCCCGAGCTGATTTCAAACTCGTCGGTACTTCCTACTTTTGTTCTTATTATTGCTGTCGTTCTGTCGAGTGTCATCCGGACCAAGCATATCAGTTTCCTTGGGATCTTCAAGTATTCCATCTCTTCCATTAGTTGTCTTCTGTTCACTCGGTCAAACGCCTGCTTGAAATCGACAAACAACATTTCAATATCTATATCATGTTCGTGTGTTTTCTCCACAATCTGTGTAGCCATGAACAATGCATCTGTTGTTGATCTTCCCGGCCTGAATCCTTGCTGGTAGTCTCCTATTTCTTATCAGTTCTGTATTTATATTATCAGTTCCTGGAATCTTGTTATTTTCATTTTTGCTACTGTGTCAAGGAATTCTTGGTAACTTGGTTTATTTTTTATTGCTAGATTTTTATCTCTTCCTATTATTTCAATTCCTTTTGTAGCGTTGGATTCCGATTCATCATTCAGTAATTCCTGGAAGTGTTCTCTCCATCTATTTTTTATTTCATATTTTCCGTACTTTATTTCGCCATTTTTGTCTTTTAATCCTCTTACTTCGTGTTGGGCTTTTATCTTTTGGTCTTTTATGTTTCTGTATAATTGTCTTGGATTTCTGTGCATAGTTTCACTGTCTGTTTTGCTTCCTCCTTGTAATCCTCATTATCTGTCTCATTCTGTGTTTTTCTCTCTCTGTGATTCTCTGTGAATCTCTTCTTCGCATTCCTGATCAAACCACTCTTTTTTCTTACGTCTCTCCATTTTTCCTAATAACGGTTCCTCTGCTGCTTTTATTATACTCTCTCTTATGTTCTTCCATTCTTCATTCATATCGTCGTTCCATTCTTTGCTGTTAATCTGTTCTTGTAATTTTTACCTATATTTTCGTTGGTATTCTTCAATTTTTATTCTTCAGTGTCTCTTTGTTTTTGATCCTGTTATTTCCATTATTACTAAGTTACGATCTGTGTCTACGCTTGTGCCTCTGTGTGTGTGATCTTGCATCGCATACCTTATATGTTTTTCTCTTGGATACCATTATTTGGTTTCTTTTATCTCTTCCAGGAATCATCTAGGTCTCCTTGTGTTTAGTTTTATGTCTGAAGTCTGTAGTTGCTATTCTCATATTGCACATTCCTGCTAGATTGCATATTTTGCATGTTCTTCTTTCCTATTTGCGCATTAAAGTCACCCATTATTACCAGATCATCTTTTCTTGGAATTGTTTCATACAGTATTTCTATCTCTTCGTATGTTTCTGTTTTTTCCTCTTCATCTGCTTCTTCTGTTGGCGTAGGTTCTCTGATACCTTTTATTCTAATATACGCTAGTCTTCCATTTATTGGTTTGAAGTCCATTATGTAGTTCGCTTTACTCTTTTCAATTATAAAGGCAACTCCGTTTTTGCCTTGTTTCTTTTCTTCCGAGTAATCTCACCACTTTCCTTCCACCTTATCTCTTTGTATCTCATGAGATCATTAGCTCATCATCAAAATATTGTACAGCCCTCCAATATAATTCAAATTTGGCTTCGAGAGCTTCACTTTTTTGTGTTTTTGTGAGAGTTTTTTTTGTGTAATTAATTAAGGTGACAAAAAGTTGATTTTTTCTCAAGAAACGTATTAATTTAGATTGCTGGAAATTTTTTTTTAAATTGTTAGTTTTGCACCCCCTCCTTAAAGGGCTGTCTTTTTTCTGACGAATGTTCATTTACCTTTACAGAATATGTTTTATTTTTAAATTTAGTTTACAACTTAAGAAACGAATACCCTTTTTATTTCTTACGATGGTGTGTGCCAAGTTTCGTCAGGTTTGGTGGAGGTCGAGTCAATTTTGCTTATTTTTTGGTCGATTTGAGATTAAATGACCCCATTCGATTACTTAATTTTTCTAATAATAAAAAATCAATTACAAACCTAAGTGTTACATTTTATTTTATAGTTTCTGTAGAATCAAATTCGTAAATCGCTCTTTTATATTTTTGTTTATTTAGGTTACTTAACTTTACTAATAAGAACAATTAAAAACTTGAATATTTAAAATTTTATGTATTTAGCAGAATTTAGATCATAACTAGCAGAATCGAATTATTCATAAAACACTATGTTTTTGTTTATTGATGGGTTCTTTAACTTTACTAAAAAAAAAAACAATTAAAAACTAAATGTTAAAATTTTATAGTTAGCTGAATTTATTGAAATCGTAACTCCCAACTGTGGAAAATATACCGAAGATGTAGTGGTCAACCACAAGTCGAGCCCAGACACTCAATCAGTCTTCCATCTTCTATGGGCAAACTGGATCTAGCGCGCATCGAACATTATCCTTTTCCATTCTGAATAAAATTTTGCCATTCAACCAATAAATAGGAGAATTTAAATATGAAACAACTGGATGCTATTCGTTTTAGCCTTCGTCCTACCTCACTATCAAATTTGTCAATTGGATTTGATACTGGTAACACATTTAACTACCTTTTTCTGAAATTTAAACTCGTCGTTCGTTCTTGTCTGCTTTTTTAAATTTTTGAACCACTGTCGTTTTATTTACACGTATCAAATCAAATATCCTAAGTTGAGGGAAATTTGTAATACTCGTATATCTGCACGTACTACCTTGAATGCTACAACATCCGTCTAAAAAAAATTACATAAGAGATGTGAGATGTTGATGCTTACCATATAAGCCATATTATAATGTAAATATTGTGTTATTACTTTAGAATTATCGAATCCATAAAAGGCGATCTATCACTATTCTTATTTCTCTATGTTCTGTTTGCTAATCTTTAGATACATAAGGCTAGCGATAATTAATTTTTATAAACCGATAACAAAGAAAAGAATAAATATTTCGATCCGAAGGTGCCTAATTATTATTGGACGGAGAGCATAATTTATTTTAACAATGGCTTCGTTTGTTGAAAAAATTTGGGCCACTCCAACTTGAACTCTGGTTAGGAGTCACCGTTTTATTTTAAACTTTTCTGGAACAACTTATATTGACGCATTTATATAATTTCAATCGTTGCTTCTTCTATTGGATTATCAGAGCATCAGAGAATACACAACATATTTTCTAACTATTTGAATTAATATTAAAAATTTAACAATTTACGCAATAAAAATTAAAATGATTTTCTTTTCATTAAGCAATGCTGAAAACTTATGCAAAAAAATTAATTATTAGTTGATTTGGGACCATTATTGAAAAATGTCCGTGTCTCAATTCTAATAGACTAAATTTTTAACGCTATTTTAAAATTAAAATTATGATATTAATATTTTATTTCCTTGTTTTAAGATGCGATTTTATAGGCGAAGATAGACATAATATTTCAATCCAATAGAAAGAGACCTCAATAGTAACTCTCTGAATTTTTTTTAAACGCACGTTTTTGTCGACCATAAAAACAAGATTTCTATATTAAATTGCTCAATAAAAATCAGTTTAATGGTAAGTAATAATTTTGTATTTTATATTTCTGATCAGCTACTTTGAAATTATTTGTAATTAAATATTTTTGTATACTATCCTCTTTAATTAATTTTTATTTTGTCGCCTTCCATCCCCCTGAATTCGACACTAATAATAACATCCCAGGTCTAATACACATTTTAAAAAATTCAAAATGTTTCCAATAATTTGTTTTCTTAAAACTTCTTTTCTTATTTTGCTAAAAGTTAGTGAAATTTGTCTCAAGATTATTATAATAAAGAATCGAATTCTAATATTAATTAAAATGAGTTTTACATTAACATATTCCACCCTTATAATATAAAAATTTTATTAACGATTCGATTAAAATCGCCCATTGAGAAGAGGAAAGTTCCAAATTGCCAGTCCGTATCTGTTCTCCGAACCAGCGGCGTACCTAAAACTTTTGCCGCCAGGGGCGGTTTCAAATTTGCCGCCCCTTTAAAGTCAATCAAATGATGGTTTTTATTAATAGATAAACATAAATAAAGGTCGCAGGTTCCCCATCAATGAGAGATATCTAATTTACAAAAAAAAATAGTAAACGTATGAAGTGAACAAGTTGTTTTTTACAACTTAAAATATAAAAAATGCCGCCCAGTGAGGACCGCACCCACAGCCCCCATTTAGGTACGCCACTGCTTCAAATTTAAGATAATATATTATATAAAACGTTTTTTTATTATATCAAAAATCGTTTTTCCAATATTTTGGAGTTATTTAATAAATTAAAATAAAATTCGGTCTTTTCTTCCAAAGTCCAATAAATTACAGAATTCGAGAATCTATAATATTTTTGTCTTCTGTCGATAAAGAAGACAAACGTAAGAGTTGTAAAATTGTCATACGTCATATTAAAGAGTTGGTATGTGCAAAAATATATGGAGAAAAAAACTGAACTTTATTTTAAAAATTTGAATTTTTGAAAATTTTTGAGGAAAAATAAGATCGACGGTCCGACGTGCCTGTAATTTAACTAGGAGATCCGTCCGACGTGTCTCCAACTTACTACGGAGGAGAATAACTGCAGATATGTCGGACGTATCGCGTGTTTAAATTAGAGGAAAAACACAATTTTTAAATCACTAAATTGAAAAAACATTTTTTTTTTCAAAAATTAATATAAATTTTAATTAAAAGAGAATGAAAAATTTGGAAGCAAAATAAGTTCGACTATCCAATACGACGTGTCTCCAATTTAACTGCGTAAGACGTCCAATGTGTCTAATTTAAATACGCGACACGTCCGACGTGTCACTTAGATTTTTTATAAAACCCAATTTACTTTCTGGAACTACTTTTTATGTCAGGAAAAATTCGGCGTAGACAGATTTTGAATTTCTCATTCTGTAGAAAATGTTATCTTCTTCAAGTTGAATGTTGAATGAAAAGAATTTTCCATAAAACTGAAATTAAGCGAGTTATAGGCGAAAAACCGCAATAGCGAGGTTAAAATCCTCAATTGGGGAAGAAACCGATACGGAATTTTAAATATATTTGGGAGGGGGGAGTCCTTAGGACACTCAAATACATATTCAGCTTGCCCGGATTTTTTTTGAAAATTCTAACCATTTTTAGACTTCATGCCAAAACTTTAGTAATGAGCAAATTTTGTAAGTTTCAATTTTGGTCTGATAAAACCACGAAAATCCACCCTGGATGAATTAAAATCTCAATGAATTGAGAGAGAAGCTAATAGGCGCTTTTATTCGATATTCAGATATTCAAACACATGTACCTACTACATAATATTAAATTTCAGGTTGCCCGGATTTTTTTAAAATCGAGCCATTTTTTAGGTTTCTTTGCCTGGACTAATCATCGAGATTGGAAGCCTTGTTAACATTCAGCATTCAGTTAACAAAGTCATTGATATATTTTTGTCATCTAAAATTAGAATTTTGGCCAGGAAATATTTGATTCAGTTGCACTGTGCGACATCCGCAGAGGATTTTCAACTTATCACCGCAACCGCTCGTAAAGCATAGCTCTAAGCAAAAACGTGCATCAGCCGTTCTTTCTAGACAATTTAATTATCTTTAATTTTATGTACCATTATTTTAGACGTAGGATGTGAATAAATCGAGTTATCGAAAAAAAACCTAAAAAATAATTTCCGAGCTCCGGAATAACCACATTAATTTTTTATATTTTTCCTGACCCCCTAACACCGAACCTATTAGAATAAAAAAACCGAATTTGAACAGATTTTAACTTACCGTCCAGATTCAATAAGTAATCGTAAAAGCGTAATCAACAGATAGCGCCACTAAACTGGAAGGCGGAATAAATGCCTTTATCACCAATCAAAGACCAGTTAAAGATCGTGGCACTAATAAAAATAAAGAAGATCAATAATAAATCAATTAAGTAACGCCATCTGTTGTTTACGTTTTCACCTACAAAAGATGTTTCCAAAACTCCCATGAGGTTTGCCAATCTGATAGAATATAATTAAAGGTGGTTTAACTCTTCCTTTCTGTGCTGATGCCTTTTCCGAATAATTACAGCTAGCTTTCAAGACAACAATTATTATTAAAAAGGAAGCTCAGCTGCCAGGTTCCCTTTAACGGGGGATTTGTGATTTATGAAGACAGGAACGGATTTCGACAATATTTTCGGAGCATAAATTGGAGAAGAGGTTTAGGGTTATTCCAAAGGTCAAAAGATATTTTTGACCCGATTTTTGGCAGAGATTCCGGTCGTTAACCGAAAGTTTTGGTACCTTCCTACAAGGGTCCTAACTAAAAATTCAGGTTGAGATCTATTTTTTAAGCGAGATCACTTCGCTGATATGTCAAAACTCCCTAAAATCCACAATTTTAATATTAAGAAAGAAATCTATTTAAGAATAAAAATTTATTATGAACTTACAAATTGAACAGGTAAGATTTCTTGAGCCAGGTTTCTTTGGAGGGGGGGGGGGAGAAACTTTATTTTATTTCTTGAAATTTTACTTCATAAGTTGTGGTGATTATGAAGGCATAGACAAACTCCTGCAACTTTTAGACCAATGTCAGAAGGTTTTGGGGTTAACCCCCCCCGCGGCATTTCAAAATTTTTTTGAAAATGCTTTTTCTGCCCTTTTAAAGTCAATCAAATGATGGTTTTTATTAATTGATAAACATAAACAAATAATTATAATTGAGACAAACTATAGGTGGGGAGAACTTTCCCATAGTTTTCGAACTATGAACTTTCGAATAGTAAACTTATGCAGTGAACAAGTTGTTTTTTACAACTTAAAATATAAAAAATGCCGCCCCAAAATATGTGCCGCCCGGTGCAGGATGCACCCACCGCCCCCCTTAGGTACGCCACTGTTCCGAACGCAATGGTAAATAAAAAATTATAACATTGTTTAGCTTACGTAGCTATTACATAAATTATTAAAAAGTTTCTACAATAAAAAGATCACTTCAAACTGAAAAGTGTCTGACCTAAAACTTTTTAAGGCCATTATAACTATCTTGATTTGTTAACAAGGACAGAAATGAATAGCAAAACTTTTAAAAACACGATTTTTTAAATAGTAACAATGACGATAATTTAACATTTTTAATTTATGCGAAACTGATGTAAATATTTTTAACATTATTGAATTTAGAATGAATCATTTGGATATTTATTGGCGGATCAAAAAAAAATTGGTTCCGCCCGGGATCGAACCGGGGACCTTCTGCGTGTAAAGCAGACGTGATAACCGCTACACTACGGAACCAACGTTACTGTTTTGTTTTATATTTATGCTAGATTACCTGATAAATTCAAATTTTTTGCGATAAAATTATAATAAAAGTCGTAAAATTGTTTTACTAATTTAAAAGTTTTGGTAAATCTATACGTGATATATTTTAAATTTAAAATCAAAACCTATAATTACCTATTTAGATTTTCTTTATGAGACAAACAAATTAAAATTGATAGTTTAATAAAAGGTAACTATATTTTCAAGGATATCTGAAGAATAAAATCAATTCAAGCATTCTTTTACGCCCACTTAAATCTATTTATAAATTTTAACTTTTCTGTTATTGTGTGCGGTAAATACGAACTTATGGAAAAATAAACAATATTATTTTTTGTACTTGCAATAAAGTCTTTTTGTTTTAAAAATTTAAAAAAAATGCCCCGGGTGAGGATCGAACTCACGACCTTAAGATTATGAGACTTACGCGCTACCTACTGCGCTACCGAGGCGATAGAATTAGATGTTTTACAATTACATCTAGAGGAAGAAGTAATTTTAAAGTCTTCAAGCATTGTTCTTTTAAAAGTTGTTATTATTAATTTAAAATGTTTATCTCTTACCTTAGTAATTTTAAGAGGTCCTAATTTTTGTTTGTAATGTTTTTGTCTAGGCGGTGCAGATTGCATTTTGAAATAGTTAACTGCGGATGTTTCGCTAATTTAAATTAAAAATAAAACTCACTCGAATAATAGTGCACTTAATTTTGAGCCGTGTTTAAATGAATCTAAATAAAAATAAATTCAAGGAGACGGACTATAACACCGTAACGACGGATAGGAATAATTTTGAACACAAAACGGTCGGAAAAAATTGTTTCGAATTGACGAGTCATGTACACATCTAAATAAAATCCTCTTAAAATGGTCACTTAACTTTTGTTAAAATTTTAGTTTCTTTATTTACAAATAATGCACGCAACTCGTTTGGAATAAAGTTCGGCGCACGCGTTCCAAGTACATTTTCAAATATATTTTCTATAAATAATATTGTTGCAAGTGGCAGCACTTGTAAGAATCAATCGAAATACTAAACAGCTTCCTACATCCACGAAGTGGCAAGACGAAGTGAATTTGCAAGACTCGACTGAAGACTGACTGGCAACAAAATGTTCGCGAAGATTTAGGAAAAAAATTTAAACTGCTCTTGATGTAACGTAAAAAAACAATATAATTATTACAAAAATGCAAATTTTAAATAAAAAATACCGCAGGCGATTTCTTGAACATTTTTAAAAATGCCACTGCTTATAACTATAAAATTAAACCTCGAAAGAGATCGTGCAATGAACCAAATTCGGTAATTAAATTTAAAATAATTTATAGAGAAGTAGAAATAAATTTTTGGGTCACCAAATATCCGATACATTTGGTAAAATATCCAAAACCGAGATGGCAGATATTCAAAAAGAATTTTTGTTAGAGCACAATATCTGAGATACTTAAGTAGAGTTTTCTTCTTGATACCCCAACTTTGAAATGAAGTCGTGATTTTCGCCAATTGATTGATGAAAACAAGGTCAACATGAAATTAAAACTCAGAATAAATTCGTGGCTTATTAGAACACTACAATATAAATTTTGCATACCCCAAAATGGCTACAGTTACCTAACCACTACTGATCGAATTATAATTTCTTCTGCTACACACTAAAGAACATAGTTAATATAACAAATTGTAAAAGTATTTTCTAAGAACGGGGGCCAAACTTTTGAATAAATCGATTTTGAACTTAGCTAATTTACATGTAAAATCCTAACGAGATTCCCGCGCGTCGTCATTTTATTGACGGTACGTGTGGAATGAAAGACCCTAACACTTAGAAAATTTCGCACCGGCAGATGCAGCTCGTCTCTCGTACATGTAACATCGATTTATTTTTTGTTTTATTCGATATTTTGGGGGTGAAACGTAATAGTTTACTGCCCCATACCGCAACTATACTTTTTAATGCTATTTCAAGGGTCCCTAAGCTCCCGGTTTTTTAGATCCCGGTTTTCTTGATGGGTGGCGCCTTCTCCTATGTTTAGCTTAGTAACCAGAGTCAAAACCGCCCTGGAGGGGTGCAACGTGGAGCGGAGCGGCGCCCCGAAGGATAGGTTTTGACGATGGATAAACCTCCCTATCGAATGCACACCCCAAAAATCGAATTAAAAAAAAATTTAATTTTTTCACTTTTTCGGCGATACACGGGTTATTTTCCATTTTTTTGCTAATATTTATTACTAATATCTACTAATCACATCCCCACCTATCCGAATTTCAAAGAAAAATTCAGATCGGAGCGAAAAAATGTCACTCGATCTGAAGGGAAAGCCGATGCATTTCATCGCGTCTGCCTGGGGGGCGCGGCCTATTCGATGCTAATTTCCCTACTTTTAAAAAGTCGATTTTGGGGTTGTTTTTCATGGATTCATGCAAAATATTTTTTCTATAGACTAAAATAAGCCTGTTCTTTAGTGTGCAGCTGAAGAAATTTTGTTTCAGCCGGTAGTGGTTACATAACCCCAGTGGCGTACCTAGGGGGGGGCGGGGGGGGCGGTCCGCCCCGGGCCCCTTTACTAAGGGGGCCCCACCCAAAAATAAATAATTCCATGTTTCTCAAGTGAGCGAGCTCGTTCGTGGCTCAGTCGTTCAGAGAGCGTCGGTTTCGGAGCTGCGTTGCGTCGTGCTGAACGTCGTAGATTCAATTGTTCGAATTCGGGCTCTTACGATAAAACTTTTTATCAGTTTAACATTTTTAACAGTAATGATAATTGATGACCTCGGACTGCACGACTTTGTTCCCTTATTCTATCTATTATTTCTCTGCACAGGGCAATAGCTTATGGAAGACGGTTAGATTAAGGCAAAAAAAGGCTAGCCACATTAAAAAGTTTTTTTTTTGAGGGTGAGGGGGGCCTCCAAAATAAATCCGCCCCGGGCCGCAAGTGGTCTAGGTACGCCACTGCATAACCCGACCTCTGATTTTTATACTTGTAGGTAATATTTTCTCAAATTTATTCCCTTACCATTTGTTCACAAATTTAACCGTTCGTCAGTTATGATTATAATATATTCATCCAAAATAGAAGAATGTGATGGAAATCTTGGAATCTTTCAATGGGGTACCGACAAAAAAAATTGAATAGTTTTTTTTTACGTAAATACGAAGCTTAGGATGTCTTTTACCATCTTGTAATGTGGTTAGATTAGCTAACTAATGTTAGTAATGACGTCACAGATTGAATAAATAATTTAAAATAATTAACTGTTAGTATTAATGGGGATATAGGACTGGCAAAAATGAAACACTCGTCTAATCTATCGTCGACGTTTCGCCGTCACTCACGGCTTCTTCAGGACTATAGATCAACAACTTGCCTCACAAACAAAGAGAGCTGTGCAAGCCAACATCATCGGTACAACATACAATCGGCATCCCAAAAACCCACAATTACACGTCAGAAAAACCTCCAATAACACTTTAAAACATAATAAATTACTTAAAATTATATAAAACTAATAAAACCTCTATAAGTCGTACGTTAAAATTACAAAAATCAAAATTAAAATACAAAACCATAATCACTATCTACAATAATTATTTATCCAAACTAATCGCACAACAAAATAAAACGAAGTAAAAACCAGCATGTATCTGAACAAATACGCTTATCTCTACTAAAATGACTGCACAAATACGGTCGCTATAAATTAAACTTAGTTTCTGGGTGTCCTCTCTAAAATTCACAGATTTATTCCTAGTTATGTGGTACATCTCACTTATGTTTCTTTTCAATCTACCACTTTTATTATCTACTATTTCTATGTTTTCAACCACCAGTGCTGTGCTTCTCTCCATCTTGTAGCCGTCACTCGGTGCTGCTTGATTCCCATCTCCCCCACCCAAAATGCTGTCCCTTATCGCATTTTTGCAATCTCTTTGGTGTTGTTTCTTTCTCTCACCGAGAAACTGCAAAGTTTGCCCTATATAACAATGGTCACATCCCTTACAAGGTATCTTATACACAAGTTCTGATCGTTTTTCTTTTTCTACCTTGTCGTTCAGTTTTGTGTATAGGCGTTTCAAGATAAGCGATACGCTACCTTGCGGCAAATTTTTGAACTACCTCTACAGGTTTGTTACCATGGATATGTCACATTTTCTAACCCTATTCGGTTGTTGCAATTAATTAATTCAAATTCAAAAATTAATTTTATCAAATTATTATAGTAAACAAACACATAGGTGCCGTAATACAATTAAAAATATATTTAATACATAAACACGACAGTAAATTATCGAAAAACGCACCCATTCCATTAATACCACTAATAGCCATTATGGCGCTGCGATCTTAAATTGAAACGCCTATAGCCTATGATTGTCTTGCAGAGTGTAGACCCCCCAATCTGCAATAAGGTTTCATTATTCTGCTGATTTTTTCCGTGAGGCCTTTTATGTAAGGGAATTTCATGAAGGTAAGGTAATATCATTGTTCAAAAAAGGAGACAGATCAGACACGAACAACTACAGAGGAATAAGTTTGCTTAATTCGGGTTATAAACTGTACGCAAGAATAATAACCAGCAGAATACAAACAATAGCGGAGGTTCTCCTCGAGGAAGAACAAAATGGTTTCCGGAAGGGTCGATCATGCACAGACGCTGTATTTACACTTAAACAAATAATAGAAAAAAGAAGAGAGAAAAACTTAGAGACACATGTTGCCTTCGTGGGCAACATGTGGCAACAAAAGCGTTCGATAGGGTCACCAGAAAGAAACTGTGGGAGATACTAAAAAATAGAGGCTTTCCCAGACATCTAATATCTATAGTAAAAAGTTTATACAAACACACTGCAATAAAAATTTTTAACAATGACGAAGATACAGAACTAATCAGTATCAATCAAGGAGTTCGACAAGGGTGTTGTTTGTCTCCAATATTGTTTAACTTCTACATAGATGATCTGATGAAAACCTGGAAAGAGACGGCTCCACAAGGCATACACCTCGGTCAAAACAAATACCTCAATACAATACTATTTGCAGACGACCAAGCATTGATTACAGCCACAGAAGACGATCTGCAAAGAGCTGTGTATCAGCTAAATATCTTGTCCAGCAAATATAACTGCGAAATATCTGTAGGAAAAACTAAAATAATGGCGTTTAAAGGAAAAGATTCTATTAGGTCTAAAATATATATAAACAACGCTTGCCTGGAACAGGTTTCGCATTTCAAGTACTTGGGTTGCGATGTTTCTTACGAATATGATGAGGACATAGCAAAAAACTAAATACCTTCCAGAGAATGTGTGGAACCATTACACGAACATTGGGAAAACAATGTAGACAAGAAACGCAGCTAAAGTTCTACAAGGTCATGGCGGTTCCCACCTTGCTGTATGGAAGCGAAACTTGGACGATTACGACCAGGCAAGAAGCTAAAATAACAGCAGCAGAGATGAAATTTTTGCGATCAGTCAAAGGATGTACATTGCTAGATATGAATAGAAATGAGGATATCAGAGAGGAATTGCAGATCTTTTCGGTGAAAGACAAGGTTTACGATTATAAACGTCAATGGAAGGAGCATGTGCAGAGAATGGAAGATCAGCGTTTGCCAAAGAGTGCCATGAAATATGATCCAAGGGGGAGAAGAGATGTTGGACGTCCAAGGAAGAGGTGGGCTGATTAGAAATCGGAACAGGCCTGCGGCCTACACCGTGAAGCAGACGACGACGACGACGAATTTCATGAACCTATTGATATCTTGTATGCATTCATCTGTTCTCCCAGGATTCTTTTTATTTTTACTCAGTCTCTCATTCATTGTTGATCTCCACTGTCTCTCTATGTACCATATTGGGTAGTCATTCCGTACCAGCAGACTCTTAACTTTTTCTTTGTTATGTTTTATGTAATCTGGATGACTGATGTTAATTACTCTGCTAATCAGTCCTGTAACTATGGATCTTTTTATTTTCATGCAGTGGTATGAGTTATAATTTACCACTACTCCTGAGGAAGTAGGCTTCATGTACCAGTCTGACTTCAAGGTACCATCTTCGCTTCTTATAAGATTTAAATATAAAAATGGTAGCCTACCGTCTTTCTCCTTCTCCATCGTGAATGCAATATCTTCATGAACAGAGTTAAACTCCTGCAATATTGCATCTTCAGCTCCTCTTGGTACTGCCATAACAGAGTCATCAACGTAGAGTTTCAGCATGGGAATCCGATACATCAACCTTTCCCATGTCTTCTCCATCAGCTCATCCATCACTAGAGCCGCTAATACTGGACTAGCCGGGTTTCCCATAGCCAGTCCCTCGTCCTGTGCATAAAAGTTTTTATTGTATTGGAAGTAGCTCATGTCAAAGCAAGCAGATACAAGTGAAATTATTTCTGACCTTGTAAGCTCAGTGTATGCACTAATAAATTTCCATCTTTTATTAATAAGTTCCATCAATACTAATTCCCTTGGAACACTGGGAAACAATGATACCACATCCAGCGAAATTAAAATATAATTGTCCGGTAACTTCACCTTATCCAGCAACTGGACAAGTTTTTTCTAAATAAAGAACAATTTTAGTCCCGAAGAAGCCGTGAGTGACGGCGAAACGTCGACGATAGATTAGACGAGTGTTTCATTTTTGCCAGTCCTATATCCCCATTAATACTAACATTTAATTATTACAAAAACAAGGACGATATGGAAGTTTTACCAAATAATTTAAATTTCATTGTTTAATTACATCGAAATGTGCCGCCTTTAGAAAAATCTAACAACATTAAATGGCGAAGGACATCCTTAGGATGGTATTTACGTTAAAAAAAGCACTTCTTCTTCTTAAAGTACCGTATCCGCTCAGCGAACGTTGGTTATCAACTTGACCGAAGTCAAGATGACTTAACTAGGGAAAGAAATTTAATGGGGTGGTTTCCCGTTGCCTTCCCCATAGCCCACAGATTTATATTGGGCTTGAAGATCACAGCATTATATCCGGCACGACTAGGTATAGAACCACGGTTTCCCTACTACTAAAAAAACACTACTAAACTTTTTTGTCGGTACCCCATTACGAAATTTGATCCATTAGCGATCTCTTTCGAGGTTTTGATCAACGTTGGTTTTCTAATTAATCATTTTTAAAATTAAATTTTAATGTATGCCATTTCATTTTTTAGAAACTAATAATTAAAAAAATATGGGACTAGGATAACTAGTAATATATACGATAAGATGATGGACGAAAATTGATTTTCAACAAAATATTGATTTTTGAAATGATCCTCATAATATCTCCAAAAATTCAGTGAAAAGTAAGTATCATTAATTAATAGCTTTACATTTGTTAGAACTGAGTTGTCCTTTCGGGAATTACAAAATCCTTTGCTGGATGGGATTAGACCTAATCCCCTCATTAACAAACACACTACGAGTATAAATACTTTTTACATTCTTTCCATTGTAAATAAACATTGTAATTAATTTCGGTTATAACTTAATGATTTAAATTTAATTTTGACTGCTGTTTTTCAACCTCTCTCTTTCAGGTTTCTCTTTCAGGCACCGCGGTTGGTAGAGGGTTTTCCTGCTCGTTTTACGGGTGTACGGTACGGAATGAAGGGTGGATGTATGCGGGAGACTTCGATCTCCGGCGGCTTTCACGGAACTAGCACGCAGGCTCAGGCTCCACACGGGGGGGATTCCCCCCCTGCGGTACTCAGGTGGAGGGGTAACTCCCCCCTGGGAAGCAGTCAGGCCAAGTTACGAATGACGGAGGTAGGACTTCCGACATCGGAGTGACTGACACTCCACGGAAACGGAAACTCCGGCCGAAGGGTTCTCAACTTTGCCACTCATACGCGAAAATTTGCCATTCTTTCCTATTTTAATTAATAATAATAATAAAAATCTTTATTAGACCACAATAAACAAAGAAAATTCTACAAATTTATTTTAGATGTAAATGATGGAGATCAGCATATTATACCGGTTTTCATCTCAACGCAAGAGCGCCATTTCTTCTTTCAAGAAAATCCTCGACTTTGTATAGCGCATTTTCTACCAATATTTGTCATTCATTTTCCTTTTGAATTTGGGCAATGTAAGGTTTTTTATTTCTGGCAGCAGTTTGTTGTAGAGTTTTATTCTCATGTTTTTATTTTTGGAACATTTTAGTCGACATCTTTCGGTTCTGATCTCATTACATTGTCGCGTGTTGTATTCATGTGTGGTGGTGTTTTGTTGCGTTTTTTAGTCACATCTTATTTGCAGTACACTTGTGTATATGTACGTATGCTGATGGAAGAGTCATCATTAAGGGAGCGGAATAGAGGCTTGCAGTGTGTTCTACTCTGTACTCCTTTCAATGTTCGTACTGCTCTTTTTTGTATGGTGAACACCTTGTTGATTTGTGCATCGTTGCCCCATATTAGAAGACCGTATACCATTCTAGCGTGAAACCAAGTGAAACATAGAAAAGTATACGATTTTTGCTGCTTCCTCTCCGGTCGTTTCTTTTGTCCTTTGTATCGGATAGATAGCTTTCGCCAATGTCTTGATTAGATAGGATATGTGGTAGTTCCAGTTTAATAAAGTGTCCAGGATCAGGCCTAGATATTTTGTGGATCTCCTTTCTTCTTGCTCGGTTCTATTATTTGCTGTGAAGTTTAGTTGCTGTGTTTTGTCGGGATTTAATAATAATTTGTTGGATGAGAACCATTCCATCAGTTTGCGTAGACCTTCTTGTACGGTTTCGTCTTTTTTCATCGTGTAAGCGGTATCGTCTGCGTACAAAACTATTTCACCTTCCATGTTTAGTGGGAGGTCATTTATAAAGAAAACAAAGAAGAAGGGACCCAAGATGCTTCCTTGCGGTATTCCACAGGTGATCTGCATTTCTTCACTGTACTCCTGAGTCCAGAATACATTTGTTTTCTGTTATGGAGGTAGGACTTAATTATTTCATATGCCTTTCCTCTGATTCCATAATGTTTGATTTTTTCTAGAAATGTTTTGTGGTCCATCATATCAAATGCTTTTGATAAATCACAAAATATTGTTTGACATTTTTGTTTTTTCTCCAGCATGATGTTGTGTATGTGAGATGTGAGAGTTATTATCGCATCAACGGTGCTTTTCCCCTGTTGGTTCCCAAATTGCTTGTCCGAAAAAATTTCATGTTTGTGTAGAAATTTTGTGAGTCTGTCATATATAGTACTCTTTCGAATATTTTGGACAATTAATATAGGTAGTATCGATATAGGTCGATAGTTGCTTCTGTCCTCTTTTTCTCCTTTTTTATAAATGGGAATTACTTTGGATCTGTTAAGTGTTTCTGGAAAGATTGCTTGCATACCCTGTCACTTTGGGTCTTTAGCGACATCAGATTAGCATTACCAGCTTTACGGATAGCGACTGCGTATTTAGCCCTGTCAAAGAATAATTCAGCAATTTTCGTCGAGCATGGAAGAGGGGATAAAACCCAACTGCGATCTTTGGCGGATCTCGGGTACAGGGAGGGGGGTCAAAACCCAACCCTGTATTCAACAAAAAATAAGGTGCGTGGCGCACCAGTCCGATGAAGGTTGTGACGGCTTAGCCAGGTACACCACAAGTGAATACATTTCGATTTCCATCCTAGAGATTGTGATGTGGTTTTGTCTGGTTGATTATATTTCTACAGTTTTTTTTCTCTTATTATACCCATTCTTCTCAAGTTTTCCATTACATTATCCTACCCTCGCAGTTTGGGTCTTCCTTTAGATCTTCGCTCAGTCGCCTTCCACAACGTTAGATGATTTGTAATTTGTTTATCCTTTCCTCTCAATTTGTGCCCCAACTGTTTAATTCTTTGTGTCTTTATAAACTTAACTCTATCTTCTCTTCCGTTTAGCTTCTTAACTCGAAGTTACTTCCTACTCTATATTCACTATCCATCAGTAGCGGCTGGTACGTGAAGCGCAATGGGGCGCCGCCCTCTCTTAGCAGAACAAAAACTCGGAATAATACTGTTTAATGATTTCCAGCAGGCTGATAAGGTTAATGCAGATGACGATGAGAAAATCGAACGCGACAGTCAATTTTGGAACAAACGAAACTGACAGCTTTGAAATAAATAGCGGAATGAGACAGGGAGATGCGCTGTCGGCGATCTTGTTTAATCTTGCGACAGAAAATATTATGAGAAAAGTAGGATGTGGAGGAACGATAGTAACAAAAGAATCCCAAATATTGTCATATGTATTTTGTAGATTTTGATTTCTTTTGTTATTCTTTTATTCTTCAGAATAACCCTATTTACGTAATAGGTCCTGTTACCGCCTTGTATTCTTGCTTTGATCTTTGTTCTTCTTACTATCGATTCATCAATTCTTATCGCATTTGTATTATCACTTATTGTTCTTTCGAATTTCATATATTTTATCGCTTCTTTCATTTATAATCAGTCCCATTCAGCACAAAAAGCAGTTGTGTAACTGTTGTACAACAGTTGAGTAAAGGTAACGAAATTCCATAAGAATCGAGCAGGTAGCGGACGTGCCAGCAGAAAAATCCCCAACAGTTGCGCAACTGTTACCTCTGCTGAATGGCACCAATGTTGCTTCTTTTATGTCTTTATGCTATTATTTGTGTTTCTTTTATTTATTATTGTTTCTTTACATTGGGTGCTTCTAATTATCTTTTGCAATATAATGTTAAACAGTGCCGCCGACATGGAATCACCCTTTATCACTCCACAGTTGGCTTCGAAGCTATTTGTCTCTCCTTCAGTTGTCTTTATAATGAATAAAGTTTGCTCGAGTATCATTCGAATTTATCTTACTAGTTTAGTAGGTGTTTTCCATTCATTCATTATTTTCACCAATTCACACCTGTTAATTTTATCAAAATTCTGTTTAATAGGCGTTTATATAAATATTCCCTCAACTTGGATTTGAACCCAGGTGTATTAGCTGTGAATACACGCGCGCTCTTACAACTGCGCTGCCGAGGCGATTAGTTTATGTAACGCGGAACTTCTATGTATATAATCGTGACTAATGCTAGGACCGCTACACTTATATCGTATTCGTGGCTTTTTCGCCAATCTGATTGATGACATGTAAGGTATCTACCGTTGACTTGCCTTTCCTGAATCCATATTAGTGGGTTCCTGTTATTTTGTCTGCATATTCAGGTAGTTTGCTGTAAATCAACATTTGGCAGAATTTTGTATGTTTCTCTGCATCTCCCTTCTTTTTTAATGTCACTATTACCCTTTCCCTCCATTTCTCGAGCATTTTCTTTTGTATCCAGATTTTCTTCACCAACTCCCAGATCTCATCAAGTAGTGTTTCAGCTCCGTTCCTTATCATCTCTGCCATTATCTCATCTCTATCCGATACTTTTCTGTTCTCAAGTTTCTGTCGTTTCTAGCACGATTTATTCTAGATCACCGCTTTGTTGAACGTTCAATAGTTTTGGAAGTGATCCATTCATACTTCCTTAATTTTCTTTGGGTTAGTTTCCAATTTACCTTCGTCATTCTGCATTACCCTCGTCTTAATCGCGTTGGTTTGTCTACTGTTCTTAATTTGGCTAGAAACCTTTCTCATATTGTTTCTTTCATTACTTTCTTCTATTACGCCCATTGTCTTTTCAATCCATGTATTTCACTCAATAAGTAGTATTGATTATAAAAAAAATTATACAAAACTTTTTAGTGTGTAATTTAATGCTCTACAATTTTATTCTTCAAATGTTTTGCTATTTTGCTTAGGGGCCGTCCATTAATTACGTAAGGATGATTTTTGTAATTTTGGACCCCCCCCCACGTAAGGGTACGTAAGATTGTGGAACCCCCCCCACATCTTACGTAAGGATTATTTAAAAGAAAATTAATTTTGACCCCCCTCTCCGCCCCTAATATTTATAAAATATGAATAATAATCTATATTATATATAAATGGATGTATGTGTGTATGAATGTACCCTATAGACTCCTAAACCGTTTGACCGATCGGAACCAAATTTGGCACAGTTATTATGTAGGTTCCTGCGCATGTTTTTGTATTGAAATAGTTCAAAAATTCGCAAAGGAAAGGAAAGTTGATTTTGAGTAGCCTGCCTTCCTTTAAGAAATCTCGATAATCCATTCATGCGCGTCCCATAGGGACGCGCATGAATGGATTATCGAGATTCCTTAAAGGAAGGCAGGCTACTCAAAATCAACTTAAAAAACAATAATAAATGCTGTCAAACTGTCAACCGATCGACAATGCAAATACGCGTGCACGTGCTTTACGTTTCTATTTGACCATCTTAACCAAATTTGGTGTAGAAGTTATTTACAACGCTACGAAAAACATAGGCTACTTTAGAACCTTGGAGTGAGGCCGAAGGCCGAACAACCACATCCGACACGGTCTAGATGGCTAAAGGCGGCCGGCAGGCCGACTGTGCCAGCTAGTATATTATACTATTATGCCACTATGGTTAATGATTTTTAAGGCGCTGATACACATGCTACTTACTGGCACGAAAATCATGCTATTATGACGTAATTGTCGTAAAATTACGTCTATTATGACGTAAATGTCGTAAAATTACGTCATAATAGCATGCTTTTCGTGCCATTAAGTAGCATGTGTATCAGCGCCTTTAAGTACTATATATTTCAATATATTTGATGATGAGACGGTCGCCAGCTTAGCGGTTAAGTGCGTTGCTGCTAATGCTAAATACCTGGTTCAACTCCGGGCTCAGTAAAACTTTATTCTGACCATCTCTCCTCGGAAGGCAATGGCAAACCACCAAGGTGTAATCTGCCTGGTACAGCCTCTCTGGAGATGAAGTGTATACACTTCCTTCGGTTCGGAGCCCGCGTTAAGCAGTAGGTCCCCTATGTGTGTGATAATACTTCAAACGCACAACACATGTATAGGAGAGAGGTCGCCTACGTCTGAAATCAGGCACGGCACTTGAAGAAGAAGAAGAAGATATTTAATTTTTTATCAAATATTATATTTGATTTTTAAATTAATTAAAAAAATATTTTAAGAAACTTACGTAATGCCTCGATTACACAGAGCGACTTTAGACGCTAGACGCTGGCGAATTTAGACGCAGCGTCTAAATTCGCTCTGTGTAATAGACCTAGACGCTTACACGCCGCGTGTTGAACAAAGAGAATTTAGTCGCTGGCGACTTTAGACGCCAGCGTCTAGCGTCTAAAGTCGCTCTGTGTAATCGAGGCATAAGGAATACGTCGGACCCCTCCCCCCTACGTAAGGGTCCGTAAGATATCCAATACCCCCCTCCCCCCCAAAACCCTTACGTAATTAATGGATGACCCCTTATCTACTGAGATATTTGCAAAAAACCATTTTATTGGCCATTACTCCCCCTTTTTTGCAACTTGCGCGAGGGTATTCATCAATATAAATTTGTCTACAGTGATTGGGCTAAAAAGTGAATTAAATTATTGAAATTTACAAAAAGACAAAAAGTGGGTCCGGACTATGTGGAATTTTCCAGGTGAGAAATAAACAAATCGCAAATAGGAAAGACTACGTAAACTTTTTTAATCGATCGGTTAGTGGTTCATGTAGGTACCTAGTAAAAATTAATATTAATCATATCTCTAATTTTCGAATAACTTTTTTCCCCAAAATTTAATATTCCAAATGTGAAAAATGTATTCACGTGTTAATGTAAAAATTGTCAATAAATAAATGAACATTAAATCCTTTTCTATTTAACTTGTTCATAAATTTCAATTAGATTAGCTCGTGCGGAATGTAACAAGTGTCAATTGAAGAATTGAGGTCTTTTACACCTACCATAAGAATTATTAAATTATTTTTGCTTCTACTTGGTCAATTTATTTTTCTTCTATCTGTACTAAGGTCAAATTTTTTGGACAATCCCGCCTTCGTCATTTTAGCAAATTATTAGTAACACATTTGAAAATTATTGAGTAATTTTGATTTTTAAATTACGCGTAGGCGGTGTAGGTAACCAACATTTTTACTTTCCGAACCCCTAAGTAAGGAAAGTATTGTTTTATAAAATGATTCTAAAAATTTAACTAACCATTTTTTTTTCAAATATGTATCAAGTAGTATTCAGATTTCAAAGTTAAAATACATTTGAATTTGGCTCTCTGCAACATTTAAATTATGCCAGCTTGATGGAACATTTGGCAAACATCGTCATCGTGAAAGACGTAAGTCGTTTATGTACTTATGTAACCCTTTTTGAAAGTACGCTATTAATGTAATTATAAACAGAAGCTGTAAATTAAATTAAACTTTTTTAATTACGAAGGTTTCGCTTTCTATTTTGATCTTTATATCGAGTATCTGACACGTTTTTCCGAGAGGATAAGGAGGGGATGATAAGCACAACCCTTATTGGTCAAAATAAAATTACAGAATTTCAGCGCACACGAAAAAAAAACTGGTTTAATAATATTAATATTTCGAAATGTATAATTATTATTGTAATGTCTCTGTGTATAAATAAAACAAAGTATTTACGCTACACACCTCGATGTACGATGATACATCACCAAAAATAAACATGTTAAAACTTGTGCATATTAATGTTAATTTTATTATTAAAAACCAAAATTGTTGAGGTTTTATGCGGCGGTTTCAATTTTTATAAGACTTACCGTTAACGCGGGTTTCTTGTGTTTAGGATTAACGAAACATTGATGGACATTTCCCATATTCACAACAAATCGTGAAAACAAATAATTCAAAGTTCATTACAACAATCACAAAACTTGCAATATTATCACAGTAGCAATTTAAATTTTACGATAATAAAATAAATCGACTAGAAAATAAACAAACGATCTAGTAAATAATAAATTGAAATCTGTTTGTTACAAAGAAAGTTTACAGTAAAAAAGTTGACAAATAATATAAACATAACAATAAATTTGCATCTAAGATTCGCGCTTTCTTCGATTGTTGGAATAAATATTTTGCTTTACGCGTGTAAATTTTTTCGAGCGATGATTTCATGCGCCAGAAGGTTGCGCATAATAAATGAACTTGCAAATAAAATTTTATAACCCTAAGGCCATAGTATCATAAACAAAATTATCAACAAAAATGCGTTGGTGGTAGGCACAGAAATCTACTGTGCACTTTGGCGGCAAATCTTTTTAATTAATAAACGAATAACAAGTTTTATTTTATTCACCTTCGTATGCTATTCTAGTTGGAATGTATATTTTTGAGTTATCCGGCTCGAATGCTAAGGCTATGAATTTAAAGTAATTGGGATTTTTGGCCCGAAAATCGCAAGTATAGTCAAACTTTAAATGTTTTTACGTTCGAAAATTTATTAACGAGCCATTAATATTAAATTAAAATTAAAAAATCAACAACTTATTTATTTATTTAACAATTTAAACACCCTCCTAACAGTATAAACTAATTATAAGGAGAGTGTATACAGATCAAAAAAAAAACAAAAAAATACATAATATTATGTAGAAAAAGTTAAAGTTGGGGCGATCACCCAACTCTTCTGCAACAGAGCGTCGCCAATTCCCCAAGGCCCGTATGGTTGGGGTCAGCAACGTCGGCAATAACATTGAAATTGCGGCTGCATATGGATATGGGGGAAGTCGCCAGAAAGTTTGTGCGGCTAAACCTGCAATAAAAGATATTACTCTGTCTAGAGCTACCTCTGGGTACAAGAAATCGATTCTGGCCAACAGCTGTGGACAGTCGATGCTGTATCTCAAAAGTTTACAGATAAATACAACAGACGTTACGAAACGCCTGCTCTCAAGTGTTTTGAAATCGAACCGTTCCAAAAGAATGCGATGATCGTAGCCCTGCATCGGATAGATGCCATCCTGAAGGAATACCAGGAATTTCAAAAATCGGCGCTGAATCGACTTAAGTCGCTTAATGTGGACCGCATGTATTGGATACCAGATCAGTGCGGCAAATTCTAACTTTGATCTAACAAAGCTGTAGAAAAGAAGTTTCAAACATTGGATGTTTCGGAGGTCGCGTGCATTACGATAGATGAATCCATACATGCGGGAGGCACAACCTAGGGTATCGTTAATGTGCTCAGTGAAGGTTAGTCGTGAATCAAAAGTGACTCCTAAGTCCTTGAAGGAATCGCATCTCTTCAAAACTGTGCCCTCGCAAGAGTAGGAGAAGTCAATCAAGGTCTTTCTGTTTGTGAAAGAGACTACTTTACATTTGGAGATTTGTAGTTGCAACCGATTACACCTACACCAAGTCACAATTGAGTCCAGATCGGTCTGAAGGCGATGGCAGTCCTCCAGTGAGGAAATGCTTGCGTAAATTTTTAAGTCATCGGCATATAGTAGTTTGTGCGAGGTTATAAAATTGGGCAGATCGTTCACAAATATTATAAAAAGAAGAGGACCAAGGTTGGACCCCTGGGGCACACCCGAGCTAACCGAGAAGAGTGCAGATCTATGACCACGGTACTCAACAAATTGCTTCCGTTCAAATAGATAGGATCTGAAGAAACCAATCAACTGATTAGAGAAGCCAAACGATGACAATTTACCAATCAGTCTATAGAGATCAAGTTGGTCAAACGCCTTCTGGAAGTCAGTGTAAATTGTATCGACCTGTCCTTGGCTGTCCAAGGTTTCGGACACAAACTGTTTAAAGGATGCCAGGTTCGTGACAGTTGAGCGCCCGCTCATAAAGCCGTGTTGATAGAGAGATAACGAACTCTTGATTTGTCTGTAAATATGATCATACAAAATTCGTTCGAATGCCTTGGACAGGTTCGATAAAATGGAGATCGGTCGGTAATTACTGATTACTGATGGACTGTCTTTTTTCAGCACCGGACACAGACGTGCAACCTTCCAAGATTGTGGAAAAGTGGCGGAGGTAAATATCAGATTAAAGATATGTATTAAAGGTTCCGCAAAAGTCGAAGCACAATCCTTGAGTATAAAAGCGGGTATACCATCTATGCCTCTGGTAAGTTTATTTTTTGAGCGTTGCAAAGCAGCTATAACATCTGCTCTTGTGACGGTCGGAATGTGAATTAGTAAAGATGGGTTAGCATCGTTGCAACATGCAGAGAGATCATTGTCCGAATCGATATAAACTGATCGGAAGTAGTCTGCAAAAGCGTTGACAATAGAGTTTGGATCAGAGTACTCAACATTGTTTAGTTGCAAAGAACCAGGTATCCTAGAGTTACCCTTGCTGCCCTTAACAAAAGACCAAAAGTGCGATCGGAACAGATAGCACTGGCGGAATTAACTAGGTAGTCCCGATAACTATCGGCAGTCTGCTTTTTCACCAAGGCTCGTATGCGCCTAAATGAGTCATAATCGCTGATCGAACCCGTCTTTAGAAAAAGTCTATGGCGTTTTGCTTTTAACCGAACATTGGTTATAAGTGCCTTTGTAAACCATGGGGGGTATTGTCTGGGGATCTCACTGGTGCCCAGAGGGACGCTCGCCTGGAATACATCGTTAATAAGAGCATATAATGTGTCGCAGGCCGAATTAACATCTGCACAGTTATAAACAGATGACCAGTCCGTCTCATCGAATAAACGGAAGAAACGGAAGAAAAGCAGGGAGTGTTAGGACTCGACGAATGGACAGCTAGATCAAGCGAGGGATGATACTCGTCCTCAGAGACCAAAGCATTAGGACTACGTGATACTGTGACGTTCGCATTTGAAAGGATTAAATCCAGGGTGCGGCCCAGAGAGTTAAGTATACAGTTATACTGTGATACATAGAAGAATTGTATTAAGCTACGAATAGCAACATTTCTGTAGTCGTCAATATCTACGTTGAAAAGTGGGGCATTGAAATCGCCCAAGACCAGTAAGTTACTCTCGGTAACAGATAGCACAGAGGCGAAGAGTTCAAAAAATAATTCGTAGTCTTCCCCCGACAGACTAGGCGGTATATAAATCACAAAAACACGTGTCCGATACCGTCTGTTCAAGTTCACCCCAACTCCCACGATATCCACCGCCGGTACGCTCTGGGATAGCGCCGCTAGATCAATCGGGACGTGATTAAGAGAGGACTTCGCCACCATCAAAACACCGCCCCTCCTACTAACACCGGTACGCTCGAAAGCCCGATTGCAACGAAAAACGGAGTACTTCCATGTAGGAAATACTTCAGAGTCCGCAATGTCAGAAGAAAGCCAGGTCTCATTAATACCCGATTTCTTCACTAAACTTAATCTATAGTTATCTTGGCGACAACTTAATTCGATAGATATCTGTAAATTAAAACAAATTTTGGTTTTCTTCATGTCACGGATGCACTTAAAAGTTAGGTTATTGCATAAACTAATGACATAAAATGCTGTGTTGCCAAGTCAACTTTAAGTTATCTATCCTTTACTTGACGCCTACTTTTATTAGAGTGAAGAAAATCTTTTTTTTTGTCCGTGAGATAAACTTAACTTATGGTTAGTTGTCAGGAACTTTGTCTAAACGTGAAGAAATCGGGCATAAGACAAATTATGTTTAGGTCCCGTGTGCACACACCGTTCAAGAGCTGAAGAGTTTTGGTACGTAGTCCCCGCACGTTCTGGTAATATACGCCGTCAAATGGAATATTCACCTGGCTAGAGTCAGAGGTGCGGATGCAACCGACTGAATAGTCTGAAAGAAATGTAGATGCACCTGAACAAGGTGTAATGCGAGGACTCGGAGAAGCAGCTGTGGGTATACAGGAAAGCGCCGTTAAGTAGTGGTCAAATTGGCTTCCTCGTTGGGAATATTTAAATTCGCGGTGTTATTGCGTGTGGATCTAAATCGCTTGACGATTATGCGAGACGGCCAAAATTCAGGCTTAAGTAAGCTGGCAACCACAGAGGCGGGAACAGAGACAACGTATCCTTTATAGCTGCCCGATCTGACTTTAAGCTCTTCACATTCAAGTTTGATGCCAGGGGATAGTTCGGTAGATAAGTTCGAGGAGATGAACTTAGTAACTTGTTTTAATTAAACAATAAATTAAACTAATAGTTGTAATATTTAACTTTGAATTTAAATCTCCCGCTGTCATCCTACAAATCTCAACATCCGGAAATTCAAATATCATCGTTCTAAGACTGCGATCTGTCTAGCAACCCACACGTTGTAAATACCCTACCGTAGTACACCTCAGTTCTTTCATTGAACGGAAAAGCCCGGTTCGTGAAGATTGCATTACCTCTAAAACATAATTAGCTTACCTATGTACATCATACACAGTGATTCAAAGAAAGATGCCCTGTTGTTCGATGCAGAATGTGAATCAAACCCAATTGACTAAATATACATTAAAACACCAAATTTTGTACTTATTAGATTTTTATTTATTATAATATTAAAAAAAAAGAAAAAAAACACGGCAAGGATCGACAAGCCAAAATAGCAATGAAAGTTATCTCCTATTGATATTAAACCAAGTGAATACAACTCATTATTGAGTGGATTTTGATATTTGTAATAATTTGTTCATATTTATTGGTAATTCATTCGTCATTTCTGATAATAAGGTCAGTGGTAATTCATATTAATAATAAAACACGTATAAACTTCTCTTAGATAATATCCTAGAGCCTTAATTGTGACTGTGAACTAAAAAAATCATACCTTCGATCCACATTTGAGATCAGTAAATATTAATTATAATCATTTTGAATTTAGATTCCCCTTTTGAGAATGTTTGTTATTGTCATCAATCTAATTACGACTGGATTTAGCTGAATCGTAAGTCGGACTAATTTACGCCTACGACTTATATATTAGTATTAGTCTAATTACGACTAATCTAATGTATAACCTGAAAGAAACCATGACATTTGTTTATAATACCTGTAAAATTACGCCATAGTATAACAAAGCTCTCCCTTATCAAATAAAGCAACACCTCCAAGCTCCACACAAAGGTCGGGAGGGGGGGGGGTGAAATATGACCATTTTATAACAAACGTACAATTGCTATTCTACCTCATGCTCCCGTGACAGGTTACAGGAATTTACACAAGCCACATTCCGGCCTCTGGCTTATCGAGGAATTTTTTGCGGCTGTGACTTGCTAACATGAACTAACTAATTTTACACTCATACTATGAGCTTGTAAATATTACCATACCTCAAAGAAAGGATCCTGTTATACCGACATACGTTCAACACCTTGTTTACCTAGCCGAGAAGATATCCGTCCTCATATAAATTACCAAACCTTTAATAGACACAAAACATAATAATAAATGGCGTTCATTCCTTGTGGAATATGCCTACTTCTTGCAGAAGTCTTTACGATCGTTTTCTTGAGGTGGATCACTCCTTATCATCTTCTTCCTCAGTAACTAAAGCCTTGCATCTGTTTTGGCCTCCTCTACTATTTTTCTCCATATCTTCCTGTCTTGACATTTTATCCTCCAGTTCTCAACGCCCAATTACTCCAAGGTCTTCAGTCACTTCATCCTGCCATCTCGCCCTTATTCTTCCTCTATTTCTCTCTTCACTTGGTTTCCATTCAGTTATTTGCCTTATCGTGCTGTTTCTTTGTCTTCTCATCACGTGCCCCACCCATCTAATTCTTTTCGCCTTTATACACTTAACAGCATCCTCGTTGTCCATTTCAACCAGTATCTCATTGTTTTTTCTCTGTCTGTACTCATTTTCATCGATTTTTTTTAAGACTCAGAATCATTCTCATCACCTTCCTCTCGAAAACTCTTAACTTTTCCTCCTCTCTCTTTGTCATGTTGAGTACCTCTGCTGCATATGTGATTGCCGGTCTTATAAGAGACACAAAACATAGCAATAATAAAATATATGTAGAACACATGAAACCAAATACTGACCATCTCGACATTTACCTTGTTAAATCATAACCATATATAACCACAGTTCTTTATCATAATCAATTTAGAACTAGTCACCAATAAATAGAACAACTTAAGACTATGTTATTATCTGAAGCAATGCCATACCTTTCGGAAACACCCTGTATATTATGTAACCATTATCATTGAATTATTTTGAACCACCACTAAATACATAAGTCACCCTCTTTTGAACCACCCTGTATATGCAGTGGCGTACCTAGGGGGGGGCGGGGGGGGGGCGGTCCGCCCCGGGCCCCTTTACTAAGGGGGCCAAACTAACCAAACCCAGTTCAAATTTAAATTTAAATTAAAATTCAAACAACTTCAAATTTATCTTAAATTTTAATTTTTGTCTTTTACCCGCTGCCGTTGTAATGCTCGTTTGTCTTTCTAGTTATAATTTAATATTTATCCAGTTATTAATTATCATATTTAATTCATCAACATTAATTTAACCAACATTCATCACCACCATTTTAGTTTAATCAATTATTGTTAAGTTTTAAGTTTTTTTATTGTTAAGATTGTATCGAATTGCATGAATATACTCTCTCTCTCTTGAGAGAAAACAGGAAAAAAAAAAAGGGGGCCCCACCCAAAAATAAATAATTCCATGTTTCTCAAGTGAGCGAGCTCATTCGTGGCTCAGTCGTTCAGAGAGCGTCGGTTTCGGAGCTGCGTTGCGTCGTGCTGAACGTCGTAGATTCAATTGTTCGAATTCGGGCTCTTACGATAAAACTTTTTATCAGTTTAACATTTTTAACAGTAATGATAATTGATGACCTCGGACTGCACGAGTTTGTTCCCTTATTCTATCTATTATTTCTCTGCACAGGGCAATAGCTTATGGAAGACGGTTAGATTAAGGCAAAAAAAAGGCTAGCCACATTAAAATGTTTTTTTTTGAGGGTGAGGGGGGCCTCCAAAATAAATCCGCCCCGGGCCCCAAGTGGTCTAGGTACGCCACTGTGTATATGATACCAATAATATCGGAATCACCCTGTATACTGTATTTGAATATAATTGAATCACTGATGATATTTTTGTAATACGCAAATATGATTAGTAAATTATTAATAGAATAAACAAACCGAACCCTTTGAAATACTGTATATAAAATCAAGCCACTCCACCACAACTAAACCCACTGTGTGGAACCACTCCTGGAATTATCATAAATCGCATAAAATCACGTTAATCTAGCATTTTAATTATTGATTGATTATATGTATATCTAACTTGATATTTTAAAGACCGTATTGGAGAAAGCAATATTTATAACATTTTAACATTCCTTTTGATAATTTTCAGTGAGCGTCCCACGTGTAAGTTTAGTTTCCCAAAATTATATCATAAAATAATTAAAATTTGCCACTTACATGTATCCCTTTAATTTATAGAATATTCTTCTATAATCTCTTTAGATATCAATCTTATCTTGATTAAAAATAAAATTTCTTTTGTTACTAAGCACACGTCTTACACCTCTAAAAACCAAACTTTTTCTGCTCTCGCGGTGGTCGTTACCTTTTTCGCTCGTCATCCCAGCATCCCTCTTCCCCCACCTTTTAAAAACGGTCAACTTTCTATTTTTCTCTCGACGTTGCCTGTTTGTATTTTATTTGAATTTTTAGAAACCATTTTTTAGAAATATTACATAACGAGAGACAAAAGCCAGCCATTTAATTTCGCGTACGAAGAGGATTCACGCAGCAGCGGGGGAAGCCAAGAACCGTTAGCTTCTTCCGCTCTCAAGGGAATCCCATTCGCACCTGAGATTAAGAGGCGCTTTTGTAACCGCTGGAATATTCCTATTTTAATTTCGGTTCCTTGTGAACAAAAGGTAGACATATGGATATAAAAACTTTTTGGATAGGAAAATTATTCCCTAGATCAGCGTTTCCCAAAGTGTGGGTAGCGACCCACCACCGGGCCGCAGAAAAATTCTGCTGGGTCGCGGCAAAAATTGTAAACAAAGTTTACTTCATTTACTAAAGTTTTAAATGAAGATAATGTTTTTTTAATTACTTATGTTTTTGTTATATAATTATTTTGCAATTTTTGTGTATGAAATAAACAAACAAATAACTTGTTTTTATTAAAAAATAAAATTTGTTTTGTAAATAAATGTTTTTTTTCATAAGGTGGGTCGCGAAACATTTTAAAACCTCGTACCGGGTCGCGGTCAAAAAAGTTTGGGAAACGCTGCCCTAGATTAATTGCACGAATAGTGTTAATATACATAACAAATTTTTTTTACTGTTTAAGTTTTTTATAAGCGCCCAGCGATATTTAAAATCGATATAAATAGCCCTCAGCAGAAACGTTGTCCAATTAGATGGCGTCCTTAATTAAGTTTAAGGACGACGTTCCCACGTCAAACCCACAACCTCAGCCGTCCATCAAGCAATAGGAGCAACCACTAACATCTGGGCAATGTGTTATCAACTTTTTGTGGTACAATGTAGTGTAGCGATCCTAGAATTAGTTCACGATAAATAGAAGTTCCGCGCTACTTAAACTAATCGCTTCAGCAGCGCAGTTGTTTGAGCGCACGTATTCACAGCTAATACGCCTGGATTCGAATCTAAGTTGAGGAACATATTTTTCAGCATATCATCTTGCTAAAATAGCATCTCCCATCCAATATTGGACATATGCCTTCCCCTCACTTCACCAACTATATCGATCTTAGGCCTTATTTGTCCACTTAATCTCGGCATGTCTTTTGAGCTCGTCTAACCACCTAATTGTATAACTATGTATAACTATGATATGCCATCTATTGTATCGTTGCCTGGCCCGCAAATGCCCATTTAGGTTTTGCTATTTTTTGTAGGATGTCTATGACTTGTAGTTATATTTCTGATGCTTTTATTAATTTTTCTATTTTGTAATGTAATTTAAAGCGTTTGTACTTCCATAGCTCTTTGCATTTTGGCCATTTCTCAGTATATAGTACGTAAAACGTATACCTAAAATTTTGACGTTTTTTTCTGAAAAAAAACGAAAGGTCCCTTTGGTGGTTTTTTGGGCCAAAAATCGAAAGTTGCAAAAGGATTCCTTTTTCGACTGTTTCTGATGTGTTTTGATGAGAAAATTACATTGGCGCAGTCGATTCGTACGTAAGTATGAAATTTTACATTTTATCGAGGGATCTTTTGGAGTTCATCAAATTTCAACTTTGACGGTTTAGATTAGATTTTGAATTACTTATTGCAGTTTGCCACGGTTCTCATCGTGGTTTTCGAAATCTACGCATCGAAATACGTCATTTAAAGCATTAAAACGTATACCTAAAATTTTGACGGTTTTTTCTGAAAAAAAAACGAAAGGTTAACCCCTTTGGTGGTTTTTTGGGCCAAAAATCGAAAGTTGCAAAAGGATTCCTTTTTCGACTGTTTCTGATGTGTTTTGATGAGAAAATTACATTGGCGCAGTCGATTCGTACGTAAGTATGAAATTTTACATTTTATCGAGGGATCTTTTGGAGTTCATCAAATTTCAACTTTGACGGTTTAGATTAGATTTTGAATTACTTATTGCAGTTTGCCACGGTTCTCATCGTGGTTTTCGAAATCTACGCATCGAAATACGTCATTTAAAGCATTAAAACGTATACCTAAAATTTTGACGGTTTTTTCTGAAAAAAAAACGAAAGGTTAACCCCTTTGGTGGTTTTTTGGGCCAAAAATCGAAAGTTGCAAAAGGATTCCTTTTTCGACTGTTTCTGATGTGTTTTGATGAGAAAATTACATTGGCGCAGTCGATTCGTACGTAAGTATGAAATTTTACATTTTATCGAGGGATCTTTTGGAGTTCATCAAATTTCAACTTTGACGGTTTAGATTAGATTTTGAATTACTTATTGCAGTTTGCCACGGTTCTCATCGTGGTTTTCGAAATCTACGCATCGAAATACGTCATTTAAAGCATTAAAACGTATACCTAAAATTTTGACGGTTTTTTCTGAAAAAAAAACGAAAGGTGGTTTTTTGGGCCAAAAATCGAAAGTTGCAAAAGGATTCCTTTTTCGACTGTTTCTGATGTGTTTTGATGAGAAAATTACATTGGCGCAGTCGATTCGTACGTAAGTATGAAATTTTACATTTTATCGAGGGATCTTTTGGAGTTCATCAAATTTCAACTTTGACGGTTTAGATTAGATTTTGAATTACTTATTGCAGTTTGCCACGGTTCTCATCGTGGTTTTCGAAATCTACGCATCGAAATACGTCATTTAAAGCATTAAAACGTATACCTAAAATTTTGACGGTTTTTTCTGAAAAAAAACGAAAGGTTAACCCCTTTGGTGGTTTTTTGGGCCAAAAATCGAAAGTTGCAAAAGGATTCCTTTTTCGACTGTTTCTGATGTGTTTTGATGAGAAAATTACATTGGCGCAGTCGATTCGTACGTAAGTATGAAATTTTACATTTTATCGAGGGATCTTTTGGAGTTCATCAAATTTCAACTTTGACGGTTTAGATTAGATTTTGAATTACTTATTGCAGTTTGCCACGGTTCTCATCGTGGTTTTCGAAATCTACGCATCGAAATACGTCATTTAAAGCATTAAAACGTATACCTAAAATTTTGACGGTTTTTTCTGAAAAAAAAACGAAAGGTTAACAACCCCTTTGGTGGTTTTTTGGGCCAAAAATCGAAAGTTGCAAAAGGATTCCTTTTTCGACTGTTTCTGATGTGTTTTGATGAGAAAATTACATTGGCGCAGTCGATTCGTACGTAAGTATGAAATTTTACATTTTATCGAGGGATCTTTTGGAGTTCATCAAATTTCAACTTTGACGGTTTAGATTAGATTTTGAATTACTTATTGCAGTTTGCCACGGTTCTCATCGTGGTTTTCGAAATCTACGCATCGAAATACGTCATTTAAAGCATTAAAACGTATACCTAAAATTTTGACGGTTTTTTCTGAAAAAAAACGAAAGGTTAACCCCTTTGGTGGTTTTTTGGGCCAAAAATCGAAAGTTGCAAAAGGATTCCTTTTTCGACTGTTTCTGATGTGTTTTGATGAGAAAATTACATTGGCGCAGTCGATTCGTACGTAAGTATGAAATTTTACATTTTATCGAGGGATCTTTTGGAGTTCATCAAATTTCAACTTTGACGGTTTAGATTAGATTTTGAATTACTTATTGCAGTTTGCCACGGTTCTCATCGTGGTTTTCGAAATCTACGCATCGAAATACGTCATTTAAAGCATTAAAACGTATACCTAAAATTTTGACGGTTTTTTCTGAAAAAAAAACGAAAGGTTACCCTTTGGTGGTTTTTTGGGCCAAAAATCGAAAGTTGCAAAAGGATTCCTTTTTCGACTGTTTCTGATGTGTTTTGATGAGAAAATTACATTCTCGCAGTCGATTCGTACGTAAGTATGAAATTTTACATTTTATCGAGGGATCTTTTGGAGTTCATCAAATTTCAACTTTGACGGTTTAGATTAGATTTTGAATTACTTATTGCAGTTTGCCACGGTTCTCATCGTGGTTTTCGAAATCTACGCATCGAAATACGTCATTTAAAGCATTAAAACGTATACCTAAAATTTTGACGGTTTTTTCTGAAAAAAAAACGAAAGGTTAACCCCTTTGGTGGTTTTTTGGGCCAAAAATCGAAAGTTGCAAAAGGATTCCTTTTTCGACTGTTTCTGATGTGTTTTGATGAGAAAATTACATTGGTGCAGTCGATTCGTACGTAAGTATGAAATTTTACATTTTATCGAGGGATCTTTTGGAGTTCATCAAATTTCAACTTTGACGGTTTAGATTAGATTTTGAATTACTTATTGCAGTTTGCCACGGTTCTCATCGTGGTTTTCGAAATCTACGCATCGAAATACGTCATTTAAAGCATTAAAACGTATACCTAAAATTTTGACGGTTTTTTCTGAAAAAAAAACGAAAGGTTACCCTTTGGTGGTTTTTTGGGCCAAAAATCGAAAGTTGCAAAAGGATTCCTTTTTCGACTGTTTCTGATGTGTTTTGATGAGAAAATTACATTGGCGCAGTCGATTCGTACGTAAGTATGAAATTTTACATTTTATCGAGGGATCTTTTGGAGTTCATCAAATTTCAACTTTGACGGTTTAGATTAGATTTTGAATTACTTATTGCAGTTTGCCACGGTTCTCATCGTGGTTTTCGAAATCTACGCATCGAAATACGTCATTTAAAGCATTAAAACGTATACCTAAAATTTTGACGGTTTTTTCTGAAAAAAAAACGAAAGGTTAACCCCTTTGGTGGTTTTTTGGGCCAAAAATCGAAAGTTGCAAAAGGATTCCTTTTTCGACTGTTTCTGATGTGTTTTGATGAGAAAATTACATTGGCGCAGTCGATTCGTACGTAAGTATGAAATTTTACATTTTATCGAGGGATCTTTTGGAGTTCATCAAATTTCAACTTTGACGGTTTAGATTAGATTTTGAATTACTTATTGCAGTTTGCCACGGTTCTCATCGTGGTTTTCGAAATCTACGCATCGAAATACGTCATTTAAAGCATTAAAACGTATACCTAAAATTTTGACGGTTTTTTCTGAAAAAAAAACGAAAGGTGGTTTTTTGGGCCAAAAATCGAAAGTTGCAAAAGGATTCCTTTTTCGACTGTTTCTGATGTGTTTTGATGAGAAAATTACATTGGCGCAGTCGATTCGTACGTAAGCATGAAATTTTACATTTTATCGAGGGATCTTTTGGAGTTCATCAAATTTCAACTTTGACGGTTTAGATTAGATTTTGAATTACTTATTGCAGTTTGCCACGGTTCTCATCGTGGTTTTCGAAATTTACGCATCGAAATACGTCATTTAAAGCATTAAAACGTATACCTAAAATTTTGACGGTTTTTTCTGAAAAAAAAACGAAAGGTTAACAACCCCTTTGGTGGTTTTTTGGGCCAAAAATCGAAAGTTGCAAAAGGATTCCTTTTTCGACTGTTTCTGATGTGTTTTGATGAGAAAATTACATTGGCGCAGTCGATTCGTACGTAAGTATGAAATTTTACATTTTATCGAGGGATCTTTTGGAGTTCATCAAATTTCAACTTTGACGGTTTAGATTAGATTTTGAATTACTTATTGCAGTTTGCCACGGTTCTCATCGTGGTTTTCGAAATCTACGCATCGAAATACGTCATTTAAAGCATTAAAACGTATACCTAAAATTTTGACGGTTTTTTCTGAAAAAAAAACGAAAGGTTAACCCCTTTGGTGGTTTTTTGGGCCAAAAATCGAAAGTTGCAAAAGGATTCCTTTTTCGACTGTTTCTGATGTGTTTTGATGAGAAAATTACATTGGCGCAGTCGATTCGTACGTAAGTATGAAATTTTACATTTTATCGAGGGATCTTTTGGAGTTCATCAAATTTCAACTTTGACGGTTTAGATTAGATTTTGAATTACTTATTGCAGTTTGCCACGGTTCTCATCGTGGTTTTCGAAATCTACGCATCGAAATACGTCATTTAAAGCATTAAAACGTATACCTAAAATTTTGACGGTTTTTTCTGAAAAAAAAAACGAAAGGTTACCCTTTGGTGGTTTTTTGGGCCAAAAATCGAAAGTTGCAAAAGGATTCCTTTTTCGACTGTTTCTGATGTGTTTTGATGAGAAAATTACATTCTCGCAGTCGATTCGTACGTAAGTATGAAATTTTACATTTTATCGAGGGATCTTTTGGAGTTCATCAAATTTCAACTTTGACGGTTTAGATTAGATTTTGAATTACTTATTGCAGTTTGCCACGGTTCTCATCGTGGTTTTCGAAATCTACGCATCGAAATACGTCATTTAAAGCATTAAAACGTATACCTAAAATTTTGACGGTTTTTTCTGAAAAAAAAACGAAAGGTTAACCCCTTTGGTGGTTTTTTGGGCCAAAAATCGAAAGTTGCAAAAGGATTCCTTTTTCGACTGTTTCTGATGTGTTTTGATGAGAAAATTACATTGGCGCAGTCGATTCGTACGTAAGTATGAAATTTTACATTTTATCGAGGGATCTTTTGGAGTTCATCAAATTTCAACTTTGACGGTTTAGATTAGATTTTGAATTACTTATTGCAGTTTGCCACGGTTCTCATCGTGGTTTTCGAAATCTACGCATCGAAATACGTCATTTAAAGCATTAAAACGTATACCTAAAATTTTGACGGTTTTTTCTGAAAAAAAAACGAAAGGTTACCCTTTGGTGGTTTTTTGGGCCAAAAATCGAAAGTTGCAAAAGGATTCCTTTTTCGACTGTTTCTGATGTGTTTTGATGAGAAAATTACATTGGCGCAGTCGATTCGTACGTAAGTATGAAATTTTACATTTTATCGAGGGATCTTTTGGAGTTCATCAAATTTCAACTTTGACGGTTTAGATTAGATTTTGAATTACTTATTGCAGTTTGCCACGGTTCTCATCGTGGTTTTCGAAATCTACGCATCGAAATACGTCATTTAAAGCATTAAAACGTATACCTAAAATTTTGACGGTTTTTTCTGAAAAAAAAACGAAAGGTTAACCCCTTTGGTGGTTTTTTGGGCCAAAAATCGAAAGTTGCAAAAGGATTCCTTTTTCGACTGTTTCTGATGTGTTTTGATGAGAAAATTACATTGGCGCAGTCGATTCGTACGTAAGTATGAAATTTTACATTTTATCGAGGGATCTTTTGGAGTTCATCAAATTTCAACTTTGACGGTTTAGATTAGATTTTGAATTACTTATTGCAGTTTGCCACGGTTCTCATCGTGGTTTTCGAAATCTACGCATCGAAATACGTCATTTAAAGCATTAAAACGTATACCTAAAATTTTGACGGTTTTTTCTGAAAAAAAACGAAAGGTTAACCCCTTTGGTGGTTTTTTGGGCCAAAAATCGAAAGTTGCAAAAGGATTCCTTTTTCGACTGTTTCTGATGTGTTTTGATGAGAAAATTACATTGGCGCAGTCGATTCGTACGTAAGTATGAAATTTTACATTTTATCGAGGGATCTTTTGGAGTTCATCAAATTTCAACTTTGACGGTTTAGATTAGATTTTGAATTACTTATTGCAGTTTGCCACGGTTCTCATCGTGGTTTTCGAAATCTACGCATCGAAATACGTCATTTAAAGCATTAAAACGTATACCTAAAATTTTGACGGTTTTTTCTGAAAAAAAAAACGAAAGGTTACCCTTTGGTGGTTTTTTGGGCCAAAAATCGAAAGTTGCAAAAGGATTCCTTTTTCGACTGTTTCTGATGTGTTTTGATGAGAAAATTACATTGGCGCAGTCGATTCGTACGTAAGTATGAAATTTTACATTTTATCGAGGGATCTTTTGGAGTTCATCAAATTTCAACTTTGACGGTTTAGATTAGATTTTGAATTACTTATTGCAGTTTGCCACGGTTCTCATCGTGGTTTTCGAAATCTACGCATCGAAATACGTCATTTAAAGCATTAAAACGTATACCTAAAATTTTGACGGTTTTTTCTGAAAAAACAACGAAAGGTTACCCTTTGGTGGTTTTTTGGGCCAAAAATCGAAAGTTGCAAAAGGATTCCTTTTTCGACTGTTTCTGATGTGTTTTGATGAGAAAATTACATTGGCGCAGTCGATTCGTACGTAAGTATGAAATTTTACATTTTATCGAGGGATCTTTTGGAGTTCATCAAATTTCAACTTTGACGGTTTAGATTAGATTTTGAATTACTTATTGCAGTTTGCCACGGTTCTCATCGTGGTTTTCGAAATCTACGCATCGAAATACGTCATTTAAAGCATTAAAACGTATACCTAAAATTTTGACGGTTTTTTCTGAAAAAAAAACGAAAGGTTAACCCCTTTGGTGGTTTTTTGGGCCAAAAATCGAAAGTTGCAAAAGGATTCCTTTTTCGACTGTTTCTGATGTGTTTTGATGAGAAAATTACATTGGCGCAGTCGATTCGTACGTAAGTATGAAATTTTACATTTTATCGAGGGATCTTTTGGAGTTCATCAAATTTCAACTTTGACGGTTTAGATTAGATTTTGAATTACTTATTGCAGTTTGCCACGGTTCTCATCGTGGTTTTCGAAATCTACGCATCGAAATACGTCATTTAAAGCATTAAAACGTATACCTAAAATTTTGACGGTTTTTTCTGAAAAAAAAACGAAAGGTTACCCTTTGGTGGTTTTTTGGGCCAAAAATCGAAAGTTGCAAAAGGATTCCTTTTTCGACTGTTTCTGATGTGTTTTGATGAGAAAATTACATT